>BSBK01011719.1:0-49127 GCA_027943335.1 Chamaecyparis obtusa
CACACACACACACACACACACATATATATATATATAAACACAAAGATTTTTATGTATATATATAGATCTAGTTCTTTAGATATATAATATACAATTAGTATATGTATATAGATCATGGAGATTTAATGATCTATTTATGTGTATATTTGCGCACGCGTGTGTGCGTGCATTAAACATCATTTTATGAATAAAATGGAAAGATAAGGATTTATGATAATAAGATAGGTTGTGCATCTATAAACTAATAATTGGGCCTAAGTTTAGGGTTAAGCTAAATGGGAAACAAAAATATTAAGGGATAGTTTATTCCATCTCCCCTCTGGTTAAATTCTAGCCTTGCTAATCTCTTATCTTGAAATCATCACATACACATATCATAGACAATTGTTTTTTATTGAAAGACAAGAGAAGTATGAGGTTACAATAACTTAAGGAAATAAGTGATTTAATTTTTTTGGTTAATAAAGGATTGGTTGGTATATATTCAGGTTACATGTTATTTGAGCTTTGGAGGCTTATGTTTTTCTCTAACCGTTCCTAAGAAAAGAAGCTCTCCTCGGTTCATTTAGTATCATTAAAAAATAGTTTTATATTTACTTATCTTTGCAATTACATCATCACTTTGATATCTGCATCTAAAATAGTCCTTCAAGGTCAATATAAGCTTGTTATTTCTCTAATCCACAATTTAAAATGATCGACATTTGGTCTATCAAGTATGTGCCTAAATTCTATTCTTACATTCTTCCTATGAAAAGTAAATACCTGAAGTTTAGATTTCAAGAAATTAAATTTATGAATTTATGAACTTAAGTAAATAACAATAATACATTTTAGTCTCTTATTAAGTTATTTAAAGCTTGGAAGTATTATGTCTATGATGAATTTATTATATAATGTTCTTAGTCATTAAGGTTATCATATGCAGGTTTCAAAAACTCTCAGCTCCAAATATAAGAAATAGAAGCTATTCAATTTGATATAGGAGATGGACAAAGGTGGAAGCCCATTTTTGTTTAGGATCCACAAAAATCAATTAAATGTAATTAAACAATTTGCATTGTAATATAAACTAGTTAAGGTCTCAATTTAAATTGTATAACTTCTATAAATGAGGGGATGCCCTCATTCATAACTTGTATTTTTACATTCTAAATTTATGTCCCGGGTAAGGCTAGAGGTTTTCTTCTCCTTTCTTTCCTACCAATACCCGCACCGAACAAATATACTCATGTAATTTTATATATAAATTAAATAAAAACTCTTTAAGCCTAGACCTATTATTGATAAAAAAAGACTATTATAAATTAAAATAATTTTTATATAAATAAAATAAAATATATTGATCAAATCTTCTTTAATAATTGAACTCATATACTAGTGGAGATATATAATATAAGAATGATATGTTGTAATTTCCTTTTTATAATTTTATTGATCTAGTCTTATTCTACTAATATAGACATTTTAAATACATATTTACAAAAATATCTTAAATTATTTTAGTAATATTTTAAAAATTATTTAATTTCTTTTTATTTTGAATTGAACATCTGTTCTATTTATGAAAAAATTAATTATTCCCTAATAGATTTTTTTTTTTGGGTTTATTTGGTTATGAAGTATTTTAATTTATTTGGTTACTTGCATTGTTTTTATAAAATCTAATTTTAAGAAAAATTGTCTCATTATTATTTTGATATATATTTGTTTAAATTATATATATATATATATTATATTATATATATAATATATATATATATATATATATATATATATAATATATATATCTATATATATATATATATATTATATATATAAAATAAAATATGTATATTAATATGCTTGTTTTTAGAAGTTTGATTTTGTAGTGTTATAATTTAAAAATTGTATGTATAGACTATATTTTACATATTTTATTTACAGTAGTAACATGAGATTTCTTTGTCTCTATACATTTTTTTCTTGTATTATGTACTCACATAACCCCTCATTTTAGAGAGGTCTTCATTCAATTTACATTTAGAATTTTGATAAAAAGAAAGAAATTTGAAAATTGAACTTGATATGAAAATAAAAAGATCATATTAAACTCTTTATTTGCATACAAATAACTTACATGCAATTTTTCATCATAAAATTTTATAATTAATTTTGAATTAAAAACAAATTATATTTTAATTTTTAAATTAATAAACAAATACAATCAATATCCCTAAATTGACCATTCGCGAAGCCTTTGACATACAACGCAAGAGATGGAAAGTTTTTACCCTCCACTTGATCCATTGAATTAATAACGACAAACCGACCTTAGCGAAGACCAAAAACTGGGCAGGTAAAGAATTTTATTCAATGAAAAGTTTTGGTTGGAGATACTCTTTCATTGAACATATTAAATTAGGATTCTTGAGAAAAAATAGAAGTAGGCGATCTATATACTATAGTATGCAAAAAATAACAAATAATACAATTTTTTTGGGTGGCTAGTGTTAATTTGGTGAGTCAACACAATCCCTTACGGTTGTTGACATACTTTCGGACAATTCTGTTGTTTAGCAAGTTGTTTAGCGACAGTGGAATTCTAGAAATGAAACCAAAGACCTCTTCAATATCAGTGTTCAAAGTAAAAGCTCTCATTTGAATTTCATAATATATGTTTTTGATTAAGATGGCAGAGAGGACCCAGCGTCGTCTTCTATGCCTGTTATATTAAGAATTCATGTGGTCTTCAAAGAATATATTTTTTCTACGTCACAATTGTGATAGACGAAAAATATCTTGAAGGAGAGGAATATGATAGGAGAATTTTCAATGACAAACTCTCGGGAAGTAACTTATATATTTATGTTTAGGGAAAAAATGTGTAAAACATTTGATAGTAATTTAAAATAAATAAAATTTAATTTTTAAATTTTTTTAATCTGTAACAGTAATATTTTATTAATAAAGAAGAAATAATACATCATATTAGAAGGATTGTCTATTGTCATATCTGAACCCACCTACATTTATTTCTAGAGGAGTCTTCAGCTTTGACATTGACATTGACATCGATATCAACATCAACCCTTTATACATCGCATTTAACATAAAAACTTTACATAGCTTCACATATTTGAACATATAATAGTTACTTTACTAGCTACCATCCTTGAGCTCGCCACCTGCAATTTTTTCACACTCTCAAACGACGTCACCTTTTGTTCACCTCGCCTAGCCATTCTTGGCATTCTTGTGAAATTGAACCAGCAAATCCATTCCATTTCCATAACATGCATAAAAAGATCTACTCCTTAGAATGGTAAAAAAATATGCAACTCGAACCACCCAAGCCATTGAAAATATTTTTGTGAAATGTTCACTGAGGTCTTGAATCGATTATTCATTCACTTTTGCATTGATGCCCTAAACCCCTGATAACTCCCCAAAACCCTATTCTTCATCAAATCTTTTCTTCTATTCTTCCACCATTCGAGACAAAAACCTCTAGCCATCACACAACACCAAAATATGTTTTTTTCTAAGATTCTTCACAAAATGCTCCCCATCATCAATCACAAACAATTGTATGTCCTCAGCCCCAACATTGATCTCTCTCACATTTCATCTCTTGTGTCTATTCTTTGAGCATTGCTTCATTTGGATAGGGATTTCAAACACCCTAGTCTCTCTTTCCATTTCGATTCATAGGCTCAAATGGCCCTCTTCAACTTTTCCCAGGGACTTATTCTCTCCACCTTATAAGCTCATTTATTCACCTTTCCCCATGAGAGAACAAAGGGGACCAAACTAAATATCCTTGACTCCTCATCCTCAAAACATTCTAAGAAATCCAAGCCTATTCTCGACATAGCCCACTCCAATATCAAATCCAACCCTAACAAACAATCCTCCTCAAACAAACACTTATCAACCCTTCTAACCTCATCACTTTCCAACACAATTTCCAAGCCCCAAGCAATTACCATTGAAATAGTGCATCAACATTTAGGAACCATTTTATTTTTCGTTCTTGAAATGGTTGCCCAAAAGCTTCAAGACATTATCCACCATGCTCTTTGTTCTAATTTTGACAAGGCTATAGATTCATTCATTGCTTACTAGGCCTTTGAATCCCTTCTGTTGCTTATGGGTGTGAACAAAAAAATCCACCTCCATACAATCAAATTTAAATCTAATTCCTCCTTCATACATTGGATCTTTTAAACAAAAATATTATATGTGTCATGTTTCTATTATAGAATATCTATTAATTTAATATAAAAAGATACAATGGAATAACAAGTGAGTATTTTAATATTAATCGTAAAAGTTCATGATTACAGTCCAAGGAATTCACACAAATAAGACTAGAAAATAATGAAGGAATGAAATTTATTAAAGTTGTGCATGGGAAATTTCATGAAGGATTCAATAGACAAAAATGGAAGTAATGTGGATGGTCATTTCATGTGGGATATCAAAAGAGAATTTTTATGGGTCTTGAGAGGCAATATTTTTTTTTGATTAGTAATAAGATATTTTATTAATAACATATGCCATTTACAAAAGAGGCCTTCAAAGCCTAGATTTTCCATGTCCATCAGAAATCCCCCCTAAAACTGATTAACCAACATCACGAACATTAGAGAAGTTCTCAACTGTGACAAAAAAAGGCCACAACTGTTTCCACAGCCTCTAAATAAAAAACAACCCCAATAAATAGCCTATATTGTGGCTGAGATTACAAAGACACTACTATGCCAGAATTAAAATGCAAATCCAGAATTTAAAAAACCTTCATTTAAAAAACACCTTCTGGAAAGCATCAGAAACTAAGGATTCACAATCTTGAAAACTCTTCCCCTGCGGCGTGGAATAGCCAACCATCACCTGCATGGATGTGGAATCACGAAGCCCACCACTTGTCTCACGCTAGATTCTTCAAAGGCCCAGATTTCTTTCTTCAGGTTCATCCACTTAACTATAATGCCTGCTTTATAGGCTTCCATATCTACCTCCTCCGGCCACCATAAAAAGGAGAAGCATCCTTTGTGAATACCTTCATCCAAATCCTCAAAAAATTCACTGTAATTGCAACCATACCAGAGAAGGCCCACTCCATCAACGATTCCAAATTGACAATTAGATCACTTAGGAACAAAGAAACAATCACCCATTTAACTGTCTTCTTTATCACCCAACTCTAGCCCCGAAGCCATAATTATGGCTGCAATTTCTGCATTTACCTTCCACAGATCTTGAGCAAATCTTGATAGAGGGGACCCAAATTTCTTTGAAAAACATCAATCACCCCTGTCATAGGACATTTTAACAACCTTTCCAATCTACGATTAGCCACAGGGCCAAACAAAGCTTTCTGTTGCTTGCCAGTCTTAAAGG
Source organism: Chamaecyparis obtusa (assembly GCA_027943335.1). Lineage (NCBI taxonomy): Eukaryota > Viridiplantae > Streptophyta > Pinopsida > Cupressales > Cupressaceae > Chamaecyparis > Chamaecyparis obtusa. The sequence continues at coordinate 5,386 of BSBK01011719.1, forward strand.
TGAAGGTCGGCTCCATGCTTGACCTTATAATATCAATAAAAAAACCCTACGAAAAAGACCTGTCCACACCGCCATTTAAAAATAACTCACACAAATGACATTATTGCACGCCTCGGGATAATGAAAAAGATATCCCCCTAGCGCAGCCATTTTCACATATTTGTCAGGAAATAAAGGTATTACATGACGTCAAGCCAGCCATGTCATCAATCTACACTCAGCCTTAACTTTCCATAATGACCCCAAACTATAAACAATTATAGTTCAGTCCCTAAAGTTGACATTCTAACCGAGGACTACTCCATCATAAAGTTCCAATGGTCACAATGGTCAATCTCGGGAGGCAATATTATGACATTAATTAAAGGCTAATTATAAGGTGAGAATTTCCATTTTGAAGTTACCAAATAATATTCTATTTAAAATAAATAACCAGACATAGTTCAAATCACTCTTTGAACGACAAAAAAAATTGTGAATAAAATAATATTAGGTTAAACAATGTATAAGGTGACTTAATAATACAAATCAATGCAACATCCTCAATTATAATAAAAAGTTTATTGACTCGCTACATTTTAAAAGGGGAGGGGCGGCTACTGATTCTTGTAGTAAAAAATAGTATAGATGAATGTAATTAGAAAGATATAAGTGCTACAATTTGGAAGGGATAAAAGTGATAGAAGCAATCACCACTATTCTCAAAAAATTTCAATCCTTCTTTCGAAGGAACATATATTGAGAAGTAATGGGGTTGCACACTTCTTAACAAATCATAATTTTGTAATGGTGGAAAGCAGGTGGAATAAGATCAACAAGTTCATTCATGCAAAAAAGGAATCTACTTCACTTTCATCCTACTACATTGGAAGGAGAATGATCCATTGGGCTAAAGAAAGCTCTAGCACAAAATGGATTCAGTAGTCCTTTGTGGTGATGGACTATGACTATGAAATTTTAAATGAATAACAAAAGATCTATGACCAAATAGGGTGGAAAGGTGACATTTGCATACATAATAAGACCAATAACTAATAGAAAAATTATAGAAGAATATCTAGAAGAAGAAAACTATAATTAAATTGCATACTAAATTTGAGACTAAATTTGAGGCACTAGGGAACCTAGGTTGGCCTTCTCCCTAGACTGGGTCACCATGCTTAACCCACTCTCAGTAGTTTCAAATCCAGCGAGTTGAAGACTATATCTCTCATGTTGATCAGTCTGTATCTCTTTTAATGTGTCCATTACCTTTTCCCACACAAATAAATCAAGTGAAACAAATTATTGATAAATAGGTTTTCCTATGTCAAACTCTAATTTAAGGATTAAAAAAAAATTAAATTAAATTGAAAGTATGTTGATGTGTAGTAGAGGTAGGATCTAAAAAATGAAATTCGTATACCTTCATAAAATTTCTTATGTTATTTGAAGTTCTCATTAAGATGTTGATGTTGAGTTGTAGTTGAATTTTGGATAGGAAGATCATGGATGCCATCACAAATCTATAGATTAGAAAATCACTCATCTTCAATTCCTTAGATGCTTGATCTCTTTCTCTAGGACTTGACATGTGAATTTATGGCTAAGAGCTTGTATTGAATTGAGTTTATTGATTTTCTAGAAAATTGATGGGGGAATACTAGCTTATATGCCTCTTGCAAATATTTCAGTGGGTTAAAATCAAATCATGTTGATGTGGTTTTGAAATTCACACTAAAACAAGCTAATCATTAAATGGATTCAATTTGGGCCCAAACATTAAGGAGCGGAGCGCCCAAGTCATCTTAATCTCATTCTTGGGGTGTCCAAGGAAACTTAGTCCTAATAATGTGGTCCCAAATTGGCACATAAGGTCCTAATTGGAGTGAACAAGATGGAATAAAAATCAAAATTGATCCAGATCCAACATATTAAGCACAATTGGCTAGGAAACCTAAGATAGGGCCGATGTGGGAAATACATTATATAGGGATTTAATTTGTGAGGCTACATTTAGCCCTACCTTTAGCAAGAGTATGAATCTGCATTCATAATCTGGATAAAGTAGATCACAGAACTGTAAAAAAATTATCAAGGTAACAGAGATAATGATCACCAAGCCACCAATTGACTTACAACCTCATCAATCTAAGACCAAGACATATAAAACAAAACATGAAGAGAAAAGGAGAGAAAGAATGAAATACATGACTTCACTATCCTAGTAAAGTTAACTTACTATAAGTTATATAAAGAGATCGGTGCAAAGAGAGAGTGGAATAGTCTAGATTGTTGTGTTATGCTAGTCAACTCACCTCAAGGATAACTAGGCAAAGCATTGTATTCTAGAAAATCTTATTAAATATAAATTTTGCAAAGGATAGCCAAGGGAATAATTGTATCCAATTAAATCTATAAAGATAAGACTATAAAGAAAAAGGTATGACTTGATAAGTAACGCAAAAAAGGGTTGACTATGAAATTTGGTTTTTGGTGTATGCATAATTTCTAACAAAGATAAAAGTGTATGCCCCCATCTTAAAGAAATTTTGTAAACCTTACTAGTAGAAATATCTTTAAGGTAGCATACATGCACCCAAAATATAAGCATGTCCTCTATATAATATTCTCCAAGTAAGGATAGAATCAAGGGAAATAGATCATATGATAAAAAGAGATCACATTAGGGATCCACTAACTCAAGGATTACTATTTGTGTTTAATAACTCTTGTATTTCTAGAATAATTGTATTGAATTGACCTCATCTCCCAGAAGTAGTGGAACTACAAGCACAATGGAATGTGATCACACAAAATGAAACCAATGTTAATGTTTTTCATTGTCCCTAGTTAGACAACGTGAAGGCACATTTAAAATTTTAGAAAATTTATGACATAACTGTTAGGAATGGGAACACTGAGAGGTGGGGGGTTGAATCAGTGTTCTATATATTATTAATTTTTCTGATGTTTTGAACTTTAACTTAATTGCATAAGTATTGAAATGAATATCAATGAAAGTAAGATAAACAACCATAACACATAACACCAAATATGATTACGGGAAAACCCAAAGAGGTAAAAACCTTGGTGGGAATTGACACCCACTAAGAACTACACTAGTGTTTTATGATCCCTGTGTTAGTGATTTTTCTTAAAAATCCTAATACAAGCCCTGAGTGCTAAAATGGAACTCTATGATTCCTAAACTCCTGATTCAAACAAGAAAAGACTAATTAACAAGGACCAAGTCCTTCTTCACTTTGAGCTCCTGGCTGCAGGCGGGTGTACCTATTTAGATCTACTTCTTCAAAGCATTACAATATTAGTTTGTATCCTTGATACAAACCTAATCTTCTCAGCTCTACAACATACATAAAAGTAAATATTCATTAAATTTGGTTTAATGATGAAAGATGCAGAAACAAATAGTGACTAGTACCTTATCAATTGGGCAACAGAGTCAGATGAAATTAAATCCCCAAAAATCTTATGATTTCAAAATGAGTAAAACCCAAATGAAATGCCTTACAAATCATTCTCTCACTCCCCTACCCAGACATCGGATTCATACACACTGTTAAACTCTCATAATTGTGCCAAAGATTTATTCACTCCTTGAGAGAAACTAAGAACACAGATTCAGAGTTACCTTGTAACCAACATATCAGATTGCCTTACAAACTAATACACAAGAATTCAATACAATATATATGAAGACATCACAAATAAAAGATTGGGATTCCACTATTTTTCATTCAAAAATCTCTGGTTCATTATAGTCAAGAACTATGAAAACCTCAAGAAACAAGGCTCAAAAGCCAGAATACTGCCTCTATAGTGACAATTACATCCTCTCGTTAACAAAATGGAGAGAAAGGAAAGATAAAGGAAAACATCAAGGCAAGTCCTTATTGACAGCTGCCAATTTTCCAAAAAATCTTCTCTTCCCTCCAAATATGATCCTCTTTCACTTGGTCAACTGCAACTGCCTTTGCAACCATTTCTCCCTCTAAGTGATTTGATTTTGAAAATACCAATCCATACTGCTCTTTCCTGCTGCTTTAAACTAAAAATAAACATTGCCAATGGATTCTTCGTCTTCTCCCATTTTCGAAAACATATTTTTTCCCATGTTCTGATAAAAATTAAGCTCCAGGCATTATTTTCTATGAGCAATTGCAATCTCTTGAAATTTTTGAAATTCTCCTATAGTCTGGACTACGCCAGCCTTTTAAATCTTTCCGCAATTTTTAAATCTGGGTGGGCCCCACATATTCCATGTGGCATCAGCTGATTGGAAGCTCCAAACTGATCTCTTAACTCACCTTTAACTCCTACTCATCTAGAGACTTGGAGACGAAGCAGTCTCTAAGTCTTTGAAACTTTTCCTTGACCTTGAGTCTATCTGGAGACTTGGAGATTACCATTAGTCTCTAAGTCTCTGAATTTCTATCTGGAGACTTGGCGACTAGAAATCTAGTCGCCAAGTCTCCAGATGGAAATTCAGAGACTTGGAGACTGAAATCTAGTCACCAAGTCTCCAAATAGAAGTTCATAGACTTAGAGACTAATGGCAATCTCCAAGTCTCCCAAACAACTCAAGGTCAAGGAAAATTTTTAGAGACTTAGAGACTGCTTAGTCTCCAAGTCTCCAGAGGAGCAGGAGTTAAAGGTGAGTTAAGAGATTAGTTTGGAGCATCCAATCAGCTGCTGCCACATGGAATATGTTGGGCCCACCCAGATTTAAAAATTGTAGAAAGATTGAAAAGGCCTGCATAGTCCAGACTATAGGAGAATTTTGATATTTTCAAGAGATTGCAGTTGCTCATAGAAAATAATTCTTGGAGCTTAATTTTTATCAAAACAATAGGCATATAATATGTTTTTAGAAATAGGAGAAGACGAGGAATCCAGTGGGAATGTTTATTTTTAGTTTCAAAGCAGTGGGAAAGAGTAGTATGGAATGGTATTTTCAAAATCAAATCACTTGGAGGGAGAAATGGTTGCAAAGGCAGTTGCAGATGACCAAGTGAAAGAGGATCAAATTTAGAGGGAAGAGAAGATTTCTTGGAAAATTGGTAGCTATCAGTAAGGACTTGCTTTGATGTTTTCCTTTATCTTTCCTTTCTCTCCAATTTGTTAATGAGAGGATGGAATTGTCACTGTAGAGGCAGTATTCTGGCTTTTGAGCCCTTGTTTCTTGAGGTTTTCATAGTTCTTGACTGTAATGAACCAGAGATCTTAGAATGAAAAATAGTGGAATCCCAATCTTTTATTGGTGATGTCTTCATATATATTGTATTGAATTCTTGTGTATTAGTTTGTAAGGCAATCTGATATGCTGGTTACAAGGTAACTATGAATCTATGATCTTAGTTTCTCTTAAGGAGTGAATAAATATTTGGCACAATTCTGAGAGTTTAAAAGTGTGTATGAATCTGATGTCTGGCTAGGGGAGTGAGAGAATGATCTGTAAGGCATTTCATTCAGGTTTTATTCATTTTGAAATCATAGGATTTCTAGGGATTTAATTTCATCTAACTCTGTTGCCCAATTAATAAGGCATTGGTCACTATTTTTTTTGCATCTTTCATCATCAAATCAAATTCAATGAATATTTACTTTTATGTATGTTGTAGAGCTAAGAAGATTAGGTTTGTATCAAGGATACAAACTAATATTGTAATGCTTTGAAGAAGTAGATCTAAATAGGTACACCCACCTGTAGCTAGTAGCTCAAAGTGAAGAAGGACTTGGTCCTTGTTAATTAGTCTTTTCTTGTTTGAATCAAGAATTTATGAATCATAGAGTTCCATTTTAGCACTTAGGGCTTGTATTAGGATTCCTGCAAGAAAAATCACTAACACCCTATTAGAAGATCTTACAACCTTGTTAGGAGTTGATCTTTACAATGCTTTTAATACAGTGACCTGGTCAAGGGTCAGACCCTATTAGAGATCTTTTACAATGACCCTGCTAGGGGCGGGGACACACTGCCTAGAGCTCACTACTCAAGTGGTGAAGGCTACAACCTTCTGGATCTCAGATAATCACTATATCTGCAAGGTGAATTATTGTTGTGACACTACTTGTTAGATTAGTTCCTTTTGTGCACTAATGCTTTAGCCTCTTTTAAAGCTCTACAACATTATGACTACTCTTCACATACTTCTTCTCTGCTATTATTAAATCTATATCTCATACCATACTTAATTACAAGGGCACATATCTTATTTATATGCGCATACAAAACTATTCGTTAAGTTGACCTATAACTAATTACATTCAATGCTTCCCAATGAATTGGCTCAAGTGTATTTACATATGATCATATTAACATGTCTATGACCTAAATACAATAGGTGCATATCCTTTACAAAATAATATTATGATCACTAACCAAAATACAAATAGTCGGCCTCATGCTCTGTTCACTTCTACTGCTCATTGATCGTGACTCTTCAACTGGCTGTATCTTTATCATACTAACTCATCTAATCATGTGATCTTAGACTTAGCATAAATACATACCAAAAATATTATCTTCAAGGATGCATGCCATAACTTAATCATACGCACGTGCGCTGATGCTCTGTTCACCTAGTGCTCAGCTGACTGTCTAGTCTTCCATACTTAATCGAATTTTGATGTTCTAATTGGTTGCGCTGACTCCATAACATCACATGACTTTGTTTCCATAATGAAAACAATAAAAATAGTCATATACATCAGTATAGTCAAATTTCCAACAATCTACCCCTTTGTCATTAATGGCAACAAAGGAATATGGCAAAGTTAGTAACTATATCCTTATACAGAATATGTCTCCCTTCTACTATATTCACTACTCCCCTTTACATCATATACATAGCTCCATATTATCCCTTCTATTATATACTCAACTCCCCATTTGACATTAATGACAAAGGTGCACAAAAAAGTGTATCTACAAGTACTTACAAGGTGAGTACACCTGGATATGCTATCTTTAAGTTCTAGATCTCTTTATGCCAAAACACTATCAATACATTTACATTCTGGAGATGGGCGCACAAAACATATGTCAACTTCTCTATCTTCTCCAAATCTGAACTTAGACCTTGATCATATGTCACCATAGTGGCATCGATCTCCTTGATATTCTGATTTAACACATCCAATGAGCGCGCAAGAGCATTTCTTAGATGAGTTTGCCTTTCCCTTATCTTAGACATTTCTTTTTATGCATTCTCTATATTATCCACTTGTCCTTGGTAAACATTTTTACACATATTTATATATGTGGAGGGATCTTCCACTGATTTCCTTACTACATCTATCATAGCTTCTACTTCCTGAATTTTCTTGTAAAGGTCTGCAGTCAGTTTGTCTTGGTTCATACAATCTACTCTGATTTTTCTTTCTTTAGCTACAAAGTCTTTTAGAAAGGCTTGACCAACCTTCAAAGAGCTAAGGTCAAGTGAAAAGTTCCCTATTAGTTCACTTAATCTCTTCTTATGATATTTCTCTTCTCCAATCTTGGATGTAGATTCTTCAAGACTGGAGAAATTTGTTTTGAAACTTGATAGTATAGCATTGACATCATCTACTGAATGAACTTTTGTAATCTTCTTCTCTTCTGGTAGTAAGTTGTTTAGGATGTTAATTGACTCAACAAACAATGGATTTCTCATCACTTGTTTCTCCTTGTATTTTTCCATTGCAAGCACACTGATCTTGATCAGGTCTTCTTCTCCCCATGAGTCTAAGCTAGTTGTGTCAGGAGTCAAACTTGATAACAATGAAACTGATGGAATAGGAGTGAGAGGTGTTGTATCCATCACTTCTATTTTTTACTTTTATGGGTATTTCAACAGATGGCTCATTTGTTGGTTCATTTTGCTTCTCTTCTTCTCCTTTCTCCTCTTCTTTTTATTTCTCCTTTTCTTCTTCTTTCTCCTCCTCTTCTTCTTGTCTAGTTAAGTCTTCAATCTGCACTTCTTCTTGTTGCTTGGGTGAATTATCAGATATCTCAATATTATCTATCATGATGGTGTCTTTCTTAGTTTCAGGCATGGGTGCATATACCATTTCCTTTGTGGGTGCTGTCACTATGGATGTTGAGTCATGTGGACCTATCATAGGTGCATTTATACCCTCATCTACTTTGGTTTTCCCAGTAGACACTTGGGTTATGGGCACAGATGTTGGTTGCATGCATTGTTCTAAGAACACCTTCTCAAAGGATTTTTCAATCTCCTTAGAAATCAATTCATAATTCTTATTCATAATATGAAGGGTTCTCATTTTGGTTCTAAGGTGTTGTTTTACTAAATCCATTAATAAGGACTTTTCTTCAACTAAACACACTGGCAGGTTATCATCCAGTGTCTTTTCTCTTATTTTGAGGTCTTCTTCAACAGTTTGTCTTTTCAAAGTGTCCAAAATATCCCAAATTTTATTTGGAATCATTGTCTTTAGTTCTAGCACAGTCTTCTTGAATTTGATCATATGTTTGATTAGCATATCATGGATCTCAGATTTGTCTATCTCATGATATCTATCATAAAAATTTGATATCTGATCAATTCTACCTTCATATATCACTCTGGATCTCAACACTTGTAAACTTGGTAGGAATCCTACCATAGGAGGTTGAATATTTCAGCCTCAATTTCTTGTGGCTCTTGCTGATGGATGGCTTGAGACTATATGCTTCTTCCTCTTAGTCACCTTTCTTGTCTTAGGAGATGCTTTAGTGGACTCTAAGTCAATTGTATCTGTGGGTGCAAGAGTGATATCATCTATCTTCTTCTTCTTTTCTTTGGGATCATCCGCCTTGTCAATTTTTATCTTCTTCTCCTTAGGGTCATCAGAATTCTCTATTTTAACATTAGAGGAGAGTGCACTCTCAAGTTGCATAGAAATTTTGGCTTCCCTTTCCTTATCTAGGTCTTCTTGAGTCACACCATGAATCTTTAATATCTCAGAGGTGATCTTAGAGGCTTTCCTCTTGGTCGTAGCACTATTTAGGATTGCATCTACTTTTCTAGTCTTCTCTTCATAGGTGCCTCATCTTGGCTCATTTGGATCTTTTGGTGTTTTTAGGATGACCTGTGCATATGTCTCTAGAATGTGTTCCTCCACTTCATACCCAAGTGGATGAATCCACTTGGTTCTAAGCTCAACAACTTCCATACAAGTTATGTATGTTTCCACCATGAAACAAATGTTGTCCTTATACTTCTCAAATATACTCTCAGGTATCCTATACCTTCTCTGCATCTTTATCTTGAATGTTTTGAGTTCCAATTATATGAAGTCTTTCAAGGTGCTCTGTGAAGATGCCTTGAAGGAAATCTGAGGCATTGTGGGAATAGTCTTATCTAGATAAAGGTCTGATACTTTACCAACTATATGGAAGTACATATAGATTATCAGAGATCCAAACCTAAATATCTTACTCTTATCATGCTTGATTGCCCTAATATTGTCCATCAATTATGCATGCAAGATCTCACACAAGTTGAATTCACCATTCTCTTTTATAATCCTAATGGCTTCCAGAATAGTGGTTGCGGATACACTATTGACCCTATTAGCATATTGGAACTTGTATCCTAGTATCATAGACATCAATTTGATGTCTTTCTCCTCTATGGGCTCAATTTTCATCCTGTGCTTATCACTACGTGATTGGCAAGCTTGCTAAACCAATTTTCTGACATCCTTGCTAGTGGGAAGGATGGTGCCGGTCTTAGGTAATCAAATAATCTCATGAATTAGGTCAGAGGTGATGCAAACTAGAACTTCTCCTATCTAGAATAGGTCATCATGAATTCTACTCAATAAGATCTTGATCCACTCAGATTCATAAAACTCATAAGTTGTAGCATACTCAAAAATGGGGTTGTCTTCTAATTGTGGGAACTCATTAGTGAATGTTTTATCTAGATTCATCATGGTTTCCATGTGCACCCTGATTCTATCCAGTCCTACTGGTTCCTTCTTACAGTAGATATACATGGGTATATCCTCTACATGCATTACTCCCATAGGAGTCCTAGACAATGCCCCTTCCAAATCGTTTAAGGTAGATTTGAATGGATGCTTCTTAAAGACATATATTTTCCTCTCAGCAACATAAAAAAAAATTGGAGTGGGCATAACTTACTTGGTTAATCACTTCAAATCACTTTCCAAGGGTTTCAGAAATGTCGTGACTGATCTAGGGTTCCGTAGCAAACTTCCAACCTTCTTCACCGATAAAAAAAAATGTAATCACTTAACAAAAAATTCTTTGACCTCCTGTGATCTCTAAAGGCTCTAACTTGAATGTCCAAATAAGTGAATAAAGGATCTTGGGTGACTTAAAAACAACTTTTTTCCATTAATGCTTACCGAGTAAACACAGAATTCAACAAAGAATTTTATTCTTCCTTTCTGCTATGAATTAGGAAGTGCCCTTTCATATGTAGCATCAACTAGTCTCCAAATAGTTATATCCAAAGGTGCATACTCTGAGAGTGAGTATACCATCCACCGAGGGGTCTAAAGCTAATATAGCTCCCCCTATGACCATAACGGTCATTTAACCATAAATAGGAGGTGCATCCATTGCTGATGCAACCTCAACTATTTATCTTATGTTATCTAACTTTTATTCCTTCCAAATCAGGTTCCCATCTTCTATAGCTTTCACAAACTTGACTTCTCTTGCTTCATTCAATATTGATCCTTCTGAATTTTTAGGGCTTTCATGTCTTTGCATTTTTAATCTGCAGAACCTTGAGATGTGTCCAGCATTGTTGCATGAGTGAAAAATAAATGGAGGCCTTATATTCCTTGATGCATTGATGTGGGTTACCATTTTGCACTATCTAGCTGTGTGACCACTATAATTACATATCTGACATGTAGTGTTCTGAGGATTTCTATCATTCTGGTGTGGATGACTTCTCTGATTTTGCTGAGTCTAATTTCTTTGATTTGATCTACAATTCATAGCTCTATGACCAAAATTATTACATGAATAACAGTAGCCATTTCAAAAGGTCTTACCTCTTTACAATATCTTGCTATATGACCATGGTTGTTACATGCATAAAATTTTTTTTTTACTGGTTTGTGAGCATCTTTGCATGGTTCAACATTAGCTTCAGTCTGATTTACAATCTTCTTAGCTTTTGTATATCCTTCTGATGCTTTTAATCTTTCTCGCATGTCATTGATCTCATTTTGTGCTTCACTGAATCCAATAAAGCTGGTATCTTCTTTAATCTTTTGTGCATACAAGTGAGATTCTATTATATCCTTGCTTTTGTGCAACTTTTCAATGTGATTCTTTGCTTCAGTCAATTTTGATTCTATTTTCTTCTTGATGTTTTCTAGCTCCAAGATTTTCATTTTTGTTGTCCTTAGTTCTTCATCTAGCTGTTTGTTTTCTTTGACCTATTCTTCATAAGATTCTTGATTGTTGAATAGCTTTTCATCCATCTCTTCAATCTGATCCTTCAGATGTGTTTTCCTCATTCAAATTTTTAACCATTTTTCCCAAATCACTTGTGGAATAGCCGTTCAAGTCTTTTTTTAGTTTCTTGATGATTACTTGAGAACTACTAACCTTGTCTTTCAGTTCTTCATTTTCTTTTTCAGATCTGTCAAGATCTTCAAGAGCTGCTTCAAGATTCTTCTTCATATGTTTCACTTCACCTATATCCATGATCTCCTCAAGTGGTTAAACTTTTATTCAGAGGACCAGATCTCTGATACCAATTGTTAGGAATGGGAACACTAAGAGGGGGGGTGAATCAATGTTCTATATATTATTATTTTTTCTGATGTTTTGAACTTTAACTTAAGTGAATAAGTACTAAAATGAATATCTATGCAAGTAAGATAAACAACCATAACACATAACACCAAATATGATTATGGGGAAAACCAAATAGGTAAAAACCCCAGTGGGAATTGACACCCACTAAGAACTCCACTAGTGTTGTATGATCCCTGTTAGAAGATCTTACAACCCTCTTAGGAGTTAATCTTTATAATGCTTTTATTATAGTGCCCTGGTCAAGGGTCAGACCCTATTAGGAGTCTTTTAAAATAAACTTTTTAGGGGTGGGGACACACTATCCTAGAGCTCACTACTCATGTGGTGAAGGCTACAACCTTCTGGATCTCAGATACTCACTATATCTACAAGGTGAATTGCTACTGTGACACTACTTTTCAAATCAGTTCCTTTTGTGCGCTGATGCTTTAGCCTCTTGTAAAGCTCTACAATGTTATGACTACTCTTCACATACTTCTGTTTGACTACTATTAACTCTATATCTCATACCATACTTAATTACAAGGGCACATGTCTTATTTATATATGCATACAAAACTATTCATTAAGACATCCTATAACTAATTACATACAACGCTTCCAAATGAATTGGCTCAAGCGTGTTTACATATGATCATATTAACACGTCTATGACCTAAATACAATAGGCTCATAGCCTTTACAAAACAATATTATGATCGCTAACCAAAATAGAAACAGTCAGCTTCATGCTCTGTTTAGTTCTGCTACTCACTGATTGTGACTGGTCAACTGGCTGTATTTTCATCATACTAACTCATCTGATCATGTGCTCTTAGACTTGGCATGACTACATACCAAAAATCTTATCTTCAAGCGTGCATGCCATAACTCGGTCATATGTACGTGCGTTAATGCTTTGTTCACCTAGTGCTTTGCTGATCGTCCAGTCTTCCATACTTAACCAAATTTTGATGTTCTAACTGGTTGCGCTAACTCCATAATATCATATGACTTTATTTCCATAATGACAAGAATAAACATAGTCACATACATTAGTATAGTCAACTTGCCAACAATAACACTTACAAAATTAAAAAATGTTTAGTTACAAATAGAATAAATTTACAACATATTCAATCCCTTAATCACCTTGTACCAATGGAGAAACAAGATTCATAAAAAAGGAGCTAGAAGAGAGAGATAATAACAACAAACACATCATAAGGGGATTATGTTATGAACAAAAAAATACACAAGAGAATGAAAGACACAAGAGGATCTATTCAAGCATATCATATACCTCCCCATGTTACTGAAAGGAACTACTATGAATTCCAAATATGAACCATGCTCTAATGATGAGTCATCTTTCTTGTCACAGTGATCCAAGGTTAATTATTTTTAAAAATTTGAAGAAAGAATATGATTAATTTAAATAACCTCATACATTTCACTATAATAATTAGATTCAGCTTTATTAGTATCAACAACATTATCATTTATATCATTATCTAAATTAATCACAATAGCATCTTTAATATAAAAAGAATAATTGTCTTTCTTAGAGAACTTTATTGTCTTCAAATTTTCTTCATCCCCTCGGTTGGTCAAAGATTGGTTAAACGGGATCAAGAATATTCAGTGCCTTAAGGGATAAAATGGTCTAAAAATATAAATATCATGGGTTTGACTATGGTTTCTATAGCAATAATCATGAGCACTGCAATTATTTTGTTCAACATGAAATTTGGAAATGTTTAGCTCAATTAACATGGCCTCCTTTTCATGTGTAGTAGGAGGAATGAAAGGAAATTACTAGGTTGTATGAGATAGGAAGTAAAATTGAAGAATATATCTAGGAGAATTTGATGGTGTAGAAATGTGTAACATCCTTATTTTTACTAGACATAGAAATTATTTCAGCTTTATTTAAATTTTGGGTAGATAGGAACATATTATCTTCTTGAGGTTTCAAAGGTTGAGGAATTTGAGCAAAAAAAGTCAAGGGTAAAGTTTTCATAGCTTGATAAAGGATTTTAAAGTCTATTATTTGTTGTGATAATTTCTATGTTATTGGGAAACTTCAAATGCTTATGGATAGTAGAAGGGATAAATTTTATGGAAGTAAACAAAGAATGTTCTAGTGTTTCTTGGAATTGATCAAAAGAAGGGATAAAAGAAAAGGTGACATCAAATAATTTTTTACCAACTTCAACAAGAAGATAATCAAACTTATGGTTGAACAAGTGAGTTATACACCTTAATAACCACATCTTAAATTTATCATGAGTAAGTTGATAAAATTCTAGAGCTAGTGAAAAAAAATTATTTGGTAATGTAAAGGGCTCCATCAAGTGTATTGATAGTCTCCTTACGATTGAAGATAATGAAAGGTTCAAGATTAAGATTTGGTTCAGATTTAGATTGGTCAATATGGATGAAAATATTATCTATTGCATCACATAGCATCAACATTGAGAGTCATGGGGTTGCTATCTTCAATGATATTTGGAGAAGAGGAAGATAATATATGTTTTGGCTCAATAGTGTTGTTAGAATGAGAAAGAAAAGGATTGGTGTAGATTATAAAATTCTAATTAGAGGATGCAATAGATATATTTCCTTTTTTACTAAAGCACTCTTTTCATTTATAGTATTAGAATAGATTAGGTCTTGGATAAATATTTTTTTAGCATAACTCATGTAGATATAATTTGAGTATGTTATGGTATGAGTGGGATGCCATGTTGATTAGTTATGATGCTGTCATTGATGTCAACCTAGTGTCTTTTTTGTTGATAGTGTTTCTATTATGATGATGTGTATTTAAATGGTTGGAACCAGAGCTATGGTAAGAGTTGGAGTGTGCAATCTTAAGAGAAGACTTAGTGATGTCTATAAATGTTATATCTATGACTGCATAGGTTTATCATATGTATGATGTGACTTATTATTGATTGAAGGTTGAAATGTTAACAAGAAGAACAAGATGAAGACAAGGAGGAATAATTTGATGATTGTGTCTAATCTATTTGGATTAGTGTGTTGTGGTTGATGGTATATGCTATCTTGACTATGTTATGGGGTTTCTATTATAACCACACCATGTTTAGTTAACAAGAGGTCAAGTTTTGAATGGATAGAAGATCACTTTATGTAAAGGAAGACAATTTCTTAAAATAGTCTGTTAGATCCTTAACCGATGATGTTGTAGCATGTTGGGATAAATAGTTATGTGTTCCAAGGTTTGTGATGACATTGCATAACAAATTGGTAATGATTATTTAATGTTGCATCATTAGAGGTGGTTTGATTTAATCAAGGTTTTGGAAGCGTGTTGGGGAAGTCAATAAAATTTAACTATTCCTGGATTAAATGGATGTGGAATTAATCTTGAGGCTGACATGGATGTTTAATTGAAAGTTCTAGATTGCTAACATGTTTTAGGGTTAGGGTATGTGGAGGATCATTGTATTCCAAACTAGGCCCTTAAGTTGCAATGAAAATTCAAAAAATCAGATTTAGGAAAGTTGACATAAAAATTTGAACAAGTTATAAATATTATATCAAAAATATGTAAGAAGACAATCTGTAGAAAATTGAATTTAGTCTCTAAGATACTAGGCCTTTTTTGAGAAAAACTTATTCTATATGTTGAAAATTTCAAATTTCAGTGTAGTAGTACGAAAATTTCAAGAAAAAATAAGTAGGTGTATTTCTGACCACCTTAAACACAATCAAATGATAATTTTTTTTTACAATATTATAGATATAAGTAGTAGAATCATGTCCAAATGTGGCACATGGTTTTTTGTAATTTTTTTCCAGTAAATAATTAATTATAATTTTTCTTCTTCAACTTTTTCAGAATAAAAAAACTCTCATGTCTGACCACCTTAACTTAGTCTAAACTTTATCCCTTATCAAGTAACTGTCCAACACTCAAAAGATTATGTTTCAAACCATCCACAAAGTAAACATCATCAGTATTAGCCTTTCCATCAAGAGTAATAGATCCTATACCTTTAATCAAGCAAGGTGCATTATTTCCAACTCTAACAACTCCTCCATCGTAATTGTTAAACTTTATGAAATTTTTCATGTCTCCAGTCATATGATGTGAACAACCACTATCTATAATCCAATCAGCTTTCTTTTAAACTTGAGAAACTAGGGATATTTCTTCCTTATCATCAATTTCAGGATTTTCTTCTTTAATTGCTACAAATCCTATGTCATCATTATTCTCAGTATCACTTTCACTTAGAGTTCTTTCTATACTGGTTTCAAGATCTTCATCATTAGCATAATAACATTCCTTAGATTTTCTAGGCTTGAAATTGTTTTTGTACTTTTTAAATCTCTTAGGACATTTAGATGCAAAATGACCATATTCTTGACAAGTCCAACATTTAAATATTTTCTTACCATCTGGTTCTCTCTTCACATGCAAGGCAATACCTTCTTCAATATTTATGTCTTCATTTCTAGATTTGTTGCCGCTAGCATAATCTCTGCTCACACTGATGCTTCTTGACAAAGTAGGGTGAACACTAAGGGCACTGAATGCTATCTCCATTCTAGGAAAATTTCCTGATAACCTCAGGTTCACTTTTGCTACTTCCAATCTTCCAAGAAGAGTCTCTCTTGTAAAGTTAGAAGTACAAGGTATAACTTGTTCAATCATCTATATTGTCTAGTTAAATATAGGAGTCAATGTCCTCAAAATTTTCCATATCACTTCATTCTCTATCTTTGTTCCTCCACAAGATTTTATCCCTGCAACAATTTCTGACATTCTACCAATATAGCTTCTAACAGATTCATCTTCCATCATTCTTATATCTTCAAATGCACATATCCAATTATGTAATCTAAATTTCTTTGCATGTTCATCACCTTCAAAAGTAGAGTGTAAAGCTTTCCAAATTTCATAAGATTTTCTTAAACATTTTACCTGACTGTACTCATTCTCTGGAAGGCCTATCAAAAGTGCTTCTCTTGCAAGTATGTTACACATGAATAGGTCTCTCTCATTGCTAGAACATGTCTCAAGATTTTCCTCTTGAATGATAGTATTATCATTCTTTGTAATCAACAAATAACCTAGTCCTAAACACAGTAGATGTGTCTTCATCTTTTCTTTCTAGGTGTCAAAATTTACTCCATCAAACTTAGAGATTTCTTTCCTAAAATTCACCATGGATCTCCTTAAGCTGTTAAACTTCTCTTTCAAGGACCTGCTGCTCTGATACCAATTGTTAGAAAGTAAAGTCCACCAAGATAATTGAGAGGGGGGGGGGGGGTGAATCAGTTATCAGATAATTATAACTTTTATTGACTTCAACAATATTTGACCACGTAAGTAATATAATTACCAACCATAGAAAGATATTCATACACAATAACACAATGACACAAGATATGTTCACTAGGGAACCTCTTGATCAAAGAGTAAACCCCGGTGGGAATGATGCTCGCAAAAGATGCACTAATATGAATATTCCTTGTGAAATAATGGACTCTATTAGAATTATTATAAAATAAATTCAATACATATGAATCCCGATTAGGAGATTTTGAATCCTTGTTAAAAGATTCTAACCCTGTTAAAAGTTATGGAAGACAGAAGGACCCACTGCCCAAATAGCTTCAATGGAAAGATCACTGAACACACTATCCAACTGATCTCAAGATTATTCAATAGAATAATATCAAATATGTTACCTCCTTTCTCACTGTGCCAAACCGCACTCACTGCTACACCAGATCTCAATTTCAGATCTCTGTACCTCGCATGGCTTCTTTCACAATTTCACATTCACAATTTGCTAGCTCTTTTCTTCACTTCATGCATGCATCATCACATCCAACCACATTAAAATAAGGAAAAACATTCCTTCCTTTATACCAAACTTAAGTGATTACAAATGAGTCGGCATCCAATTACAAAATAAAAGTTTCCACACGCTACACCAAAATTACATAAAACTGTCAGCTTCAAATTACAATAATTCTTCACTCAGGTGACCTCAAAGTTTGCACTATCATCCATGTCACTATCGATGTGTTTCTAACTTCCCTTTAACTGTGAAAAACTAGATTCCATCCCGATTAGGAGATATCATCTGATTTCCACAAACCGCTACTTAGGAACACTGCCTGAATACTACTTACACCAAAATGCTCATAACTTCCATGAATAAATGAATTACTATCTGCGCTCTTAACCATCAACATATAACATATCAAAGAGTATATCCTCAACATTACATAGCTCCAATTGCAATATCCCACGTGCGCTAATCCAAACATTGTCTGCTTCTCTGCAAGTCTCCAGAAGATCAATGTGTTGATATCAATGACAATCATAGTCATGAATGCAACAACAACTGCTACAGAATGGCTGCCAAATATTCAAAATTCATTCCTAATAGATGCATCTTTAAAGGCTTCATCTATAGTTTTTGGCTCAACTTGAGGAATCAGACAAATTTCTTCTCTACCTTTTGATCTAGTTAGCATTCACTGACTGGTATTGCCAATAATTTGATTTTCAAGATGGTTATTTTTTACATACCTTAGAGTTTTTGGAGTCTCAGTAGTCTTTCTTGTATCACAAGCCTCTTTTTCACTTTATTCCTCAACCAGTTCTTCTTCTTCTACAACATTAGTGGTTTCCTTTATCTCTGATATCTGACTGCTATCATACATTCTTTCTTTATCTGAAATTTCCCATCTATTCTTACATTGTTCCTTTCAACCATCTTTCTCAATCTCAAATTGAAACATTTGTATGCCTTTCTTTTAACAGAGTAACCAAGGAAGATACCTTCATCACTTCTAGCTTCAAATTTCCCTATCTAATCATCCCTCTTGATATAACATTTGCTACCAAATATTCTGAAATATTTTACAGTAGGAGTATGATCAAACCATAGTTCATAGGGAGTCTTACTTGTACCTTCTTTGATTTGAATTCTATTTAATGTGTACACTATTGTTCCAACAACCTCTCTCCAATGTACATGAGATACATTTCCTTCAATCAACATTGATCTGGTAGCATCAAGTATAGTCATGTTTCTTCACTCTGCTATGCCATTCTATTGTGGAGTCCTAGGAACAGATGTTTAACTTTTTATCCCATGCTCTTCATAGTATGAATTGAATAAGTCTGATGTAAACTCTCTACCTCTGTTTGATCTTAAACACTTTATTTTTAGTCTTGATTCATTCTCTACTTTTTCTTTAAACAACTTGAATTTATCAAGTGCTTCTGAATTTTCTCTCAAATAAGTAACTCACATCATTCTAGAAAATTCATCAAAAAAGAGTATAAAATACCTTTCACCATAGTAAGACTTTGTTCTTGTAGGCCCACATAGATCTGTATGTGCCAGATCCAACTTCCCTTTTGATGTAAATGATTTTCTTTTATGACTATTTTTAGTTTACTTTCCCATAACACATTCTTTGCATACGGTGTTAGAAGGTTTCACAATCTTCTA
This sequence comes from Chamaecyparis obtusa, assembly GCA_027943335.1. Taxonomy (NCBI): domain Eukaryota; kingdom Viridiplantae; phylum Streptophyta; class Pinopsida; order Cupressales; family Cupressaceae; genus Chamaecyparis; species Chamaecyparis obtusa. The sequence continues at coordinate 24,679 of BSBK01011719.1, forward strand.
TAGATCTCTTACTGCATTAGCCATACTTGCCTTCACAATGTTATCAAAGTTAACATGACAAAATCTTCTGTGCCATAATCAACTATCATCTACCTTCGCAACAAAACAAGAGGCTCCAAATGTGTTTAGTTCAAATACATTACCTCTAGATTTTGAACAGGTAGCAATCAATTTTCCTTCCTTTCTTCTGATAAAGCATTTACCATTAACAAAACTTAACTAAAAGTCTTTATCCATTAACTATCCAACACTCAACAAATTATGTTTCAATCCTTCAACAAGTAGTACATTGTTTGTATTAGTCTTTCCATCCAGAGTGATGGATCCTACTCCTATGATGTATTTTGGGAGATTGTCCCCAAACCTTACAACACCTCCATCATAATTTATTAATTTAAAAAACTTGTTCTTATCACCAGTCATATGATGAGAACATCTATTGTCAATTATCCATTCAATTTTCTTGTCAACATTAGATACTAAGGCTTTTTCTTCATGAACTGGTTCACCTTTAATAGCAACAAATATAATCTCTTCATTCTCTAAATCATCATCATCAAAGATTCCTTCACTAGCATAATAACATTCTTTTTCTCTTCTAATCTTTGCATAATCAGGTTTGTACTTAGGAACTCTTGTAGGACATCTAGATGCAAAATAACCTATCTTATTGCATGAAAAAAATTTCATGGGTAACTTGCCTTCAAATTTTCCCTTACCTCTTTTTTCTCTTTTAGCAATCCATGCAACAAGTTCTTCTTTCTTCTTTTCTTCTTCAATTATCTTCTCCCATTCCTTAGCATATTCACCAAGCTCTTCTTTTAGGTCTTCTTTTCTTGTGCGCGGGAGTATAGATACTTTCTAGTGTGTGGATGCCTTGAATGCAGATTCAACTTTAGGTACATCTTCTCCTGATTCCATAGCTCCAAAAGTAGTTAACTTTTCAATCAACATCTCTCTACTAAAGTTTAGAGTCAGGGGTATAGTTTCTTGAATAGACATTGTCTTGAATTTGTATGTAGGAGTCAATGATCTTAGGATCTTCACAATAACTTCCTCTTCATCATAAGTACTTCCATAGTTTCTGATCCCAACTACTACTTTTGTGACCCTTTGAACATAGGCTCTAATGCTTTCATATTCATTCATTTGTAGCTTCTCCATCTTTGTTTTCCAGTTTTGTAACTTTGCTTGCTTGGTATATTTATCCTATTCATATAATGCTTCTACTCTATTCTAGATTTCAAGTGCCAAATCTAAGTCTTTAACTTCAGTGAACTCACCTTTAGATAGTGTGCTGATTTGTACTTCTCTTATGACCATGTTATATGAAAATAGATTCTTCTCATCATCAGTAGCAGATGGAAAATCATTCTCAGTTTTTAGGATTTGCTTCTTCTTTGTAATCATCTAGTAATCTATGCCTAAACACAATAAGTGTGTTCGCATCTTGTTCTTCCAACTATAAAAGTTTTCAGGATCAAATTTAGGACCATCCTTCCTATAGAGTGCCATCTCCAAGATCACCTTGAGCTGTTAAGCTTTCTCTCTGAGGACCACACGCTCTGATACCAATTGTTAGGAATAACAGTCAACAATACAACTGAGAGGGGGTATGAATCAGTTATATAACATAATATTAAACTTTAAGTTTATTAATATCAGATCCAATGAACACTATGAATGCCAACTCAATAACATAATATTTTGGTTTCAGGGAAACCATGTTAAAGGTAAAAAAGCCCAGTGTGAATTAGCACCCACAAATGATGTACTGAGAGTATAGTAATCCTTGTTAGAAGATATAGCCCTTTTAGGAGCTTATTGAAACATTATAGTACATAGTCCTTGTTAGAGGACATACCCGGTTAGGAGTTAGGAACAAGAGAGGGCTCACTATCCAAGGCTCACTACCCAAAGAAGGTTAAATCCACCTTCAGAACTCACTAGTTCACAATAGGTGTGTAAGAAAAAATACATAATCTTTTGAACTATTTGCTAGAAAATATCTTTGCTTGATCAGTTTTGATGAAGTCCACCAGTAATCCTCTACTCTACATACAATAGACACAAGCTCACAGCTTTTAGAACTTCCTTATATCACATATATTCCATCCATATCTTTTTCAAAGAAAAGACCTTTCATTTATAACTTCTCACAATTTGCCAAGGTTAGGTCGGCCCATGAGGCTTTCCTAATTACAAATAATTATACATGATATCTATAACAAGTCTACAATGATTTCATTACAATGATTAAGGACCGACATCCTTAATTTATTCTTTTCAAACAAAGCACACACTTCATTTTTTGAGTTAGCTTCAGAATAAACCATCACCAGAGCACACGCCATAGATGACATCACCAATCATTCCATACCTTGCACTGACCAATGAAAATCCTTTATTTCCTCTCCCATCATCCTGCAAGTTTTCATACCTTGAATCCAATCCCTCTGAAAGCTATATCAAAAACTCAGAGACTAACTCTATCAATTCTCACTGTCATAGTCCAGTGACTAGTCTTTACCAAAACAATTGTAACTTTCTTAATATGCAACACTTAATGATGTGATCACAAATATAAGATCACAATATTCACCTAAACTCTCATCTAACTTTGCAACATCTGAAACATCCGTACACTAGTCGTACACTGTGATTACCTGTTTGGTTCCTTCATAGAAGCATATGTTGACATCAGTGACAAAACACAAATGACAATAGTATGTGTGCCCATTTAGTAATGTAGTGATTAAATATATTAAATGTCTCAATCACCACCCATGCATTAGCAATATCCAACATAATAGACTTGAGAAAACTAGTAGAAATCCCTAGTTTTAGTGATGAGTATCATGATATTTATAACCTTGTTATACACGGTGACAAAAGAGTTATAGAAATTAAACATACATTGTGCATTAAGGAAAATGGGTAAAAGAGGTGTGAATCTATAAAATTTAATCCAGTGATAGGTGCAAAAATGAATAAAGTTGCATTGTGGGATGTTGGTTTGGGTCGTATGTTGTTACTTGAAGTTTTCCCTTATCCAAAATTTATCTTGATTTGTGTAGAATATTATGATGAAAGAAAGAAAAGTAATTGTGAATAAAATAATCAAGAATAAATTTTATCAATAACCCAGGAAGAATTTCTTTGTTTGCTAGACCTAGGGTTTGACCAACAAAAGTGTAATGTCCATAGTGACCTGGGATTGCTAGTAGAGCAATATGAGATAGTCATGCCAAATGCAAAATATTCATTTAAAAAGGGTCTAATAGTTATAGATACAAAGGTTTTATTGGGTGGGAACCATAATCCTCCTTATGTTTTTAACATTTTTGTGCCATGGGTTCAAGATACTATATCCTCACTAGCATTTTTCCTAGGATTGGAAAATAATAGAGAAGTAGTTGCCAACATTATTCAATTGATTAGTGATATCCATTGTGTCAATGAACCAGTAAGATATAATTTTATTGGGAATGTGGTTCAATCGATGCAAGAAAAATTCACACTGATTAAAAGAGGCAATTCTAAGACATTTAGGTTCACAACCTACTTGTGCTAGCTTCTGCTAGAAAATCATGCTATTAGATTAATGAGCAACAAAAACAAGCATGAAATTTAGAGGGGGACAGATACTCCAATATATAACTAGACACCTCAAATAAGGATGTATGATAACATAAGGAATTATAGTAATTTTGTAGACTTCTTTTTGGCACCATTGTACAAGAAAATAACAAGCACTCCAATACCCAGATTGTCTACCTCATATAGGGATTGCATACAACTTGGAAGAAAAATTCAATTGGTTGACTGGTACTTAATGGAATAATACATTGTGCTAAGGTTTATGGATCACAACTATAACCTCACAAACTTCCAATAGTACATGTGATAGAGAGTGTTTGCAGTAGAATATGTACCACAACTAGAGAGAAAAGATAGACTCTTCGATGGCTAGTCAAAGAAGAGCATATTCCCTTCCTTACCTTTCCCAATTGGAAGGTTAGCATTTTAGACAAAGGCATTCAAAGTGGACATTTTTTTCTAGAAAATTTTCAATTTGATTTAGAGTGGTAATGGAAGTATGATCCAGTCAACATTATTCAAACAATGCTTGTTGCTAATTAGAACTCTGCAAACTTATTTCAACATGAAAGTAAACCATTTCTAGAGAAGTTGAAAAACAAGGATAGTTGGGATGACATTACAAAAGAAATAGAGAAACTTTATGCTGAGGAAAAAATTTCAATTCAACAGTTGTCATCACAAATTATGACAACAATAAACCAGGGCATTGTACAGCCTATGATGTCCTACAATTTCTACCAATAAGATTCTCATCCATAAAAAAAAAATACCAAAGAAAATAGAAGATGATTGTAGGGATAGAAAATGGTCTCAAATGAAAATGACTGAATTTTGGAGTATGTGAAAGAATCTTGGTGAACCAAAGACCGGTGCAGATCTGGATAACATAAACGAAGATATAGAGTTTAGCTAATTATGGAATTTGGAGCATCCCACCATGGCATATGACAAAAGTGATCAAGATGAAAATGTAGACAATGATGATGATAATCCACCAATTACATTTACTCCATCGAGTCAGAGTGGAGTCACCGACTACCAGAAAGGAAAATATAGATAACAGATAATCATTATGGAATAAATGGATTATAAAGGTGGTAGTTTGGGTCCCACGGGAGAAGGCATCTGGCTGCCAATTTTCAAACCAAAAGGTAAAAAAAATTGATCATGGTGTAGGCCTTGGGATTAGAGTTGGAGTAGACCCATTAGATTCATCAAGAACCACAATGCCCACAACAACATCCATTGCTACAGGTGGCATTGGGGAATCTACTACTACTGGGTTTGGTAGTGGTACTAGTGCTAGTGGGACTGGGCAAGTTATACAACAAGTTCCCTCTCTAAAGAGGCCAGTAGAATCTACACATAATCCCATAGAAGAAGATAGTGTCAAGAAGAAAAAGATTTCCAGATCATTGACACTCGATCCTAAAGCACTGTTTTCACTTTCAGGTTCAGAAAAACCCCTAAAATTTTAAATCCTCAAAGAACATTAGTTAGATCAATGGGCATTGCAAGCTCTGGTTCACCTTTCAAAAATTTAATTCCTCCTACAACACCATATTTTTGTTTCAAATATTTCTATAATAAATTTGTAGAAACAACAACCAAGAATAAGGAAATAAATAAGACATTGCTGACTGGTGCCCTTACTACAGCTATAGAGGAACAACTTGCATCCAACAGGGTTTTCCAATATATGACCCAAACAGAGACATGATGGAGTTCATGGTTGTTATTCCACCCAAAAAAGATGGAAACCCACTAGAGAGTTAGATAGATCCATTTGAATTTCAATTTAGCACTCTCGAAATGGATTTTTCCAAAGTTAAAAATGTCAACAAAATCAATGTGTGTAACACCCCATAAGACTAATCTAAATAAATGACAAACCAAAAATAAACCAAATGAGTAAATCAGAAACGCACAACATTTTTTTTATTCACAAGATACAAATTAGCACCGAATTACAACTCAACTGATTTAACCGGTTATTTAATATCCAAGGGTAATTGATTTACATGAGAGTATAACAATATACTCAATATTTAATACATATTTTCTAAGAGTTCCAGATTGTTTCTAATTGCCCTTATCCATCCTAAGAACTGCTCTGATAACAAGTAACCAGGTAATAATCTAATTTTCCATAAATCTTTACAGCAGCTAACCATTCCCCCAAAAATATTGTTTTCCTCATCTAGAATCCTGAAAACACCAAAATAGAAAACAACCACAAACAAACAGGGCTTAGTCAAAAAGACTAAGATGATGGAATACCTCCAAAGCATCTGCATCATACTGGTTAGAACCTTAACAAAATAATCTGAACCATACATCTAAAAATAGACATATTTCATTATTAACAGGAAGCATTTCATTTCTAATCAACAGAAATATACAAGTACTTCATTTCATTTTCAACAGAAATAAACTCGCAAAGAAAATGACAAGGTGGTGATCCACTAGCTTTGGGTATCTACATAAGAATCAATGATCAGTAACCATATAGGAAACTCGAAGAATTCATTATGTCAGCCTTATTCTTTACAAGCAATAAGGTAAATCCATTCCCTTACTTCACCAACATGTGCAAGTAATCAGGGCAACATATTTTATCTTTTTAAATGAAACCCATAGCCCATGAATTATTAAATTATCACTTAGTAAAATAACTGACAGATATTCTTTCACCTTAAGGCTCCAGACAAAAGTCAGTTTCCCATACTAAGGATCACACTTGCATTATCTCAAAACACTTCATACTACCAATAATAGTTAAACCATAATAAAACCTGAATTATCAAATTCAACTATTAATGTTTACTTAATAACTGAAATCTTGAATACTGAGTCAACAATTTAAAACATCCACATACACCCATGAAACCTCTTTTCAAAATAACCACAGTAAAGCATCTTCTTTTCATCAACTGAAAGAATAACTTAAGAAAGAATTTCCAATACTATCCTTAGTAACTCAAACAGTAATAATACCCAATTCCTAACATCTAATTGCAATATTATATCTGATGATCGAAATAACCAATTTAATTATCAATTGACCGATACAGCTGATACTTAAAAATCAATTCCATTAATCTGACACATTCTAACTAACATAGTAATTTGTAAATCCATGGAAGGTAAAAGTCAAATTCATATACTAATGTTTACTGCAGAATTACACATTATCATCACAGTGATCATCCATATAAAAATGCACTTGTTTCAATTCTGTCATCTCTGTTACAAAGTCACATATGTATATACTTATAGGCATACACACATATATATACATATGTATATACACTCACGGTATGTGTATATACATATATATATATATATATATATATATATATATGTTCCTACAAGTATATATATATATGTATCCTTGCAAATATACAGAATTCAGAACACTATATCAACACAATTATAGTTCTATCAGAATAACATAAAAATTAGATATCTCATTCGAAACATGTATTGTCATTTACTGTTGTCACACCATATATTCCGTAGATAGAAAATCTGCTGATACAGTAGCTATCGAATGGTCTACAGACCACAACCAAAACCAAGTCTTCAACAAAAACAATGAGACCGCAGTGGTTCCCATTGTAAACCCCAAAATAACCGAGAGTTCCACAATACAAAGAACAATAAACTATATTCCATATTTTGCTAGAACACGTTCAACAATAGAACATGACTCCTAATGAAAACTTACTAACAGACCTAACATATCCCCTAAACAAGCAACTACGGAATTTATGATCGGAATCTCATCCATCTCTCCCTATAGCATATAACTGTCGACAGCTATAGGATTAACTACACTTGAGACCGATACACAGCTATACATGGCTACACTCAACATAAACTTCATAGTAACCCAAGCTCAACCCTCGAAACACAAATTATCATTCCAAAAGCTCGGTAGAATTGGTAGCATAGAAGCGAAAACTCCACAGTCCTAACTCCCAGAATGTTACTCCCTAAAGCACACATTACAGTTCCCTTGATCGGAATCAAAATAACATACTCGACCCAGTGAAATGCATATTGCTCCCAAAGCTTAGGAAACCCTACATCCTCATATTCCTATAATAACAGTATCACCAAATTTGACAAACCCTAAAACAACACTTCCAATTAACTGAACAAAAAACACACAACAGAATGCCCCAATTTCTATCAGTGAACAAAACACTCCAATGCTTAAAGACCAAACATATAAAAGATACTTCCACAGTAACACGTAAATCCTTACACAGTGAATGCTATGAATAAAAAACTGTGTTCAATGAACTTTTATAAACCAGATTCATAAAGAAAACAAGAGTTTGAGTTAGAGAATGCCCTTGCCTAAAACATACAGTGAGGGTGTTCAAACTTGCACAAAGAAATCCACAATCCATGCTCTCGAACTGGTGAGCTATTCCAGAAACAACTTGCACAACAAATAGAACAGAGCACACCGTGACAGAGCTCAGTTCACAAGCACAAAAACTGAATAGTGCTTCCAAATAATAAGCTCGAAGAACAGAAATAGAACCGTGATATACATAATGGAGAATCCCATTAATAATGTACAGGTATACAACCATTTTTCCCTCCAAGCTGAACAAAACAACCCCATTTTTGCAACCATTCCAGGTATCAAACACATTACCTCAAAATAGAAAACCCTTGCCAATGCAAATGACTGACAATAAACTGAAGTAATTCAATTCCAGTATGCATGTTGTAGCTACATTAACTTCAAACTTATCTTTTACTTCCACTTCCACTCAACAATGTGACAGTTGTCACTGCTGTACAAGTACTTACCAAGAACTCCCAAATACACATGCTCAGAATTAAATCGCACATGGATATAAAAATCAAATCCCAATGCACATACAAAACTAAGCAAAACAAATATCTTAACAAAGTGAGATTAGTATGTCAAAGTCATATTAGGTCATATGACACAGAAACCATAGGAAGTGTTTTCAAAGCCAAAGCCTAGGTTAGAGAAATTACTAACCTTAAGCCTATCTTCCAAAATACATAGAATGTTAGGATAATACTAACACCCCTTCTAACTTAACACAAGGCTTAACCCCTAATTCATTAATTCTACTCACTTATTCTCTTTAATAATTCAATTTCCATTTAACAATTAACATTAACATAATAAAATTATTTCAACAACTAACATTAACCATATAATAATAATGTTTTTCCTTAACAAATACAGACTAACTTAACATCAAAAATTACATTAATGAAAACTTAGTTGCAGCATAGGAATTCTTCATTCCTTTCTCCTAAAATAACACAAATTTCCAAGTACCTAAAAGTAATAGAGAAACTGATAGTTTAGAAAAAATCAGAATCTGCAACTGTCTTTATTAAAACAAATAAATCCAACACCATAATCTAACAAAAGATTAACAACTACCTGCCAAGTTAAATATCCATATACTGTCAGAGATATAGATCGAAATCTAGACAAAGCTATAATCCAAATTACAACCAAAAGAGTCTGAACATAAATAAATCTGAACCAAGACATGAATTCACACTAAAAGAACTATATGAAGCTGTAGAATCAGAAACCAAGCCAGAAGCAGATAGGGGCATGACAATGTGTCAAAATCTACGAACCAATTGGTCTACAATGAACTGCTAGAGAGAGAGAGAGAGAGAGAGAGAGAGAGAGAGAGAGAGAGAGAGAGAGAGAGAGAGAGAGAGAGAGAGAGAGAGAGAGAGAGAGAAGTAAGCTCGAGAAAAATATGGAAAGGTTATAGGCAGACATTGCCAATAGAAAAGAAAAGAAGAAAGCTTTAGATAACAGTTTGAAAGAATTATAGAAAAAGATTAAAAAATTGGCCTCTACATAAAAAAATATAGAGAAGGAACATGTGGAGGTAGTATTGAAGGAACTGGAGTAGGAAAAGCTGAAGGAATGGGTGTAGGTAGAACTAAAGGAAATGAGGGGAAAATTGGTAGAAATTAGTAAAAAATTAGAGGAAGAAAGAGTCACTTCACAAAAGTTATTTAAAACTATGGAGATAATGTTGCCTCCAAATGGGAATTGCAAAAGAAAATGGACTCTCATGTGGATAAAGATAATCATTGTGAACACAAAACACTAGAAGAGAAAAATAATTATGAAAAAATGGTAGAAGAACTAAAGAAGGCAAATAATATAATTCAAACATTAACAAATACTAGTAATAATTTAATGAAGATTACAAAAGAACAGATTTGGGGCCAAATATTGGGGATGTCTCATAACTTGTGTGAGTAGTTTGAAATGCTTCAAAGTACGAATGTATTTTATTGGAAGCTCCATAACAACATTGAATAGAGCATGGATGTTGTCAAGAAATAAAAGAATGCAAAAGATATTATGCAAGAACTCTACAGTAAGAGTGATAGTTATCTATCAAACAAGGGAATTACCACCCACCTTGATGCCTCAGTAAAGGTATCAAATACCATTCAAAAATGTGAGAAGCTAAGGGAAGGATAGGAATTAAATGACAAATCTAAGAATAAGATCACAAAGATGGAACAAAGGAAAGTGAATTTGGAAAGCGTTGGTTTTCCTTAGGGATTTGATGCAAATAAGTTCATTGGAAGAGAAACTTAAAAAATAAGGTTGCAGGACAAAATAAATATTGATTTATGCTTTCTCCCTACATACATATCTCCTAATACATTCATGGATTTCATCAAACTAGTGAGAACTTTTAATGGAGTTTTAGAAGCAACAATGTTGTCAAGTCACACTTCCAAATATGAATTGCTAACGAAGTTGCAGGAGTGTGACTATACTATGAACCAAACTGTTCTGCCATCAAAGGATGTTTGGACTGGCCTACAAACATTGCTATGATTTTTGAACTATTGTAAATTGTAATGTATTCAAACTGAATACAAAATAAATTGTACCCACTAGTACATTTGACCCACATTTCTGACCAACATTTCCAACCAACCAATAAAATAGTTTTCCTTGGTTGGTTTATATAAGGAAAATTTTGATTTTTTTTAATCCATTCCTATGTTGGTCAGAATTATGACAACCATGACATGTGGTTGTAATTACGACCAACACGAGCATATAACTTTAAAAAAAATATGATTTCATTTTATTTTATTTTGTTATTCTACAAAGCAGAGGTGAAGGTGGGAAGGAGGGAATCTCTTGACACCACTTGTAAGGGTATATCTCGATTCATTCCCATTCTCTATCTTATCAAGAACCGTGTGTCTGTGTTCCACCTCTAAAATAATAAATTCAATTTATAATGTAGTCCCAACCTATACAAATGTAAAAGTGTGGAGGATTTATTAATTTGTTTATACAAAATAGATATTTTTGAAAAATCTTTAGAATCATAGAGAAAATGTAATTTTCATGTGTATTGATAGACATCTCAAAATTTCCCAACATCCTCCCAGCCTATGACAAAATAGGCACTTTGGAATAATCTGTGAAAGTCTATGAAAATGCATTGTTAGACGCTGTGGTTGCAATTGATCTAGCATAGACAAGGCACACCAACTATTTGACATAATGTCTCCAAGAAATCTATTCTCATGAAATTGCCTAGAAGTTATTCACAAGATGGATTTGTTAAGAAGAATTTCCTTTATAAAAGATTAAAAGGATATGTCTAGAAGTTTGTGTCTACGTGTTTAGTTTATGAGTATAGTAAGGGAGATACAATCAAATTACCACCATGACTAATGCAAATATTGACTATTACAAGCTATTGCTGGAAGAAAGTATCCATGGACTTCCCGCCGATATTCCTAAATCTTGTTGGAAGAAAGTATCCATGGACTTCCCGCTGGCATTCCTAAATCAGAAGTGAAGGGTGTTAATTGAGGAATGTATAGTGGTAGACAAGCTTACCAAATACAACTGTTCACCACATGACTCACACATGAGCCATTTTTATGGATTGTGTCCAAGAGATTCATTACACCTATAAGCGAGGTGATTAAAAGTCAATTCTAACTAAAAAGTTTTGGATAAATTTTTTCTAGATTTTTAAAACTACCTCCATAATTTTCTATTGAAAAAAATCCCAAAGGACCAAGTGACTTCCCTTGAATTATCTGAGGCATAAAACTACTTTGACATCAACTAACCAATTCGTAAAAAATCTCTATAACCATACTATTAGCATAGCTATGTCATTGCAGATTGCCTAATTAGGGAATTCTTAATATTTGAATAGAAATTTTGATAATGTGTGCAAAGTGCAAATAGACTAAAATTTAGATTTTTTATTTCTGTAGAAAACCCAAAAGAAATTGTTTTTTGGTAAACATAGTTCCTAGCTAAGAAGGTTCCAATAGAGCTTGATCACCAACAACAAATGAATGGACATCAATAGAGTCCCACATTGTGTCAGTGTCAATTGGTTAAGCTCAAGATATCCATTGGACATTTATAAAGGTTATTGGACTTGTTTCTCAAGTGAGTAAATTTTTTAAATAAAATCACAATTTGGTGAGTGACTTGTTGCTAGCTTTGGACCCATTTTGGACAATTATAAGGGAAATTAAATTCCTCCTACCTGGGAGATCATTATTTCTTGTCTTTGTAATTTTTCCATTCCTTGAATCTTATGAATGAATGTAGCAATATGAATGTACCTATTTTACTATGAAACATGCCTTACTATCATGATCTCCTTTGTTCTTTTATCACTAAATCAGGTTTCTCCCCCCCCTCCTTTTTAAAAAATATTCTTTTACACTTTCATAAGATTTTATTAAGACATTTTCCTATTTCCAACTTCATGTTTTTCTTTTTTCTTTTTACCTTTGTATAATTATCTTTTTTTCAATGAGGGTTTTCTTATTCTACATTTGTTTTCTATTTTTATTTTTTATTGAAATATTTCAACATATATAGATGTCAACAACTCTATATGTATATAAGGAATTATAATTCTATGAGTAAGAATGCATCTAAACTAGAAGCTTCCTTTGCCTAAGAAACCGTGTGTAGAGGGATCCAATCCGTCAAATTCAATTTCTTGTATGCTCTAACATTTGCTTCTTTACTTTTAGTTACTCATTACAACTTTAGCATTATAGATTACATTTTGACTAGAAATTACTTACTTTTTTTTTTTTATCATGACACTATCACATTCTTATGGAGATATTAAATCTGGGAGAACCAAATGGCTTGTAATTTATCACCTAAAATGAAGTGGACTTTCCTCTTTTTCTTCTACCCTCAAAATCATAATCCGCTAGTGTGTGCAATAAAATGTCAATAAAAAAATGATTAAAAGACGAAGTTAAACATCTAAATACACAAAATAAGAGAAAATATTCAAGATTAGGAGATGAACATAGGATAAATAAGAAAACAAATTAAAAGAAAACTTAAGCCTCTTTTGATAAGGATATTCTTTGGATTTTCTATTTGATATGTGTGCTCACAAAATCATTCTTCAAGAATGCTCAACAAGCTCCCTGATTATGTAAGTTGATAATGATAACTATGTATTTGATAATGCAAGATGGGTGATAATAATGATAGAATGGATACAAATTAAGCTAAAATGAAATGAATTAAGATAAATAGATGCTAAACTATATGATATTAAATGCTAAAATGATTAAAAGCTCTAAAGGAAAAATGACATTATGTAGTTACTATGCATGAAAGTGGATTATTAAGGAAGGAAATAAAGGGGATTCATATGAAATAAGGGGGATTTTATTTTGTGACAAGTTTTTCATATTTTTAAACTTTAATCCCTATTTTGGGATGACTATTCTAGAACAATGACTATGAGCAATAGTGAATTGCTTTGAAGCAATGATGGATTTGTGTGATCCCTCACTTCCATGGATGGTATAGAATGTGGAAGGGTGTTCTTTTATGTAATATGTATTTTTCAGTGTTTTTGTTTGCAAGATGAATAGGGGAGTTGAGTTTGTGAACACTGATTTCTTGGAAGGAACCTTGTAAGGGTCACTTGCCCTTACGATAGTCATATATTGAAGCATTTGTCCACATGAGGGCCTTGTTTTATGTCATGGATGGTCATAATATATTGATGTAAAGGCATTTGAACCATTAGTTTGTTTGGGAAGTGATGTGATTGGCCACTTTGAGAAAGCACTATTTTTTGATCTCATATTTTATCATGTTTAAGAAGACATATTCATGCTTTTTCTTAGTTCCTTTAAATCTATTCTTGAATATCCTATGGCTTGTTTTGGGGCTGTTTGATTTTAGAAGTAGGATGTTTTATTTCATTATAAGTTTATTTGAATTATTGTTTAAATAGTGTAATTTAAGTTTTGATATTTTCAAGTGATTCATTAAGAAGTATATTAATAGGCAGGTTTTATTAGAGAAGTCAATGTGATTTCAAAAGAGACATTCAAGCAACTCAATGATTTAAATGTGTTGTTTAAGCTTGCTCGACATGTGATACTCTATTTTATTTGAGTATGTTCGGGTGGTCCACCCTATTTCCCATCTTTTAATAATAGTTTTTAAATGTATAACACTAATTTATTTCATAGTTTGTAAATGTATAACACTATTTTATTTCACTTTCAGATAAATCATCTAAATAGGTCAAAATTTTGATTGTATTGTTTAAGCTTATTCCATGTGTGATATTCTTATTTTGTAAGATTGTCTTTGTAATTTAATTCGTTTCACCATAATTTTATAATAAAATATCAATGTGATAATGTATAGCGCCAAGTCTTTATCTTTTTTAAATTCTTTAAGAGAAAATTCATATAGAAACACCATTATAATGATAACAACTTTCTAGGGATTTCCATGGTCAAAGGCATTCCCATTGTTAGGAAATTTTTTTACAAGGATCATAAATTTTTTGACAATGCTGTCAACAATTTTGTGAGAGATGACAAGGAGAACAAGTCTATTGTCAAGTCGGGTACTTACTACCAACCTGCGAAAATGAAAATGTTGAGGTAGTTTGTTCTCAAGGCCCTCATATCATACGTCACTCTTGATACTAGGTTCGATAGAATTCGTATCTACTACTTTGTTTTGTTGAATCAATTTAGGCATAGAAAAAAAATTTCCATTCTGTTTTATCTCTATTCCTCCATAAATGAGAAAATTAATGGCTTTAGAGAGAAGAACATAGCTAACCCTACCCTGCATGAAGGCTTGTTACTGTTGATTTATGATTTCTTCAAAGCCCAAATTATGGGTAAGGAAATTGCGGATAATAAAGCTAACAGTGAAGATTTTGGGTCAGACTACATCCCGTCAGGAAATAGTGAGGGTACTCTTTCTGAGGATAGTGAGGAAGAAGAGAAGGAAATTTTGAAAAAGGGGTCCACATCCAAGAAGAGACCCTTGAGCTCGGTCAAAATAAAAAATTCTCCAAAAAAGAAGGACAGAAACGAGATAAACAATGATGAGGAGTATAACAACAATGAGGAAGACATGAATATAGATGATGGGAGGGAAACCCAAATAAGGAAGCCACAAAAATGTTAGAACAGGTCAAGGGGGAAAACCTCAACACTACGAGGAAATGCTTGGATCACCTCTTTGTTGACCTCATGATCAGCAATGATAACTCCCCACCTCGTTTACCCCAGTCTAGAACCAACAAAGAGGCTCAAGACCCCATTTCTGAGGACCCCAAAGAAGAATAAGAAAATCCCTCTACCCAGTCTCCCATTTTTCTTGAGACCTCAGAAGATAAGTCCAGAGGGGAATATCAAAGTCAAGACTCCAAAAAAGGGACAATGGTCTGGAGGAACTTCAATATCAATACATTATGCATGGGGATCATAAGGGAGGCTGTTTACCCTAAAATTACAGAGGATATGGAAGGTAAAATCCATAAGGAGGAGCTGATTGACCTCGCTCTGGTGGTTCTCACCAATAAGGCAAGGGAAATGGAGATGGATTTCCTTGACAATACTAAGAATAGTATGTTGGATTGGTACAAGTCCTTCAAATAGATTTTCCATGAAAATAAAGACCTTAAAGAAAAAATTTAGAGTAATGATGATAAGGATCAAAAAATCACCGAAAAAAAGCAAAGCTTGGAGGCTAGGGTTGAGCACCTAGAATCTAAAATGATCAATCTAGAGGACACCCTAAAGGGTATTGCTAAGAAAAACTATAACATTCTTAAAGCATCCAATGACCACATTAAGCTACTAATCAAAAAAATGGAAGAAAAGATGGATAACAGGGCTGATCAGAGGACTATGGAGGAAGAGAAGAAGAAGCCCAGCGAGGGTCCAAGAAAAAGAACCAGAGCCAAAACAAAGAAAAATAGGGAGGATGACGACTCCCATGGACCCCAAGACATTTAGAAAGTTAAAGAGGTAGAAGAGATGATGGAGGTTCTTGAATGAAATGTTATCATCATGCTTAGAAGCCTCACTTAACCCGCCTTCTGGTGCTTGCCTCTTTTTGCTCTATTTTGTCTTTCATTTTTTGTGGTTGTTTCTTGGTTGGCCTTTTTGTGGCCTGTCCCTTTGTTTTTTAATGCTTTAGCTTTGAACTAAACTCATTTCTTCTTATTTTAAACTATGTTGAGGGTTTTGTGAACCCTATAAAACTTGTTTTAATTAATAAAAAATGATAACAACTTTCCATAATCTATACAAGTGTAAGTAGTTATTTCTAGATTCGATTGTATTTGAGTTTTTTTATCATGAATATTTCTCATCATATCTTGATGCTAGATTACATAATGTACTATGAAATATTGATCAAAAATGTTCAAACATAATTGAATTCAAAAACAACTAATCACAATAGCATTATAACTTAAACTCTGACAGTGTTTAGTAATTATCTGTCATAGATAATGCTTGTGGGGTATAGTTTTGGGGGCACAATCTTGGTATATTCATCATAAGTTTTCCCAGAAAAGATAGTAGTGGTAGTGTATGTGACTACTTCCATGATTCATGGTGGAGATCATCTTCAAGAGGATTTCAAACTTGTAAGATCTTGATCTCTATTTATTTTCTCTATTTTGAAAGATATTAATCAATGTTGCTATTTGTTTCAAAGAGTCTAGTGTTCCTATGCAACTCCAAGAGGATGAAGAAATTAAAAAGAAGCTTATATACAGGTTTGGAGATGGCCCTAAACATCTCCCTACCTTGCTAGCCATTTCCACTACATTACAAAAATATTTCTTCTATGGAACAAGCTCCCTAGCTCTAAGAACAAGATCATGATTTTCTCAAATGTTTCAATATAGATTGGTACTCTTGTATTGAATAGTAAATGAATTCGTAGATGATATAAAATATTTTATAGAAAAATGATTTGTGCTATCAAATATAAAAATAAATCTGAGATGATATAAAAAATTTATAGAAAAAATATTTTTCTTATATTGAATAGTAAAATGAATTCATAGATGATATAAAATCTTTCACGGACAAATGATTTCTTGTATCAAATAATAAAATAAAATTGTAGATGATATTAAAATTTTTGCACAAAATTAATTCTTATATCTAATAGTAAATGAATCTCAACCCCATACCCTGATTGAAATGAGTACTCAATCAGTCAGCAAGTGATACAACTTCTCACATCAAACATCCTCATAAACATTCACTATCTAGGCTTCTCCCAATGCACCTAGAGCCTCCAATTTGTCAAATATTCAAACTAGTCTTCCACCCTTATTCTAACACCTTAGAAAACCTTAACATGTTCCATAGGCCATGTTCCACTAGCTCTCCAAGTCTGGTCAAGTCATCTTCTACACAACTCACAACATTAGCCCTATACGCTTGTAGCCTTCACAAATCAAAAATCTGCCATATTCTCCCAATCTTCCGAAATAACTCAAGGAACTATTTATTGTTCCAGATACCCTTTTGTGTTCTATAAATCCTACTCAAACCCTAGGATAGGTTCCTTTGGACCATCTACCAAATCTAATATCCTAGTAGCAACCAACTAGGCCTAATTCACTCCATTAACAAAGAAACTCATAGAGATATTCACTCCCCTACCTCCCAACCAAGGAATAGTCCTTTTTAAGGTATAAAAACATCATATTTCCAAGTTTTTAAGCCCTCACCACTTACCTATACTCCTAGGCATTAAACCCTTGCCTCTAGGGTCATTCAACTAGGGCTTGTTCAAAAGAACCCTTACAACCTGCTCCAGAACAAACCCGTTGATCCAATATATGCACTTGGACCCCAACATCAACAATCCATCATAAAAATCATCTACCATTAAGGCATACACTCCCCAAGTGACCAATGTCAAAACATGGCACTCTCCAATATGAATCCTTCCACCTTTCTATGGCTCCACCAATTATCCTTGTCCCTGCATAAAAAAATAATATAAAAGGACATATTACTATTTTGACTCCTCCCACCAATTACATTTGTTAGAGGAGGTGGGAGAGTTAATCCATTAAGGAGACTACAATCCCAATCATTGTCTACAATCACAAACATAAGCACAGTCAGGTACACCAGTAAATTCCCTGACCTTTTTACTAATTGAAACAATGGAATAAGTGTATGGACATGTAATTAAAACAAAAGGATAATATTTTACATCAGTTCCACTCAAAACCTAGAACTCATCATTAAATTTATACATGAGGCTACCGAATATTAGGCTAAAATTTACTAGTGAGAGATGATTCATTACAATATTTGTTATACTTTCAAGTAATGTGCCTCCCATACTTCTATTATGATCAATTTATTATTAATATTTCCCATAAAACTTGTGTGATCACACCCTTACATGATCCTATTAATTACCTCTATGAAGTTTCTATCAAATTCCTTTAATTATTTGAATAGGTGTTTCCTAAAAAAATATTAAAATGTAAGCCTAAGACATCCATCACTGCAATGCAATGCAAACAAAAGGAATAAGAGCCAATTAAAGATCATATATTTAAACTTCATATTTGGATAGTAATAGAGTGTATCCATCATTGGACGATGAGATCCAACATAATATATGAATGGTTTACTTCCATTATTTTACACTAAAGTGTATTATATATGTCATTTATCATTTTCATATTTATGTTTTATGTATGTAAGTGGGATAATTCATTATTAGAAGAGCCCCTTTTATATTAGTGTACTATATATCTCATTCATCATTTTCATATTTATGTTTTATGTATGTAAGTGGAATAATTCCTTATTAAAAGAACCCCTTTTATATTAATGTATTTATACCACATACTTATATTTCCATGTGTTAACATCATTACCCAATTAAATCTATTAAGATCTACTAAGGATATAATTTATGTCATTCATAATGATCATAATATAATTTTTATATAAAAGAACTTAAGAAAATTAGTATATTAAAGTTGATTTTATTTTTATAATATTAAAACAAATTTTAAAACATAGTCTCATAGCTCCCTAGTTGACCATTTGATATAACAAGGGTGAAGGGGGGGGGGGGGGGGGGGGTTGGTGAACCAATATATCCTTAAAATTCTAAATATCTTTAAACAACCATCGACATTACAAAATTAAATACTGTAAGTAGATAAAAACATGAAGAATGAAATATAACACATGAAACCAGTATTTTACATAGAAACTGCAAAATGGGTAAAACCATAGAGAGGATTAACTCTCAATATATTATAATTGATTATAAAATATTACAGAAGCTCACTACGCTTATAATGCCTAATACCAAAAAGACTCATTGTCTATATATACAAAGTGAACCCCTATAGTTGCATCACACTTATGCATGAAATACAATTCCAATGAGGTTCAATATAGAGAGTTTGTACACTTCATATAATATTCTTAGTTTGCCACAGATTACCACATATTATCTTTTCTAAGATAATATATATTTTGTTTGTTTAAATTGGTGTGGAAGATGTTCATATATACTGATCCATGAATGTAATATATCTTCCCTAAAAATAATTGTTCCTAAAATGAGTCAACATCAATTAAATTTTCCATATGTTATCATATAGTTCCAATACACACGTTGCCTTGACCAAGTCGGCCCAAAAAAGTAGTTAACTCTACAAAATATGAAATCGTTTGATTTACCAAATCCTTATCCTTGACCCAAAATTTTAGATCCATGAACATCCTAAAGACAAAGTGGGGTTGCATAAACTGACTTGCCCTATTTTTGGAAAACAAAGTATGTTCCAAAAGCAACATTCTAGAGCCATATCATTACTACCAAATAAGGATAGTATACATACGCTTGAGTATACAAACTCCATATTCATATACTCCTATTTACAAAACCTTATGATCATATTGTTGCATGCAATGAAGTATAGAGAAACACTTAGACCTATTTTATGTTAAACTATTAGAGGAAACCAATGAAATCAATGACAACATTCCGACAACCCTCCCATTTTCTTTATGTATTGGAATCATCTAGATATGAACCCTTGTATGTCCATACCTATTTTTTGGTGTACTCTTGTCACTTTATGTAATTCTATGTGCTCATTGTATGTTATATGTATATATGGTGTTTGACCAAGTGGACCATGTTATATTGTTGTCATCATGATGATTTGGATTATGCTATTGTATTAGCATGTACTCAGCTTTGATTTTAGATAGACTCAGTGTATGGTTACTTTATGAATATTTTCAAATCATTCTCTTTTATTGGTATTGTTGGTGATTTCTTGTGTACTATGATGTGGTATCTATGATTCTATGTATTTTAGTATCATAAATTCAATGTGTCATGTTATGTTGTTTACATGTTTTTGATTAAGTAAAATAGGTTTTACAAGGAGCCTAAAACCCATAGCAGTTTAAATTTGAAAGCAAGTCATGAGAACCAAGCAAAGAAAACCATAGCAGAGTAGCTAGGAAAGGCCACCACAGCGCTGAACAAGAAAAAATAGAGAAAATTAAGCATAGCCTAAAGGAAGAGCACCATAACCATTTATGCCAGTTATGTTGTTTACATGACCATTAGATGATGATTCTTAAAATCATAGTTCAGATGAGATAGTAATCATGATGTTAAATGTGGATATATGTTACTTAATTTTAAATTTATGATATCCATTAACTATATAGATGATGATTTTAGGTGAGAAGTGGTGTTGTTGTATAAATCATAATATGATATCATGGGTAATAATATTGATGTCATGGTAATAATATTGATGGCATGATAATAATATGATGTCATATCATTAATAATATATTAATAGATTAATAATATATATATTTTTAAACTGCATATGTAATCAATTTTTTGACCACAAAGACTATATAGTTTGAAGTCCATGCTATACACTCGACGTATCTAGCAGTCAACAGTTTGACTAAAAAGTGAGTCCAATATGAAAATCATGCTATACACCTAATGTATTCAGCAGTCGATAATTCGACAAACTATGGTAAAAAATGATAAAACATATGTCGAATATTTGACTAGTGGTAGTCGAAAATGATCAAAGATTTGTTGGCCATTCTTCACCACACCTTTGGTTATTTCAACATTAGATTAGTCGACATTTTGACCACTAAGTGAGTCTAATAGTTGATAATAATTTAATGGGTTGAATAATCGACGAAGAATGTTTGACAACAATAATGCTCATTTGGTCGACCAATGTGCATAAAAAATTCAACTAATGCACGTTGAAAATTAGGCTAAAGTTTACTAGTGGCTCTAACTAATTTTCATGGTTTCCAATTTAATGTGCGTTGAGTTACTCTATTTTATTCAGTTATTCTTGATTTACTGTGTTATATGCTATTGGAACACAAAATTTCAAATATGAATGATCATTGATGATACGATACAAACTACGGTAATGATACTCTTTGTTTGAGAAATTTTAATGATGAAATAGAATATATTCTTGTTTTTCTAAAATGAACATTGAATGATAGGATATAGTAGTTAATAAGCTCAAAAATACCTATTGATTGCTACTGCTAATTTAGTAGAAATTCCCTAAATTTGCCAGTTCATCTCGGCATCATCATCATCATCTAATTTTGGTATTCCAGTTCCTTCATTGTTCTCTTCATTTTTATTTATGTCTTCTTCACTCCGATCTCTGCTTCTATGAAACCCACCCCATCAACACTTGTAGTTGTCCCACTCAGAGTCGGAGATTGGTTAATAGTGTTTCCCAACCCTCTTCTTTTGCATCTTTTCTTCCATATTTCAATTGCTTTTTAATAAGGACAAGTATTGACATCATACCTAGATGTGTAGACCCTCAAACATATTTCTAAATTATTTTAGATAGTTTGTTTCTTAGCTATGATTTTAGGAAGCCCAAAGCATTGAAAACTCTCTTATCCTCCACCTAACCCAATATCATGGTTTGACATATATCAGCAAGCTTGAAGAACTCTAAAATTTCATCACGCAACATTGTGCTCTATTTTAGTTCTGCCCAAATCCTTGTTACCTAGCCCTCTTCATGTGGTTTATGCATTATAAATTATTATTGATGCTTCATAGTCCTTGCCAAAGTTCTTGATTGTTGTCTAAGAAGAACCTCATCTAAAATTCCATTGATAGTCACTCCATTGAATTCTATAGATTTGCAAAATTCCTTTATCAAAGTCAACAACCTATTATGATAATCTTCCTTATAGTTTAAGAACCAATATTAAGGAAACATAATTGCCATGGCCTCAAGCAGTTTTTCATACGGGAATCAAGATCTTATTTCAGAGAAAACCTTATAGTCTATGTCCCTTGCATGAGCTTCTATAGACTTGACGATCTTGGTAGACTCTCCCCTTGTAACTCTTGTAGCTTGCTTCTTTACGATACTTTAGTACATTGGTATTTGAAATCCACTTACACAGATACATAATTGTCCATTTTCAATGATCTTTAAATAATTATCAGGATTGTCCAAATCTGTTAGTTTTTGCTAGTGATCAATTTTTTCATCAGATAATTTTGGGTCATTTTGATAGAGATTATCAAGGGCCATGTGTGACATTCTATGCAACTGAGCATATTCTGCAATATACATGGCTCTTTGCTAGGCTTTTTCCATAATCAACATCATTTCTTATAGCATGGGAAGAAGAGATGATAAAGTCGAAGGTGTCTCAATATTGGTTAACCTCCGAAGCAGGTCGCCACATCTCTGATTTTCTGCATTGTCATGATTTTCATACATAAGTCCAATCAAAGATAGATATTAGAAAAAAAAATCGATGCGCTGGTCCATCCAAAGAGAGCCATCTAGTATCAACATCTTTAAGAAGCTTATTTCCATTGGTAATTCCATCAAAAAGTGGTGAAATTCATTAAAACATTTGGGACTTCAACAAAAATATAAGTACAACTCTCTTACTAAATCTTCAACCTTATTTAATAAAGGAAACTTCTTCAAAACTCTAAAAGCAAGTTTCATCTTATGGGCCATATAGTGAATGCCAACAACATATGGTGAATAAGAAGCCTAAATCTTTGTGCAAAGACCAGTCATATGACCTTGCATTACTGAAGCTCCATCTGCTCCAACATATATCAACTTCTTCGCTATATTCAATTCATCCATAGCTCCATATTCAATTAAAGGGCTCTTTACTAATTGAAATAAAGTTTTGATGTCACATTGTCCCTCAATTTTGAAACAGTTAGTAGATGTGGTTGGTGGACATTATTATGTAAAGTATAAACATGCATGTAGACCCATAACATATTATCTATTGATGTAAGTTCATCCAAGGACAATGCAATAAAGGTTGACTCTTTTATTTTTCTATGTACATCCTCAATTTCAACCTGTGTAATACAACTTGCCCATTCCCATCCACTGTTATTGAGAAATGAGTGATAGGATAGTTACGAACTTTCAAAAAGTGTAACAAACCACTCATTTCTAGATTGTCTGTCATCGGAAGCCCTTTTCTCAAAATATGGAAAATATTACTTAATTGAATAACTTTTTTGTGTTCTTCTACTTCACTTTCTTTGCAAAAATAGCATTAATAGAACCTTGAACTTCACCAAGATTCATCTTAAATTTTTGAGATAAATAATATTCCTCAGCATTCCTTTTATGTTAACATTGCTCCTTTTTTTTTATATCTTACCACTTTTATTTCCTTTCCATCTATAGTTTTAGTTTCGTAACCTTTACCAACATGTTTATCTATGGTCTCTAGTTTAAGCTGCAACCGCTTTTCCTCTTTATACTTCCAACTACAAATCTTACATCTTCATTCTACTAGCCGCTCACCTACATTTGGATTGTCCACGGGTTAAATGAATGGATACTTTATCACCCAATCAAATTTAAATCTCCTGGATATCTCCCATTGACGATCATTTTTTCCTTTTGATTTACCTCTCCCTTTGGTGTTATTGTTAATTGAACCATCATCATCACCAAAGTCGATCGAATCATCCTGGTACTAGTTATTTTGTTGAAGTTCTTATTTGAGGTCATCTTTATCAAAGATATCAAGAACTGCAACTTTGTCACCAGATTTATTAGGGTCCCCAATTTTCGAATAGACTCCTGTGTAGGTTGAGAACCTTGAAGTTGTACAGGTTCCTCTGATAATGTACCCTCCTCACTTTGACCAATACCATTGCGTCTGCCCCCGCCAAAGTATGAAGATATATTTCTTCATTTTGTTGGCCTCTCTTGGACTTCTCCACCTTCAATAGTCCTCTTCTTGTTTAACTTTGACTGTGACATCTCCAACAAATTAAGGCTTCAATAAAATTTTACTTGTATAAGATACTACAGACTCATTCTGGTTCTCTACCAATCACAATTGTGAGCTCAGAATCAACTAAATTTTGTACTACTAAATCTCTTGAAACT
>BSBK01011720.1:0-80000 GCA_027943335.1 Chamaecyparis obtusa
TTCCAAAAGTAAAATGAAACTTTCATCCAGATTAATAACAATTCTTCCAATCATAGTGATTCACAATTGGTAGCTACAACATTAGGTGTAGCACCTTTATTATCAATTATTATATATTATACAATTATTCCTCTTTGTAAATCCTCACACGATATTATGATTAAGTGATGAGTTACACAAGAGTCATGAGATAATTTTAAATATAATTTATAAGTTATCATAATGAATTATATCATTTCAAGGGTCATATGATAACTTTATGTAAAAATGGATTGTGTCAACTATGAAAAGTGATTTAAGATTTTGGAGAGGACATAGTAATTTAAAAAACTTGTGAATATAGATATGAGTTACACCCTTCTAATGGTTATGAAGTAGATTGATTAAGTTGCACATAATTTCAGATTTTATTCTTTGGAGAAAAATCTTCTCAATAATTTGTATTGATGATTTCTAATTAACATAATTTTTTTGTGTTGTGTAAAACGTAAGGGTTTGGTCCTATAATGAGGAGTTTTTTAAAGTTTGGATTCAATGGTACATTCATAAAAATAACTCAATAAGGGGAGATGTTAGTGTATCATGTTACATTTCTTGGTCTCTTTCAGTTATTCTCACCTTGATATTGGATTCAAGACAATGGGTAAAGAAGTTCACACAGAATAATGATTATGCTAAGAGAAGTTATTTATGCTCTTAATAGAATTGTAAGAAAGGATAATGAAGTAAGTGATTAAACAATATAATATATGTATATTCAGAAAATGGATTGACACTCTATACAAAGGAGATGAAGAATACCAAGATTTATCCTCAAATGAGGCCCGATTAACACAAAGGTAAGTGTCAATTCATGATCTATACAAAGGAGATAAATGGCTTGTGATTAACTTCTCCCTCACCTTTTAGAAAGAGAGGGTTTATGAAAGATAAATTGAGAATATTTGAAAAGTAAATCTAGAAGACTAATATTGAAATGAAGAAATAAAAATTACTTACCTCTGAAAAATAATCTGCTAAAAACCTCATCAAATGGTCTAAGAAACTATTGATTTCTCTGATCTTGAACCAAAACTATGAGGTCTACAAACCTAGAAATCATTTTCTCTTCTGTGCCAAGTCAACCTTGATGCAAATAAAGGTCAACCTTGACCCCAAAATGTCGACCTTGACTTGCGCTACTCTGACAAAAATTTTGTTCACAGATCCCAAAATTTTGCCAAAAAGGGTATCTGAATATGCTTTGTAATTCACTATTCCACACCCGCACCTATAAGAAAAATGGTTTTATTTGTTGGGGGGAGGGGTTTTCCTTGGTCAAACCCTAATTTAGGAATCAACCTTGAAATTGAATTGAAATTGAAGTAATAAGAAAAGTAAATGGAAAAATTCACCTTGGTTATGTTGAAACCCTTATGGAGGATTCAAATCCTTGAATCCAAAACTATGGATGCTCCAAATGAATGTATAATTGTAGGATGTCTCAAATCAATTGCCTTTATATCTTCAACACCAATCTTGAATGGATCATGGAATAGGAATAAGGTTGAATGGATGTGGATGGAGAAATCTTCAACAATAGGGCTCCATAGAGCTTTGAATCCTTCAATGGCTACCAATGGATCTCCTTGATGAATTGAATATTTGAATGCTTGAAAAATTTAATGCTTGAATTTTTGAAAATATATTATTTCTTGAATGCTTCCTTTCTTTCTTGCTTCTTGATGATTAATGATCTTGTGTTGTGATGGAGGATGGAAATGAGAGGACAAAAGTTTCCTTATGTACTAGTCTAGGGCACAAACTTCTAGAGAGCCCAACATAGGATAAATAAATTCCCATTAATCCTATAACCTTAGAAATGGACCTAAATTAAATATAATTTAATAGTTTACCATTTTGAAGCCTGAAAAAACTAACCCAGAAGCAGGAAATAATTCTTTCCAAAACTTGACATCCAGAAACTTTTAAAGTTTGAAATTTGGACCCTGGGGGAAGGTTAAGGTCAACCTTGAATCTGAAGTCAAGAACCTTAGAATTTTAGATCGAGATGCTAGAAATAGGTAGCAAAGAAGTAGAAAATAGGGTAGAATAGGGGAGAAATCTATATCCAAGTCACAGACCCATTCAAGGCATTTGACATGACCCCCAACCACTTACTCAGAGGAATAAACTAGTCCTAAATGGAAGTGCTTCCATTTTTTGATGATACATTTAGCCCCCACTTTAGCAAGAGTATCAACTCAATGCAAACTGGTGGTCAAGGAGATGAAGAATAGAAGAAAAAAATCCCTATTATGATTAAGGATACAAGGAATCCATCAAGCCCCTGAGGAACTTGAGTCCTTGTTAGATCCAAAAGAATAATAGGAGAGATAAAATAAGAGGGAGGAGTGGCTATCTTGCCTAGTAAGATGTGTGTATCTCACTATGAACCACAAAAAGGATAGGATGGGCCACCAAGAAAGAACTTGATAGTCACCCCATGAAGTTGTGCACCTTATGGCAGCTTTGTACATGTATGTAGTACATCTTTTGATGGCTTTTATGAAGTACCTATGGATCCATATCCTCATATCACCATAGAATACATGTTTAAAATGCGTATCTCTTCAGGATTTAGCAACTTATGTGTGTTACCTTCTGAGGATTTAGCATCCTACAAAACAAAAGGCTAGAAAAAAATACATAATATAGAATGAGGGAGGCTGTATATATTCTCCCCTCCTTAATATGGAAAAATACATACTATTTTTACATGGTAAGGAAAGAAAAGAACAAGGATAAAGCCTTCTTCAACATCAAGACAATATCCATATACAACATGTAGTCCAAGCCAAAAAGGTCATAGCTCCTTTGAGTACATGGAAGGGATGAATGAAAAGTGATATCAAGCAAGAAGGGAAAACGTAACCCTTGTGAGGGATAGCACTCTATTCATTTTCCAAGGTGAGAGATTTATCAACCATGGAAACCTAATGTCAAACAATGAAATAGGTTATGGTCAAGGACATAGATCCTTAATGCAAATCAATTTTTTTATGTATGATTGGATATGACATAAGAGATAGATATTGCTTAACCAATGGAAAAGTGGATCCTGAAAAGACAAAAAAGAAGGAAATGGCATCCTTTCCCCCCAAGTGTAGGAACAAGGATGGAAGGGGACCTATTATATAACTCACAACACTATACAAGACAACCAGCCCCCAAGGATTAGGTTAACATTGTTTACATAATGTGGAGCTTCATAATAGGAACATAAATGTTATTTAGAGAAAATAGGATTGAAATACAACTCATTGCCACATGATATATAAATAACCTTACTATCAATGATCTTCCTAATCTTATAATGTAAATCTTGACATTCATTAGTAGAGTGATCATGAAATCATTGATACAAACAAAATGGAAGAGTCTGCAAGTGTGGACTATGTTTCTTTTTGCATTTAGGTCTAGTAATCATCTTAGCATGAAGGAGTTTATTAAAAAGAACATCTTGGTCAAATTCCTACATAGGTTCATCATGTTTTGAAGTGTTATTTAAGATGTTAACATTGATTTCTTATTGAGGATTAAATCCCAATCCATAAGAATTATCATGCCCACCATTGTGTAAGGGAATTTGAATTCCCTATTTATACTTACCAAATTCTTGACCATTGAATCTTTGTTTAACTAGGAAATGATAACCAGGACCATAACAAGAAGCCACATCAAAAGGAGTCAATAGAACTTCAGTAGTCACTATGTCATCATTAGTAGGTTTGATAGATTCATAGTGGGTAGAAGTACTGACAAATTTATTATGAATTACATTAGAAGTAGAAGAAAAATCTCATTTTTGAAACTCTCTTTGTTGCTTCATAAAATCAAGATTGGAAACCTTATACTCTCCAATAAAGGTAGGATTAAAATCTAAGGTTCCCCAATCATCTCGAGGAAGAGTATTAGATGAAGAAGGATTACTATTAGGAATAGGAGTAGTGTGGGTTTGAATATTCAAATAAGGATTTGGCGCATCATCCACATGAAGTGTATAAATCATGTTGTTGTGAATAAACTTGACTTTATGGTGAAGGGTGGAAGGAACACCATGCATCTCATGCAACCAAGGTCTACCCAAAAGGAGGTTATAATTAAGAGGTCTAGGCATAACATGAAAAGGAGTATTTAGGATGACCAAACTTACTTTGATAGGTAAGGTAATGATTCCGAAAGTGCTCTTATCAATGTTATCAAAGCCACGTATAGGAACATTGTCAGGTTGAATAGTTGAAAGATCAGCTTTAATCACTCTGAGCATGTTTATGCTACATAGATTAAGCCTAGATCCATTATCAATCAAGGCCCTACAAATGATACTCTTATTGATAGTAACAACAACCATAAGAGCATCATATTGATCTTGAACTTCTCTAGAAGGTAAATCCTTTTGAGTAAATTCAATGTTTGGAGGACCCGAGGTAGAATGCATGGACTGTGAGAAGGCATTGATGTTATCTTGATTAGGACGTGGAGTGGGAAGAGTTTCTAGAGATTTTTTGCAATCATTAATGGTAGGTAGGTGAATTTTGAAGAAGCTTCCATAAAGAAATATTGGCAAGGATATTGCACAATTGGTTTATCAAATCATACTCCTTGCTATGAAGATGAGGTAGAGGAGGAAGAATGGGTTGAGAAGGTGGTAAAGAAGTAGAAACTACTAGATTAGGTTGAGGGTTATTCCTTATACAATAGGAAGGAGCTATAAAATCTTGATCATTGTGTTAGGAATGAATGCTAAAGTGTTTGGAAGCCATTCTATAGTAGTTTTTGTTGCATTCATGACTATGATTGTCATTGATGTCAACACAGTGATTTACCGAAGACTTGCAGAGAAGTAGACAGAGTTTGGATTAGCGCATGTGGGTTATTATAGTTGGAGATATGTGACATTGAGGATATACTATTTGATATGTCATATGTCTATGGTTAAGAGCACAGATAGTAATTCATTGATTCATGGAAGTTATGATCATTTTGGTGGAAGTGGTGTTCAGGCAGCGTTCCTAAGTAGCGGTTTGTGGAAATCGGATGATATCTCCTAATCAAGATGGAATCTAGTTTTTTATAGTTGAAGGGAATTTGGAGACATATTGATAGTGATGTAGATGATAGTGCAGACTTTGAGGTCACATGAGTGAATATTTATTATATTTGGAAGCTGACAGTTTTATGCAATTTTGGTGTAGCCTGTGGAAACTTTTATTTTGTAATTGTATGCCGACTCATTTGTAATTAATTAAGTGTGGTATAAAGGAAGGAATGTATTTCCTTTTTGTAATGTAAAATTTGAAATGTAATGTAGTTGTAGTGATGATGTGTGATGTGGTATGCATGAAGTGAAGAAAAGAGCTAATGTGTGAAGGAAGACATGCGAAGTACAAAGATCTAAAATTGAGATCTAATGTAATAGTGAGTGTGGTTTGGCATAGTTAGAGAAGAGGTAACATATTATTCTATTGATTAATGCAAAGATTATTTGGACAGTGTGTTCAGTTATCTTACCCTGAAGCTGTTTGGGCAGTGGGTCCTTCTGTCTTCTATAACTCTTAACCAGGTTAGAATCATTTAACAAGGATTCAAAATCTCCTAATAGGGATTCATATGTACTGAATGTATTTCATAAGACTCCTAATAGAGTCCATCCTCTCATAAGGAATATTCATATTAGTGCATCTTTTGTGGGCATCATTTCCATCGAGGTTTACTCTTTGATCAAGAGGTTCCCTAGTCAACATATCTTGTGTCATTGTGTTATTGTGTATGAATATCTTTCTATGGTTGGTAATTATATTGCTTATATGGTTTAATGTTGTTGAAGATGATAAAAGTTATAATTATCTAATAAATGATTCACCCACCCCTCTCAGTTATCTTGGTGGACTTTACTTTCTAACACATTGAGATACTCTAAAGACTCGATAGGTTTAACTTTGATAGTAATGCGAGGAAAAGCTTTGATATTCAACAAGGATTTTTGATAAACCATGTTAGTTGTCTCAACACTACAAACAGATTCACAAGAAGGAAGCAAAGAAGACATCCTAGGAAGAGATGAGGTAGGATCTTGATTCTCCATAAGATCATCGCTAAGAGGGAGAGAATTAAGGGAATTCATATCATTCTCTGCTAATGCCTCATCACTAGAAGGAATCTCAAATGGAGGTAAAGAATCTATAATGTCATCTTCTTTCACTAAAATGTCTGCATAAGGGGAGTCTTTTTTAGAAAAAGAGTTGCCATCATGTATGAATATTTCATCCATTAATAAATCATCCTCTTGTATCAAAGCTTCTTCATGAGGAGCAGATAAATAAATATCTTTATCCAAGGGCTCATCCCAAAAATTAGATTCATCCATAATGGTTTCATGAGGTCATGAGGAAGAGAGTAATCAACATCCAAATCCAAAGGTTCATCCCAAATAGGAGGATTATCATCCCTATCAATAAAGAATTTGAAAAACACCTGAAAAAACTTGTGCAACATGATAATGAATAAATAAATGCATAGAAAATAGATCTAGATATAACCAAATGCATTCAAATGAAATTTATAAGCATGAAAAGGAAATCAAACACCACAAACACAATAGGGCATCTAATTCCACAAAAGATAGGGGGTAAGCTTGTCATGTTCACCAAAATGTATAGTGGGAAAATGGATCCACACTCTATACAAAAGGAGAGTAAGAATACCAGGATTTATCCTCCAATGAGACCCGATTAACACAAAGGTAAGTGTCAACTCGTGATCTATACAAAGGATATAAATGGCTTGTGATTGACTTCTCCCTCACCTTATAGAAAGAGAGGGTTTAGGAAAGAGAAATTGAGAATATTTGAAAAATAAATCTAGAAGACTAATATTAAAATGAAGAAATAAAAAGTACTTACCTCCGAAAAAGAATCTACTCAAACCTTGTCAAAGGTCTCTGAAACTATTGATTTCCATTACTACCAACCAAAACTGTGAGATCTAAAAAACCCAAAAATCTTTTTCTCTTCTATGCCAGGTTGACCTCGACACAAATGAAGGTCAACCTTGACCTATGCTTCTCTGACGTAAATTATGTTTGCAGATCCCAAAAGTTTGCCAAAAATTATATCTGAATCTTCTCTCTAATTCATTGTTTCGCATCTGCACCTACGAGAAAAATAGTTTTGTTTATTGGGGGGGTAGAGGTTTGTCTTGGTAAAACCCAAATTTAGGAATTAACCTTGAAATTTAATTGAAATTGTAGTAATAAATAAAGTAAATGGAACACTTCACCTTGCTTATGTTGAAACCCTTGTGGAGGATTCGAATCCTTGAATCCACAAGAATGGATGCTCCAAATGAATGTAGAGTTGTAGGATGTGTCAAATCATTTGCCTTTAGATCTTCAATGCCAATCTTGAATAGATTTTGGAATAAGAAGAAGCTTGAATGGATGTGGATGGAGAAATCTTCAACAAGAGGGCTCCATAGAGCTTTGAATAATTGAATGCTTGAATTCTTGAATGTAGATGATTGGTTGGATGCTTCCTTTCTTGATTGATTCTTGATTTGATGACCTTGTGTTGTGATGGAGGATGGAAATGAGAGGAGAAAAGCTTCCTTATAGACTAGTCTAGGGAAAAAAATTATAGAGAAACCAACATAGGAGAATTAAATTCTCATTAAACCTATGCCCTTAGAAGTAGACCTAAATTAAATATAATTTAATATTTTACCATTTTAAATCCTAAAACAGCTGACCCAAAAGAAGGAAATAATTATTTTCGAAACCCAACATCCAGAAACCTTAAAAATTTGAAATTTGGACCCTAGATCAAGGTCAAGGTTGACCTTGACCTAGGTCATGGTCAAGGTTGACCTCAACCCATAAAGGTCAACCTTGACCCAAAAAGGTCAACCTTGACCCTGAAGTCAAAAACTGACACAAGTGAGGATAGTGGAGAGGGTCCAAAGGCACACCCTAACTAGGTCCACCTTGCAAAGAGCACACATGGAAGCAATAAACACACACGTGAGAGAGAGAACTAAGATAAATTTCATATATTTATTCCAATTGATTCATACATGTCAGGCTATAAGGTCTTCTCGATTTAGGCTAGATATCACAATTCAAGTACAAAAGTTCTCTAACATGGAAGGATCTGAAACAATCTAGAATCTTCTAACTTTTGTCTTTAATATCCTAATTATTGTCCTAAAACTACAAAAAAATATTATAATATATACAAGAGGCTAACGAACAAGTTGGCCTTCAGATTTACTATCAATAGAAGGAACAACCAGATCTAGGTCCACACATGTCCCAATGATAGATACCAGTATTAAATCCACAACCATAATTAATTGCAAGAGTCGGCCTCAATAGGAAAATAGAAAAAAAACCTTGGTAAGCAAGGATAACTGAGGGCTAGACAAGCATCACCGAGCACTAGGGAAATTCACCGAGCACTAGAGAGATAACCAACCAACCTTGGTTAACAAAGGAAACTGAGCAACACTGAACCAACTCGGTCAAAGAAGGAACTGAGCAACATAGGAAAACAAAAACATGTTTTTGGTGACATAGGATGGCCAAGGACCCAAGATGCTCTTGCATTAGATAACTAGGGTTATTTGAAATGATTCTCTAAATCAAGAAGCAGGTGCAATCCAAGCTAAATACAACTCAAACTGTTAAACCCATGAACTATCTTCAATCAGTCTATTCTTCCACTTTACCATATATTCCATATACTTTTTTCCTCTTGTAATTATGCCAATTCTTTTTTCCAAAATCTATTAGGAATGGGAATACTAAGAGGGGGGGGGTGAATCAATTTTCTATATAATATTACTTTTTTTGCTATCTTGAAATTTAACTTTGTAGCTTAAGTATTGAAATGAATATCAATGCAAGAAGATAAGAAATCATTACACATAACACACAATATTATTAAGGGGAAACCGAAATAGGTAAAAACCCCGGTGGGAATTGATACCCACTAAGAACTATACTAGTGTTTTATGATCCCTGTTAGAAGATCTTGTAACCCTGTTAGGAGTTGATCTTTACAATGCTTTTAGTACAGTGACCTAGTCAAAGGTCGGACCCTAGTAGGAGTATTTTACAATTACCCAGTTAGGGGTGGGGACACACTATCCTAGAGCTCATTGCTCAAGTGGTGAAGGTTGCAACCTTTTGGATCTCAAATACACACTATATTTGCAAGGTGAACTAGTGTTGTGACACTACTTCTCTCATCAGTTCCTTTGGTGCATTGATGCTTTAACCTCTTGTAAAGAACTACAACATTCTATCTATAATTTTCATACCTCTTCTCTACTCTTCTCAACTCTATTTCACATCTCATACATAATTACAAAGATGCATATCTTATTTATTTGCACAAACTAAACTATTCACTAGGTCGGCCCTCTAACCTATTACATACAATGCTTCCAAATGAATTGGCTCAAGTGTGTTTACATATCATTGTATTAACATATCTACAACCTAAATATAATGGGTGCATAGCCTTTACAAAACAACTTTAGAAGTGCTAATGAAAATAACAACAATCAGCTCCATGCTCTGTTTGATTCTATCACTCACTATCCATGTCACTTCATATGGCTGTAACATCTTCATACTAGCTCATACCATCATGCACTCTTATAATTATCATGAATACATACTTAGAAGCTCATCTTCAAGGGCACATGTCATAACTCTTTCATATGCATGTGCGTTGATGCTCTATTCCTCTCGTGCTTTGCTAACAATCTAGTCTTCCATAGCCATATTTCTAAGCCTCTAAGTTATGTGTTGAGTCCAAAACTTCATATGACTTTCTTTCCATAATGACAACACTAAATATAGTTATATACATCAATATAGTCTACTTTCCAACAATCTTCTCCTTTGTTATTAATGGCAACAAAGGAATGTGGTGAAGTTAATAACTGTATCTTTAGACAAATTTTTTGAACATATACTTTAACTTATATCTCCCTTTTACTATTTACTAAACTCTCATTAACATCATATACAAAAATCTATATTCTCTCTTCTACATACTATACTCCCCCTTTAACATTATTGAAAAAGGTGCCCAAAAAATGTATCTAGAAGTACTTACAAGGTGAGTACATTCAGATATGCTATCTTTAAGTTTTGGATCTCTTTCTGCCAAAATGTTGTCAGTGCATTTACAGTCTAGAGATGGGCGCACAAAGCATATGTCAAATTCTCCATTTTCTCCAAATGTAAACTTGAATCTTGATCATATGTCACCATAGTGGCATTGATCTCCTTGATGTTTTGGTTTAATACATGTAATGAGGGTGCAAGAGAATTTCTTAGTTGTGTTTGCCTTTCCCTTATCTTGGACATTTCTTTCTCTACCTTTTCTATTTTGTCCACTTGTCCTTGGTACACATTGTTACACATATTTACATTAGAGGAGGGATATTCTACTGATTTCCTCACTACATCTATGATAGCTCCTACTTTTTGAATTTTCTTATAGAGATCTGCAGTCAGCTTGTCCTAGTTCATACAATCTGGTATGATTTTTCTTCCTTTAGCTGCAAAGTCTTTTAACAATGCTTGACCAACCTTCAAGGAGCTAAGGTCAAGTGCAAATTTACCTACTGGTTCACTCAATATTTTCTTATGATAATTCTCTTCTGCAACCTTGGATGTAGACTCCTCAAGGCTAGAAAAGTTTGTTTTGAAATATGTCATAATGGAGTTGACATCATCTATTGATTGTATGATTTACACTTTCTTTTCTGCAGGCAATAGGCTATTCAAAATGTTGACTGATTCAATAAATAGTGGATTCCTCATAAAAAAAAATTATTTTTCCTTCTCTATT
Source organism: Chamaecyparis obtusa (assembly GCA_027943335.1). Classification (NCBI taxonomy): domain Eukaryota; kingdom Viridiplantae; phylum Streptophyta; class Pinopsida; order Cupressales; family Cupressaceae; genus Chamaecyparis; species Chamaecyparis obtusa. Next base: position 10,908 of record BSBK01011720.1, read on the forward strand.
GCAAGGACACTTATTTTTATTAAGTCTTCTTCTCCCCATGAGTCTAGAATTGTAGTGTCAGGAGTCAAACTTGACAACAATGATGCTGATGGAGTGAGAGGTGTGCTATTTATCACATCTATTTTTACTTTTATGGGTACTTCAATAGATGGCTTATCTATTAGCTCATTTTCCTTCTCTTCTTCTCCTTTCTCCTCTTCTTTTTCTTTTTTTGTTTCTTCTTCTTTCTCCTCTTCTTCCTCTTGTCATGTCAATTCATCAATCTAAATTTACTCTTGTTGCTTTAGTGAATTATCTCCAGAAAGAATTTATGCTTCCCCAGTGCTCATAAATGCCTCTTCAAACTTATCCAGGTCCTTATATGTGCCCCCCATAGATATCTCAACATTATCTATCATTATTGTGTCTTTCTTGACTTCATTCATAAGTGTAGATTCCATTGCCTCTATGGGTGTTGTCACTATGGGGGCCAAGTCATGTGGGCCTATCATAGGTGCATTTGTGACCTCAGCTACTTTGGTTTTCTCAATAGGTTCTTGGGTTGTGGGTAGATATGTAGGTTGCATGTGTTGTTTTAGAAACACATTCTCAAAGGATTTTTCAATCTCTTTGGCTATCAGCTCATATTCCTTGTTCATATGTGCAATGTTCTCATGTTAGTTCCAAGGTGTGGCTTTACTAATTCCATTAACAAGGTCTTTTATTCAAGTGATCATACTGGCATATTTTCATCTAATGTCTTTTCTCTAATTCTGAAGTCTTCTTTACTAGCTTGTCTTTTCAAGGTATCCAAAAAAATTTAGACTTTATCCAGAATCACTATCTTTAGTTCTGCCATAGTCTTCTTGAATTTTGTCATATGTTTGATCAACATATCATGGATCTCAAACTTGTCAATCTCATGATATCTATCATAAAACTTAGATATCTGATCAAGTCTACCTTCGTCTACCACTTTGGATCTCAACACTTGTAAACTTGGTAGGAATCCTACCTTAGGAGGTGGTAGCACATTTTTGCCTCTGCTTCTAGTGGTTCTTGCTGATGGATGGCTCATATCTATTTGTTTCTTCCTCTTGGGAATCTCAAGAGATGCTTTAGTGGACTCTAAGTCAACTATGTCTGTGGGCATAGGACTGATATCATTTTTCTTACTCTCTTTTTCCTTTGAATCATCAGTTTTCTCAATTTTTACTTTCTTCATCTTAGGATCTTTAGTCTTCTCTATCTTGGCTTCCATAGTGGATGCACTCTCAATTTTCATGGCTATCTTATCTTCTCTATCTTTATCTAGGTTAGCCTGAGTGACACCATGAATCTTAAGTATCTTTGATGTGATTTTAGAGGCTTTCCTCTTGGTTGCTGCACTATTTAGGAGTACATCTACCTGTCTGGTTTTCTCCTCATATGTTCCCCATCTAGGCTCATTTGGATCCTTGGGTGCTATTAGAAGGACTTGCACATATGCCTCCAAAACCCATTCCTCCACTTCATAACCAAGTGGATGAATCCACTTAGTTCTAGGCTCAAGATCTTCCATACAAGTTAGGTCTGTTTCCACCATAAAACAAATACTGTCCTTATACTTTTCAACTATGCTTTCAGGTATCCTATACCTCATCTCCATCTTTATCCTAAATGTTTTTATCTCTAACTCCATTAAATATTTTAGAGTGCTCTCAATTGATGCCTTAAGTGATATTTGTGGCATAGTAGGCATGTTTTTATGAAAGTATAAATCTGAGACATTTCCTAATATATAAAAGTACATATAGATAATCAATGATCCAAACATAAATTTTTATTTTTTTTCATGTTTGATTTCCCTTATGTCTTCAATCAACTATGCATCCAAGATCTCACACAAGTTGAATTCACCATGTTCTTTCACAATTTTGATGGCTGCAAGAATAGTGGTTGCAGACACACTATTGACCCTATTTGCATGCTAAAATCTATAACCAAGAATCATAGCTAATAGCTTGATGTCTTTCTCCTCAATTGGCTCTATGGTCATACAACGCTTGTCACTACATGACTTACAAGCCTGCTTAACTAATTTCCTGACATTATAACCAGCTAGAAGGATGGCACCTATCTTTGATAGACCTCTCATCTCATAAATGAGATCAGCTATGATTCTAACTAGAACTTCACATATCCAAATTAGGTAATCATGATTTCTACTCAACAAGATCTTGATCCATTCGGATTCATAGAATTCACAAGCAGTAGCATACTCAATGACAAGATGATTCTCAAGGTGCGTGAACTCATCTATGAATGTTTTATCAAGATTCATCATTGACTCAAGGTGCAACCTAATTCTATCCAAACCAACCAGTTCCTTGTTGCAATAAACATATGCGCGTATGTCTTCTATGTGTATAATGCTCATTGGGGTTCTAGAAAAGGCTCCTTCTAGGTCATCTAGGGTGGACTTGAAGGGATGCCTCTTAAAAACATATCATTTCCTTCTAGCAACATCAAAAACAACTAGTGTAGCCATTACTTGATTTATCACTTCATAGAGGTTTCCAAGTGTTTCTGGATCGTCGCATTTGAACTAGGGCTTCCAATAATCAATCTTCCTTCTTCACTGATAAATTCAACTGAAATTCTTTACAACTCAACTGATAGTGCTCTTATGATCTCCAAGTGCTTAATATTGATTGAAAATGAGTGATTAATGAATCTTTACTGACTATAAAGTAGATTTTTGCCATTAATGCTTGTTGCATAAACATAGAATGCAACTCTAAATTTTGTTCTTCTTCTCTGCTAACAATCAGGCAGTGCACTCTTGCATACTGCATCACATAGTCTTCAAATAATTATAGTCCAAGGCACATACTCTTAGGGTGAGTATACTAGCTGCACAGGGGTCTAGAGCTAATCTAGCTCCCCCTATGACCATGAAGGTCATTTAACCATAAATAGGAGGTGCATCCATTGCGGATGCATCCTCAACTATTTCACCAACATTATCTGACTTTTCTTCTTTACAAATCAAGCTCACATCTTTTGTAGCTTTCACAACCTTGACTTCTCCTACTTCATCCAATTTTGATCCTTCTGAATTTTTAGGGCTTTCCTATCTCTATGCTTTTGATCTATAGAACTTTGAGATTTGTCCAGCCTTGTTGCATGAATGACAAATGATTGGAGGCCTTATATTCATCAGCACATTGATATGAGTTACCATTTTGTATTGTCTAGCTAAATAACCATTATAGTTACATATCTAACATGTAATGTTCTGAGGACTTCTAACATTTTGTTGAGCATGATTTCTCTGAATTTTCTGATTCTAATTTCTTTGACTTAATCTACATTTCATAGCTCTATGACCAAATTATTGCATGAATAATAGTAACCATTAAAGGGTCTTACCTCTTTACAATCTCTTTCTATATTTCCATGCTTTTTATAGATAGAACAAGTTTTTTTTATTGGCTTGCACTCATCTTTATCTTAAGTATGATCTTCAGTCCTTTTGGGTTCTTCACAAGATTTCATTGTATCTTGCATAGTATCAATCTAAACTTGGGCTTCAATAAATCCAACACCAGTGGTATCTCATTTTAGCTTCTGAGCATACAATTATGACTCTATTTGATCCTTTCTTGTGTGCAGTTTGTCAATATGATTCTTTGCTTCAGTCAATTTAGATTATATATGCTTCTTGATGTTTTCCAACTCCAAGATTTTCATGTTTTCTTTCCTTAGTTCTTCATCCAACTGCTTATTTTATTTGATTTGTTCTTTATAGACTTCTTGATTGTTAAGTAGCTTTTCATCTAATTCTTCAATCTAATCCTTTAGAGATGTGTTTTCTTTATTCATTTTTTTTATCATTATCCCTAAGTCACTTGTAGAATAATATTTCAAGTCCTTTTTTAGTTTCTTGATGATTACTTGAGAACCACTAACCTTGTCTTTCAGTTCTTCAATTTCTTTCTCAGATATGTCAAGGTCTTCAAGAGCTACTTCAAGATTCTTCTTCAGATGTTTCACTTGTTCTAAACCCATGATCTCCTCAAGTGGTTAAACTTGTCTTCAGAAGACCAAAGCTCTGATACCAATTGTTAGGAATGGGAACACTAAGGGGGAGGGTGTTGAATCGGGGTTCTATATAATATTACTTTTTCTACTATCTTGAAACATAACTTTGTAGCTTAAGTACTGAATTGAATATCAATGCAAGAAAATAAGAAACCATTAAACATAACACACAATATGATTACTGGATGATGCAAGGTAGGATGCAAGAGGTTCCATACAATGGCACACCCTAATCATCCAAGCCTGCACCACACATGTGGAAGCAACAAATAACAATAGTGAGAGAGAGAATGCCAGATCTTTCACATATTATCATCAAATAGAACCATCCATGTTGGGCTATAAGGCCTTCTTGATTAGGGATTTATATTACAATGAATCATAGAAGCCCTCAAACATTTGAGGATCTGTCACAAATCTTCAATCTACTGTCTACTATCTCCTATCTAAAAACTACCTCTAAACTACAACGAAACATCTACATTTATACAAGAAGCTATCGAGCTGAGTCGACCTTTAGATCCATAATCAATGAAAGGAATGGTTAAATCTAGGACCACATGCTTCCCAATGATGGATTCCAACATTAAATCCATGATCCAATATAAATGCACAAGTCGGCCACAATAGGAATTCAAACTAAACCCATCGGCAAGCAAGATAACTGAGCAATAGATAGGCAATGTAGAGTGCTAGTGAAATAACCAACCACCCAAGAGAGAACCAAACACACTTGGTCACCAAAGGAAACTGACCAACTACCAACCAACTCGATCAAAATAGGAACCGAGCAACACAGACAAAACTCCAAATTGTTTTTGGTGACACACGATTTCCAAGGACCCTAGATGCTCTTGCATCAGACACGTGGGGTTATTTTGAAATGATTTTTTGAATCATTTGGTAAGTCTAGTCCAAGCTACATCCAAATCAGACTATGAAATCCATGAACTATCTTCCATCGGTCTACTCTTCCACTTCACCAAATATTCCATGTATTGTTTTCCTCTTGTACCTTTGCCAACTCTTTCCTTAAAAATCTGTTCAACTTCATCATTCTACTTCTTAGGATATTTTGCTGGTACTTCTACTTCTTCATCAATTTCATGATACTCATACAAATCAACAATATTGAAAATCGGTGATATGTCCATGTCATCAGGTAACTCAATTTCATATGCATTTCCACTGTCAAATTTCTTCAAAATCTTGCAAGGTCCAAACTTCTTCACCTTCAGCTTCCCATATGTTCCAACAAGAAATCGACCTTTCTCAAATGAACCATCACTTCATCACCAACATAAATTTTTTTATGTCTTCTTGATCTATTAGCTCTATCTTTTTATTTCTGATTACTATCTTCCAACTTCAGCTTCACATCATCATGCAATGTTTTCATGTACTCAACAAACTTTACTCCTTCAATAGTTTTCTTATTCTCATCAGTAATGTCTCTCAAGTTAGATATTCCTCTTGGTTGTGTGCCATTCACTATCTCAAATGGTGTCTTTCGAGTACTCCTATTCATTGAATTATTATATGCAAACTTTTCTTGTGCTAACACAGAGTCCCAATTACTCAGTGTGTCTCCAACTAAACATCTCAAAAGATTTCCCAGACTTCTTTTCCCAACCTCAATCTATCCATCTATTTGTGGGTGAAATGTAGAACTATATTTCAACTCAGTGCCAAATTTCTTCCAAAGTATTTTCAAAAAATAACCAACAAATTTACTATCTTGGATAATAGTCCTCAGAAATCCATGCAATCTAATAATTTACTTAAAGAAAAGATCTACTACATCTACTACATATGATGTCTTTCTACAAGGTATAAAATGTGCCATTTTAGAAAATCTATCCACAACAAAAAATATTGAATCATTACCTCTTACAGTCTTCGGTAAGCCAAGAACAAAGTCCATACTGATATCAATCTAAGGTTTCTCAGGGACAAGAATTAGTTTATACAATCCAATATTCTAACTTGCTCCTTTTGCAACTTGACAAATTCTACAACTTTTCACAAATTTTTGAACATCTTTATACAACTATGGCCAATAGTATTTCTCCTTAAGAAAATTCCATGTTTTATCAATACCAAAATGTCCAGCCAAACCACTACTATGTTTCTCTTTTATTAGATTAGTTCTCATTACTCCTCCTGGTATAAACAACTAAATACCTTTAAACAACATACCTTCCTGAATGAAATATTCATCCCATTTAGTTTCTTGTTGATCTTGAATAGGTGCTCTCCACTTTATCTATGGCTCAGAAAAATTAGGGTCAAACTCATAAGAATCTCTCATCTCATCAAAACCAAGAACTTCAATTTTCATCTTGGTCATCAAAGATCTTATTCTACTCAATGCATCAACAACTCGGTTAGTGAGTCCACTCTTATGATTTATCACAAATGTATAATGCTGCAAATACTCAGCCCATTTCATATGTCTCTAATTCAATTTATTCTGACTACCCAAATATTGTAAAGCCTTATGATTAGTATAGAACACAAATTCACTCAGTATCAAATAATGTCTTCATTTCTTTAGTGCTTGAACAATAGCATAGAATTCTTGATCATACATAGAATATTTCCTTCTAGCATCATTCAACTTTTTACTAAATAAAGCGACAGATTTACCTTCTTGACTCAACGCAACTCCAATTGCACTTCCACTTGCATCACATTCTACTTGAAATACTTTACTGAAATCAGGTAATGCAAAAACAAGTAATTCAGAAACCTTCTTCTTCAGGGTCTCAAAACTTTTGTTAGCTCCATGTGTGCACTTGAATTCTCTTTTGTCTCCTCTTATAATCTTAGTCATAGCATTACAAATTGAACTGAAATTCCTTATGAACTTTCTGTAAAAACTTGCCAAACCATGAAATGATCTTTCCTCACTAGAATTCATAGGTGTAGGCCAATTAAAAATAGCTTCAACCTTTTTAGGATCCATCTTCAAACCATCAACTAAAATAACAAATCCCAAATACACAATCTCTTCTTCCATGAATGAACACTTTTCAAATTTATCAGCAACTTTTCCTCTTTCAACCTCTACAAAACTTGTCTAACATACAACAAATGTTCTTCTCTGGTCTTATTGAATATCAAAATATGATCAAGATATACAATCACAAACTTACATAAGAATTTATTCAAAACTTCATTCATCAGTTCCTCATAAATGTACTCGATGCATTAGTTAAACCAAAAGGAATAACCAACCACTCATACAAACCTTCTTTTGTCTTGAAAGAAGTCTTCCATTCATCACCTTGTTTGATGCTGATCTAATGATACCCACTTTTCAAATCAATCTTTGTGCAATACTTTTCTCCAATCAAAATGTCATCCATTCTCGGTATAGGAAATATATACTTCACTGTTATCTTATTGATTCTCTAGAATCAATACATATTCTCTATTCTCCATTTGTCTTTGGTGCCAATACAACAGGTACTACACAAGGACTCAAGCTTTCTCTAATCGAACCTTTCTCCAACAACTATTGAATATTTTGGTTCAATTCCTGATTCTTGGTAGGTGACAACCGATGAGGTTCCTTATTCGGTAAACTAGCTCCAGGGATTAGATCCATACAATGATCAATTCTTATTTTTGGTGGCAAACCATCAGGTACATTATCAAAAATGATATCACTATACTTGGTGAGTAACTTATCAATCTCCTCAAGGACATTATCCTCTATTTTCTTACTCAGCTTACTAGGAATCCCAACAAAACATACATCACTCCTCTTCAATGAGTTAAAAAACTTTCTTCCTTCCATCAAACAAACTTTCATAGATGTGCAAACATTATTAATAGGTTCTTCCATCAATGGCAACAAGATTTGTTTCTTTCCATTAGCCACAATAGTATACTTATGCAATCTCCCATCATATATAGCATGTCTATCATATTGCCAAGGTCTACCCAACAAAATATGACAACAATCCATAGGCATGATATCAAACAACACCTTATTATAGTACTTTCCAATCTTCAAATTCACATAAAAATGTTCACTTACCAGGTATGCTGATTTTTATCCATGAAATCTAAAAGGGCTTCAGATGTACCGACCTTTCCAATTGCAATTTTGTGACCATTTCTTCAGATGCTAGATTTCCAAGCTACCACTATCAATGATTACCTTCCAAAATTTGTCAAAAACTCTATGTCTAGTCTTGAACAAACTTTTCCTTACCGGATCTTCCTTCTTACTTTCATTCCATAGTGCTCTCCTTACCATCAAGTTATTTTCTTTCTCAAGTTCATTCAGTGACTCTTCTTGCACCAAAGCATTTATACTTCTACGAGCCTTCTTACTAGCTTGTGTACATTCAAAAGATCTATATCCTTCTTCTCCACAATTATAACAAGTTCCTCAGAAACTTCATTTGCCATAACCACCTCGATAGTTACTACCTCTGCCTCTAGAACTTTCACCTTTCCACTCGGTCTTGCCTTTGTCCAAATTCATCTTTTCTAGATTAGATATACCATTTTCACCATTAGATCTACCTCTTCCTCTAGGGAATCTACCATCTCAACCTCTTTGTCTTTTCTCATGTCTTTTTTTCAATTTCTTGTCAGCCTTCAAAGAAAATTGATAAGCCTCTTCAATGTTCTCCAACTTGACCATACTAATTTCCTCTTGGATGGAAACTCTCAAACCATTTAGGTATCTACCAATTCTTTCCACATCATCTTCATCATATCCAGATCTAATATCTAATCTATAGAATTCCTCAATATACTCTTTTACCAAGCTATCTTTCTGTCTCAAACTTTGCATTCGCTGAACTAGGTTAATGTGATAATCACAAGGTAAGAACATTCCTTTCAATTTATTTACCATTTTATTCCATACCTTAATTTTGTCTTTTCCTTTCCTTCTTCTATCTAGCTGTAGATGTTCCTACCATAAGGATGCATGACTTTTCAACTTTCTTCTTACAATCTTCACCTTCTTATCCTCAGGAATGTTTTCATATTCAAAATAATTTTCCATCTCAGCGATCCAGTCCACCAATTCATTAGAATATAGCTTTCCACCATACTCAGGAGGATTGAAATGTGGTGTTGACTTCAAACTTGTCAAAGCCTTCAAAAATCTTTCTTCACCTTGATCCATAATAGGAGCAGGTTTTTGCATTCACCTATTCTTCTTCAATTTCATCATCACTAACATCTTCAAGATGTCTGCCCCTTCTTTGGATTTTTTCAATAGCTTCTAACCTAGCATCAATCTAACTTATCATATTTGCTAATCCTAGATCTACATCTCACCTCCCACGAACCATCTTGACAACCCTCTACAATTATAGGTCAGATTACAATCTACTACCTGACAACAATTCAACTAGGGCTTCAAGAGGAACCTGCAAACCTAGATCCACAGACCTAGATCAATATCTCACCTCACTTTGATACCACCTGATGCAAGGTAGGATGCAAGAGGGGCCAACCAATGGTGCACCCTAATGATCTAAGCCTATACAACACATGTGGAAGCAACAAATAACAATATTGAGAGAGAGAATGGAAAATCTTTCATATATTATCATCAAATAGAACCATACATGTGGGGCTGTAAGGCCTTCCCAGTTAGGGCCTAATATTACAATGAATCATACAAGCCCTCAAACATGTGAGGATCTATCTCAAATCTTCAATCTAATATCTACTATCTCCTATCTAAAAATTGCCTCTAAACTACAACCAAACATCTACATTTATACAAGAAGCTACCAAGCTGAGTCGGCCTTGAGATCAACAATCAATGAAAGGAACCATCAAATCTGGAACCACACGCTTCCCAATGATGGATTCCAACATTAAATCCATGATCCAATATAAATGCACAAGTCAGCCACAACAGGAATTAAAACTAAACCCGTCAAAAAGCAAGATAATTGGGCAACAAATAGGCAATGTTGAGCACCAATGAAATAACTGACCACCCAGGAGAGAACCGACCAAATACTGACCAACTCGATGAAAATAGGAACCAAGCAACACAGACAAAAATCCAAATTATTTTTGGTGACATAGGATTGTCAAGGACCCGAGATGCTCCTACATCATGGGGAAACCCAAATAGGTAAAAAACCCTATGGGAATTGAAACCCACTAAGAACTGCACTAGTGTTTTATGATCCCTGTTAGAAGATCTTGCAACCCTGTTAGGAGTTGATCTTTACAATGCTTTTAGTATGGTGACCTGGTCAAAGGTAGGACCCTATTAGGATTCTTTTATAATAACCCTTTTAGGGTTTGGGACACACTATCCTAGAGCTCACTGCTCAAGTGGTGAAGGTTGAAACCTTCTAGATCTCAGATACACACTATATCTGGAAGGTGAACTGGTGTTGTGACACTGCTTGTCTGATCAATTCGTTTGGTGTGCTAATGCTTTAAAACCTCTTGTAAAGAACTACAACATTCTATCTACAATTCCCATACATCTTCTCTTCTCTTCTCAACTCTATTTCACATCTCATACATAATTACAAAGGCGTGTGTCTTATTTATATGTGCAAACTAAACTATTCACTAGGTCGGCCCTTTAACCTATTACATACAACACTTCCAAATAAATTGGCTCAAGTGTGTTTAGATATCATTATATTAACATTTCTACAACCTAAATATAATGGGTGCATAGCCTTTACAAAATAACATTACAAGTGCTAATCAAAATAATAACACTTGGCTCAATGCTCTATTTTATTCTTCCGCTCATTGTGTGTGTCACTTCATCTAGTTGTAACTTCTTCATACTAGCTCATATCATCATGTGCTCTTAGACTTAGCATGAATACATGCTCAAAATCTTATCTTCAAGGGTGCATATCATAATTCTATCATACACACATGCATTGATGTTGTGTTCCTCTGGTGCTCTGCTAACAGTCGAGTTTTCCATACTTAGCCATATTTCTGATCCTCTAAGTTATGCACTGATTCCAAAACTTCATATGACTTTGTTTCCATAATGACACCACTAAATATTGTCATATACATTAGTATAGTCAACTTTCCAACAAAATATTCTCAACTTCTTCTATCTTTTTCTTAGGATAATCATTTGGAACTCTCATTTCTTCATACGACTCATGGTACTCATACAAATCAGCAATGTTTAATATAGTTGATATATCCATGTCATTAGGTAAATAAATGTCATAAAAATTTTCACTATCAAATCTCTTCAAAATCTTTCAAGGACCAAAATTCTTCATTTTTAGTTTCTCACATGTTCCAATAGGTTATCTGTCTTTCTTCAAATGAACCATTACTTCATCATCGACTACAAAAGTCTTATCTCTTCTAGAGCTATTAGTTATGTCTTTGTATTTCTGATTACTTTTCTCCAACCTATGTTTCACATCTTCATGCAATGTCTTGATGTAATTAGTAAACTTTACTCCTTCATCACTTCTCTTTCCTTCATCAGCAATATCTCTCAAATCTGATATACCTCTCAATTGTATGTCATTTACAATCTCAAAAGGTGTTTTTCTAGTACTCCTATTCACTAAATTATTGTATGCAAACTCTTCTTGTGCCAACAAAGAATCCCAATTACTTGGTGTGCCTCCAAATAAACATCTCAAAATATTTCCAAAGCTTCCATTCACAACTTTTGTGTGTCCATCGGTCTGTGGCTGAAATGTAGAACTATATTTCAACTCAGTGCCAAAATTTCTCCAAAGGGTCTTCCAAAAGTATCCAACAAATTTACCATCTCAGTTAGAGATGATAGTCCTTGGTAATCCTTGCATCTAACAATTTTCTTAAATAAAATATCTGCTATATGTACGACATCTGATGTCTTTTTACGAGGTATAAAATGTGCCATTTTAGAAAATCTATCCACAACAACAAATATAGAATCATTACCTCTTACTATCTTCAGTAAGCCAAGAACAAAATTCATACTGATATCAATCCAAGGTTTCTCAGGAATAGAAATTGGTGTATATAATCTAGTATTCTGACTTACTCCTTTTTGCAACTTGACAAATTCCACAACTTTTCACAAATTTATGAACATCCTTATACAACTATGCACAAAAGTATTTCTCCTTAAGAAAATCCAATGTTTTATCAACACCAAAGTGTCCACCCAAACTACTACTATGTTTGTCCTTTATCAAATTAGTTCTCATTGATCCTCTCGGTATACACAATTGAATACCTTTAAACAAAATATCTCCTTGAATAAAATATTCTTCCCATTTAGTACTCAGTTGATCTTGAATATGTTCTCTACACTTTCTCCACAGCTCAGAAAAATTAGGATCAAATTCATATGAATCTCTCATGTAATCAAAACCATGAATTTCAACTTTCATCTTGTTTATCAAAGATCTTCTTCTACTTAGTGCATCAGTAACTCGGTTAGTGACTCCACTGTTATGCTTTATCACAAATGTATAACTCTGCAAATACTCAAACCATTTCATATGTCTCTGATTAAACTTATTTTGACTATGCAAATACTATAAAGCTTTATGATCAGTATACAACACAAATTCACTCGATATCAAATAATGTCTCCATTTCTTCAATGCTTGAACAATAACATAGAATTCTTGATCATACATAGAATATTTCCTTTTTGCATCATTCAACTTTTCACTAAAGAAAGCAAGAGGTTTATCTTCTTGACTTAACACAGCTCCTATTGCACTTCCACTTGCATCACATTCTAGTTCAAATACCTTATTGAAATTAGACAATTATAACATAGGCAATTACACAACCTTCTACTTCAAAGTCTCAAAACTTTTATCATCTCCATGTGTCCACCTGAATTCTCTTTTATCTCATCTCATAGAATTAGTCATAGCATTACAAATTGAACTGAAATTCCTAATGAACTTTCACTTAAAACTTGCCAAATCATGAAATCATCTTACCTCACTATCATTCTCAGGTGTAGGCCAATTCAAAATAGCTTCAACCTTTTCAGGATCCATCTTCAAACCATCGACATAAATCACAAATCCTAAATACACAATCTCCTCTTTCATGAAAGAACACTTCTTTAGATTTATGAGCAACTTTTTTTCTTTCAACCTCTGCAATACTTGTTTAACATGCAACAAGTGTTCTTCTCTAGTCTTACTGAATATCATAATATCATCTAGGCATACAATCACAAGTTTACCTAATAATTTCTTCAAAAATTCATTTATCAACCTCATAAAAGTACTCGTTGCATTAGTTAAACCAAAAAGGCATAACCAACCACTCATACAAACCTTCTTTTGTTTTAAAATTATTCTTCCACTGATCACCTTCTCTGATTCTAATATGATGATACCCACTTTTCAAATCAATTTTGGTAAAATACTTTTCTCTAGTCAAACTATCCATTATATCATCCATTCTCGGTATAGGAAACCTATATTTCACTGTTATTTTGTTGATTGCTCTGGAATTAGTGCACATTCACCATTCTCCATTCTTCTTAGGTTCCTATATAGATGGTATTGCACAAGGACTCAAACTTTCTTGGATCAAACCTTCCTACAATAATTCTTGAATCTGTCAGTTCAATTCCTGATTCTTGGTAAGTGTTAACCAACGTGGTGCCTTATTCGATAAACTAGATCCATGGATTAGATCCATGCAATGATCAATTATTCTCTTTAGTGGAAAACCACTAGGTACATTATCAGAAATGATCTCACTATACTCAGTTAATATTTTATCAATCTCCTCAGGGATGCTATCCTCTATTTTCTTACTTGGTTTGTTAGGAATTATAGAAAAACATACATCATTCTTCTTCAAATCCTTAACAAACTTTCTTCCTTCCATCAAGAAAACTTTCACAGATGTGCAAACATTACTAACATGTTCTTCAATCATGGGTAGCAAGATTTTTCTTATCCTATCAGCCCAAATAGTATATTTATGCAATCTCCCATCATATATACCATATCTATCATATTACCAAGGTCTAACCAACAAAATATGACAATAATCCATAGGCATGATATCACATAACACCTTATCATAGTACATTCCAATTTTGAAATTTACATAATATTGTTCACTTACCAAGATTTTATGCTCATCTTTGATCCATGAAATCTGATAGGACTTCGGCTATTCCAACCTTTTCAACTACAACTTTGTAACCATTTCCTCAGATGCCAAGTTCTTTGAGCTTCCACTATCAATGATTACCTTCCATACTTCATCAGAAACTCTACATCTAGTGTTGAAAAAACTTTTCCTTACCATATCTTCCTTATTACTTTCACTCTAAAGTGCTCTCCTTACCATCAAGTTCTCTTCCTTCTTAGGTTCATTCAGTGACTCTTCTTGCACCAAAGAATTTCTACTGCTACTGACCTTCTTACTTGCATGTGTACACTCAAATGATCTGCGTACTTCTTCTCCACAATTGTAACAAATTCCTTGAAAACTACCTCTATTATAACCACCTCGGTAATTATTACCTCTTCCTCTAGATGAAATTTCACCTTTCCACTCAGTCTTGCCTTTATCTAGATTCATCTTTTCAGGTTTAAGTCTACTATTTTCACCATAAGGTCTACCTCTTCCTCTTAGGAATCTACCACCTCTACCTCTTTGTCTTTTCTCATGTCTTTTGTTAATTTCTCCCCAGCTTTCAATGCAAACTGATAAGCTTCTTCAATGTTCTCCAATTTAACCAAATTGATTTCTTCTTGGATGGAAACTCTCAATCCACCCAAGTACCTAGCAATTTTTTCCACATCATCTTCATTGTGTCTAGATTTGATATCTAATCTATAAAATTTCTCAGTATACTCTTTTACCGAGCTATATTTTCACCTCAAACTTTGCATTCACCTAACTAGGTTAATATGATAATCAAAAGGTAAGAACTTTCCTTTCAATGTATTCACCATTTTATTCCATACCTTAATTTTATCTTTCCCTTTCCTCTTTCTATCCAACTACAAATGTTCCCACCATAAGGATTCATGACTTTTCAACTTTGGGCTTGCAATTTTCACCTTCTTTTCCTCAGGGACATTTTCATACTCAAAGTTCTTCTCCATCTCGGTGATCCAGTCCATCAATTAATCTGAATCCAATTTTCCACTATACTTAAGAGGATTAAAGTGTGGTGTAGACTATAGATTTGTCAAAGCCTTCAACAATATTTCCTCACCTTGATACATCATCGATGTAGGTTCTACATCAACTTGTTCTTCCTCAATTTCATCATCACTAATGTCTTCAAGATGTCTTCCTCTTCTCTAGGCTATTTCAACAACTTCTAATCTAGCAACAAGTTGTCTCAACATGTCTTCCAATCCTAGATCCACATCTCACCTCCCACAAACCATCTTGAAACCATCTACAATTGTAGGCTAGATCACAATCTTCTACCCCACAACAAATCAACTAGGGTTTGACAAGAAGGAACCCTCAAAGCTAGATTCTCAAACCTAGATCTAAATCTCACCTTGCTCTGATACCACCTAATGCAAGTGAGGATGGTGAAGAGGGGCCAAAGCAACACCCTAACCATGTCCACCTTATAGAGATCACATGCATAAGAAATAAACACACAAGTGAGAGAGAGAATGTAGATAAGTTTCATATATTTTTTCCAATTGATTCATACATATTGGGATGTAAGGCCTTCCCAGCCTAGGCTAGATATCACAATTCAAATATAGAATTCCTCCAACATGAGAGGATCTGAAACAATCTACAATCTTATGACTTCTATTTCTAATTTCCTAATTGATGTCCTAAAACTACAAACCAAGTCAAAGACCCATTCAAGGTGTTTGACATGACCAAAAACCACTTACTTGGAGAGCTAAACCAGTCCTAAATGGAAGTGCTTCCATTTTCTAATGATACAAGGGTATGTGTAGGATCATCGTATCCATATCAAGTAAATTACAAGTTAATTATTCAAGTAAATGACATAACATGTAACAATATATTGAAGAAATAAGATATAAATAGAAGAATATCATAAAATGTTGATTTCTTTATCACCTTCCATCAATGGAGCAATAAGGTTTGTGTAAATAAATCTAGAGAAAATATAAAATAAGAAACACATCATGTGGTAAGCACATTACAATATGAAAACACAAATAATCATCTATACAAGTTCTAATCTATTCAAGAATATAATTTTCTTCCTAATCTTAGTTTCTAGTGTTTACGAAGGGTGTGAAACACACAATAGGAGAAAAATAAAGAATGAAATATTGAATAATAGCTAGTTCCCAACAAGGACCATGTTGTAAATATAGGTCCCTTTCTTTATCACTAGGACTAAGAGCTAATTTCTTTACAAACATATATAGTAAATCATGATTAACATGAATAATATCACACATATCATCAAAATCACTAGCATGAAAAAAATCATTTATTTTTTAACATTCAAATCATCATCATCATCATCATCATCATCATCATCATCATCATCATCATCATCATCATCATCATCATCATCATCATCATCATCATCATCATCATCATCATCATCATCATCATCGTGATCATCATCATCACCATCATCACCATCATCACCATCATCACCATCATCATCATCATCATCATCATCATCATCATCATCATCATCATCATCATCATCATCATCATCATCATCAAGAGTATCTTCATCACCTAAATTAATTATAATATAATATAGGATGCCAATATAATTATCATGTGTGTTCAGTTTCATCTTCTTAAAGTTAACTTCCTCTCTTGATCTATGCATAGGTTGCTTAAAGGGAATAAAAGTATCAGTAGGTGTCTTAGGGGAAGAAATATTTTGGGCATGTGCACAGGCTCTAGAAATGATTTATGGCAGTGCTCACGAGCTGAACAGTTACATTTTGTTTTACTTGACAATTGATCTAGTTTAGGATCAATCACATTGGGCTCTTTTTCTTCTTTAGGAGTGTTGAGGTAGAAAATGGTGTCAATGAATTTAGTAATGTAAACTATGTGATATGTGTACACTAATTAACCATTTCAACACTAACATTAGAAATACAAGAGAATGAGGGGCTTCTAGGCGTAACTCTCAATATAACCTAAGTTAGATTAGAAAAAACCATAGATAATGAGGGGATGCTAATGGTAAACCCAAATTATACTAATTAAAAAAGAAATCCCTCTTTCATGCAATCTAATATTTTATTAAGTTTGTGTAAATGCACTTGTAAAATTCAACTAATTGATTTAGCAAGATAAGCAATAGATCTGGGTCCTAAATATAAATAATCAATCCAATTAAGATGTGAAAATAGATCTAAACTAAGATGTGAAGTAGATAATGAGGCACTCATCTTGAAGTATGAAGAGTAATATGCTTTTCTAGTCTAAAAATTGTTGTTTTGGATCTGTAGCTAAATTTTTGATTATGGATCTATGATCACGAATGAAAACCAATAATATGGTAAAAATATCAATCTGTTGGGAATAGGTCAACCATGTCACCATATTCAAGAATAATTTTACCAAATCTTCATATTCTTGGGGCACCTTGCTGAATTTGACCCATATTTTTCTTGTAGATCTTTGTCTACAACTTTCAGATCTGTACATGCAATTCTAAGGTCTTTCTTCTACACATAGAAAACTAGGTTTTTGGAGTTGGGGTGGATAAGCATTTTCCTTGGTGAAGCCCTATATTTAGGAATCAACCTTCAATTCAAATGTAAATATATAAATGAAACAAACAAAATGTAAATATTCACCTTACTTGAAGAAACACTTGTCAATAAGCATTTTGTTGTGTTTGTATGTTGATCTCAAGCTTGCAATGTAGGAAATATCAACAAATACTATGGATCTACCAAAATCATTTCATGGAGCCATGAATGTAAAAGTGCATAAAATGAAGAAGATTATGAATGCCTCAATGCAGATATCCTCCCTGGATGGCCAACAATATCCTAGATCTTGAAGAGGAAATATGCCCACAAAGGATCCATGAATCTTTTGAAGACTTCAATGCTTGAATTCTTGAAAGATTTAACTCTTGAAAATTAGATTGATATCATGAATTTTCCTCCTTCCTCTTCAAAATGAAGTCCCTAGGCTTCCTTTTATACTAATTTTGGAGTGGGAAAACAATATAAGCTAACAGGGTCACAAAATTTTGCAAATGGAATCCCTAAGACAATATTGGGCCTGAGGCTCACAACCCCTGTGGAATAGGTTGACATGGTCAAACTTTTATATGGGTGGCCCACAGAGAGCCAAATCTGAGGTCCCAAAAACTACATAGATGAAATCATGAAAAACAAGGATGGACAAGAGAAAAAGGGAACTAAGCACAAATCCATCTAGTGTCCAAAAATTTGATAAAGGATGGGATCTAGAAGGTATTAAATGAGGAGTGTATCCATTTTAAGATGGTACATTTATCCCCCACTTTAGCAGGATTATGAGTTACCTCAAACTCACAGTAAAGTAGATTGAAAACCAAGAGTTGATATTATCATGGCTAAGGAGATGAAGAAATCATCAAGCCCCAAAGAGACTTGAGTCTTCATCACATCCAAAGTCAATAAATAAGAGATATGTCTCTAACAAGAAACATGTAGCCAACTTTCCCATTAAGGTTTTTGTTCCTTATTGTGAACAACACAAAACAAAATAAAAAAGGGGTTGCAAAAAAATACATGGAATTGAATGGTCTAGCAAGTGTGTGTGTGGCATGCTAGTCAACTCATCATAGGATTCAAATTAAAGATAACTCCATGTCCTGAAAAGAAGAATCTAAAGACAACCTAGGCATAAGAATGTGTGTCCTTAAGCGATCAAAAGGTGATTAGGTTTCCAAGACTGTCAATAGTCCAAAGAAGGATAAAAAATAGGGATCGAGCCTCCCATATTTTCAATAATCTAAAGAGAGATCCAAAAGAGGAAAGATCTCCCATGAACATTCTATAGTTCGGTAGAGGAGACAAAATTTCCAATGTGTATGTGTGCAAAAAGTGAGCAGAGTGTATGCCCCCATGTTAAAGAAATTCAAAACACCTCAACAGGAGAAATGGATTTAATGGAAGCGTACATGTGTCAATGAAGAGCATTTACACTATGAAATACCCCCAAGAGAGAAAATTCCAAGGGAAATGAACACATAAAAAAACAAAATAGAGAACATGAAGGGATCCACTATCTTTGAGGTCAGTATAATTATATGATAATATGTAATATTGTATCAAGTATGAAATTTTGTCATTCCCCAATGGAAGTAGAGATACAACACAATGGGGGAATATCACGTAAGATATACAAAGAAGAGTCTTTTTGGGCCAGCAACATAGAGACCAAAAAGATTCGATACTAATATGTACCAAGCATCCAAGTATACTACACAAGGTCACATTTATGAATAAAAGAACATATACAACACATCATGTAAAAAAAATAGGAGAGAAATACAAGTAGAAGAATTACAAAATATGTTTGACTACTTTATCATCTTGTGCCAATGGAGCAGTCAAGAATTATCTAAAGCAATCTATACAAAATATATAATAAAAAGAATAACATGGGGGAAACACAATAAAAACACACAAAGACTACCATACTAGAGAAGTCCATGTCAAGCATGCTGCATTCCCTCTTCATCTCAGTCTGAAATGTTAGGAAAGGGAGAGAAACTTGCAAGAGGAACAACATCCAACATAGTAGGAACCACACCAAAATCAAAGCAAGGAATGTGGTGGGAGTGACTGTGCTCTTTATTTGGAGTGATTTCATGTTAGGAAAATCATAATCTATATCAATATTATCATATTTATCATCATTAACATCATCATCAAGAGTATCTGCTATATCTTGGATTAATAGAATCCAAAATATGTACAACATAATCATGTTTATCCATTTTTCACATTGTTATTTTGATTAATTTCCTTTAAAGGCTCAAACATTGGTTGATCAAAGGAAGGAAAAGGTTGAGAGCAATATGTAGTGAGAGAATAAAGGGAACAAGAATTAGCCTTATCTTGACAGTTTTTGTGATGTTGATGAGTGTGTTGGTTATGAATGGTTTTATGAGATAAACTTAAAGGATTAGGCTCCACAATCATAGGTTCTAGGGAGGGAATGTATATAGATTGAGGAATAAAAGGTGGAGGAATAGGTAGGGTAGCGAAGACATCCACATGAGTAGCATCCTTAGGAAGGATAATCTCATGAATATTTTCTACCTTGTAACATTGATAGGATCAAAAGAGATTATCAAGATGGGTAGGTGATTTTTGAGGAAGATATGGCTAAAATAAATCTATATCAACATAATCATGAGGACGTGAAAGTTTTTAAAGGGAATCATTAATAGTGATAACTTCTCCTTTATGGGGAAACTTTATGCACTTATGAATAGGAGAGGTTATAGCTTGCATGGAGGAAAGCCATGGAATGTCAAGATTAACTTGAAATTGGTCCAAAGTAGGAATGAGAACAAAGGTAGTCTGAAAAACCTTACCACTAATATTCATAGGAAGATTAATAGAACCTTGAGGGCGATAAAGAAAACCATTACAAGTTTGAATCCAAACACTATATGTATCATAGGTATCCTTATGCAATCCTTTATTAAAAAAATTTTCTTCAGTGATAACATTCACGAAGGAAGAGGGATCAATCAGAACACTAGAGGAAGCATTATGAGAATCCCTAGCCATAACGTAAAGCGGGCCATTAGGTGCTTTAAAAATATTAGATTCATAAAAGGTTATAGGAGATGAAGGCTTAATAGAAGGTTGAGGTTGAGACTCAACATGATTAACCACATGATTAGCTACGTATACCTTATCATCATAACTAGTGTTGATAACTAGAGAAGAGGGTAGATTAATGAAATTTGTTTAATGTGAACGAAAAATGTTTATGTAAATTTAAAAATTATGGTTAGGAAGTGCTACATAATTATTCATACTATTAACCTCAACATTAATAGATATGTCATTTGAATCAATAAGGTCTTGAATTTAATTATTCAAAGCATAACACCTTTGAGTATCATGACGATGTTGATGATTTTATTGACAAAAAAACATTTTTATCAAATGATTTAGGCATTGTTTTTCTAATGTAAATAGGATGAATAGGAGGAATTTTAATAATGTTAGCATTAATCAACTATTTCATCACCACATGTAAAGGTTTAGATAAAGAAGTATACTTACGATTAGGATGATACATAGAGGAAAAATTAGTTGTACCTTTGGATGTAGCAGCCACTTGATCATCCATTGTATTTGTTGACTTGTGAATCTTTATGTAGTTATTAGGCTTAGAGAACATATTTTGATTAATGAAAACATGACTCTTATCCACAGTAATTGGAGCCATTGGAGTAAAGCTCTCAAGATGACACAATGTAACTGATAGTGGTGAAGCACTACACAAAGATGTGAAAATGAAGTATACATAGTAAGGAGAATCTTATTTATAATGTCCTTTTGTAAACTAGAAATAAACATATTTTGAATATCATGATTAGGGACATGATAAGAAATTTGAGAGTACAAATATTTAAATCTACCAATAAAGTCACTAACTTTTTCTTTAAGATTTTATTACAATGCATTAAATCAGTCATTTAAGAAATTTGAGGACCAATGTTTTTTTGAAATTGTTGAATGAAGGCATTAGTGAGAATTTGAAATTATTTAATAGAGTAAGGAGGTAAAGAGAAATACCATTGCAAATCTTTATCCCTAAAAGTACATGTGAATAACTTATCCATGAGCCTAAAGTTGTGAGAAGAATCACTGCATATAGTTTGGAAAGTCCTAACATGAATTAAATGGTCACCCTTACCATTATAAGTCTCAAGATGAGGTATCTCCATATGTTGTGGGATAACAACATGAAAGATATATAAGGAAAGAGGATTGGCAATATCACATGTAGGAATTTTATACTTGGATTGAGTGAATTGAACTACTTATTGCTTTAAAGAAGTGATAGTTTGAACTAAGATACTAATGGTAGGATTAGAAGATCCAATAGTAGGCATAGACATATTAGATGTGCTAGGAAAGTTATAGGAAGATGAACGAAAATGCAAGGATGTTTAGAAGGAATAGGAAGAGGATTTAAATATGTGAAAGGGACAACATTGTATGAGGGTAATGAAAAAGGTATCAAGGGAGGAGGAACACTTGAAGGAAGTGAAGGATTAGGAAAACCAACACTTAAAGAAGTGGAAACATGTGTAGAATCTATCATGAGAGGTGAAGCATAAGTAGGAATAATAGGAATGGTAGTAGAAATCAAGATAGAAGGTTCAACAGTTGTGGAAGGAGGTGTATACTAACTCTTGACCACATTTTGTCAAAGGCTTAGCATGAGTATTAATAAGGTGTTTGACACGAAAAAAAATGGATATATTATTGTCATCATGAGTAATAAGATTTTTAATAGAATCAATAGAGGTAATATTATTGGGATTTGGGTTGTCTTGCACAAGCCAATTTTCCAATTTATCAAACTCATGAGAGATATTATTGACTTGGGAAGGAGGAATTCTTAAGAATTCATCTTCATCATGGGAAGAATGAGAATAATTATGCTCCATTATGGGATTGATATCTTGATGTAAAATATTAGTATCATCATGGGTCCTAGGAAGGAAAGAGGAATCATGGCCAAAAGATCCCATGAGTTTATGGATTCTCCTAATGGGAATGCTTGAGGTTGGACTTAGTGTAGAAAAGATCATAAAATAGGAGATTAGAAAAGGAAACACTAATGAGATATAACCACACAATTATCAATGTAATGAAGAGAAAAGATATATCTAAACACACACATATAGCTAAATCTAACTCAACAATAGGGCTCACCAATGGGATAAAATAAAAGTTGATCAAGGGATCTAACTCCAAATTCAAAAGGTAGTTGTAATACGCCGAGTACACCAAAATTTTCAAGTGGAAAATGGTGTTAATGAATTTAGTAATGTAAATTATGTGATATGTCTTCATTAATTAAAAATTTCCACACTAACATTAGAAATACAAGAGAAAGAGCGACTTCTAAGTGTAACTCTCAATATAACTTAGGTTAGATTACCAAAAACCCAAGATGATGAGGAGATGTTAATGATAAAAAAAATTATACTAAGGAAGTACACAATCAAGCACTCTTTCATGTAATGTAATATTTTATTAAGGTTGTGTAAATGCACTTATAAAATTTAACTAATTGATTTAGCAAGATAAGCAATAGAGATCTAGGTCCTAAATCTAAACAATCAATCCAATTAAGATGTGAAAATAGATCTAAACTAAGATGTGAAATAGATAATGATGTATTCACCTTGAAGTATGAAGAGGAATATGAATTTATACTCTAAAAATTGTTGTTCTAGAACTATAGATGAATTTTCAATTGTGGATCTACAATCATGACTGAAAACCAAGAAATTGCTAAAAATTTCAGGCTATCAGGAATAGGTAGAACATGTCACAGTGTTTTGCAATAGGTCAATCAAGTTAGTGTGTTCCTAGGTAATTTAATGGATTCAACCTATATTTTTCTCGTAGATCTTTGTCTTTAACTTCTAGATCTATATCTGCAATTCTGAGATCCTACTCTTGTAGACATAAAACTAGGTTTTTAGGGTTGGGGTGTATAAGGGATCGCCTTGGTCAATCCCTAGATTGAGGAATTAACCTTGAATTAAAATTTAAATGTGTAAATGAAAGACAAAACATTTAAATATTCACCTTGCTTGAAGAAAACCTTGTCGATAAGGATTTTGTTGTGTTCGTATGTCAATCTTGAACTTGCAATGTAGGAAATCTCCACAAATGTTATAGATCTACAAAAATCACTTCATGGAGCCATCAATGTAAGTGTGTATCAAATGAAGAAGATGATAAATGCCTCAATGTAGATCTCCTCAATTAATGGCCAAGAATATGATAGATCTTGAAGAGGAAAGATACCCACAAAGGATCCTTGAAACTTTTGAAGACTTGAATAATTGAATGCTTGAATTATTGAATGTTTGAATGCTTGAACATGAGATTTATATCATGAATTTTTCTCCTTATTCCTATTCAAAATGAGGTTCCTAGGCTTCCTTTTATACTAGTTTTCAGGTACGAAAGAAAAGTAATCCGATGAGGTCACCAAATTTTTCAATTTAAATCCTTGAGACAACACCAAGCCAAGGGCTCAAAACCCCTAGGGAATAGGTTTCCCTGATTGACCTATTCTAGAATAGGTTGACCTGGTCAACCTGTTCCAGGAATAGGTGGTGCAGGAGCACCTAATATCTTAGCTAAGGTCATACTCATTTTTTTCTTTTACTGACCCTAGCTAGGTCAAGGTAGTTAGAGGTCCTTTCTAGGATCTTTTTGGTGTATTTAAGAGGTATAGTCTTGGCCTAGTCCAATCTAGTACCTTGATCTAAAACTAGAGTTAGTTAGTGGTCCTGAGATCCATTTTTGGCTTGGCATTGGGATTTCATCCAAAGGCTTATTTATGATGAAAAAATGTGGAAATGAAACAAAAATTACATTTATAAGGTTTATCCACCATTTTAGAATGTTTTGAGTTCATTGGACTTAAGGAGAGAAAGAAACCCAAAACTTGTCAAAATGTTGTCATGACAACATTTATCTTGGAAAAGAAAAGGAGGTATTTAGGGCATGGTTGGTGTTCTGACCACTTGGCCACATTGGTTCAAGGTATTTAAGAGCTTTTGATCCCAAATCCTAAGGTTAGACAAGGAAAAAAGTTTTAACAAGGTTTTGGAAGATCATTGTACCCTAATTTTTGAGAACATAGTCTTTTGTGAAATCAATGAAAAGTATGTAAAAGGATTGAATCTTGAGTTTTTTAATTGGAATATTGTATCTAGATTAGTTATTTTTCATTCCCATATCTTATTAGTTCTTTCCCTACATTTATTTAAAGTTTTACTTATTGTTTGGTGAAGTACCTAGTCACTGGCCTACCGAGTCCACTAAAGTATGTTTCCATGGCTCCCACATGAAAGCCTACGATGAAATAATGATGGGGATTTGGTAAATGTTAGGGGATCCTATATAAATTTTACATACAAAGGGATAAGTCTTGGAAGTTTCATTGGCCATGAATGTGAGAAAGCCCTAGGTGAGCACTATGAGCCTAGTTAAGGAGCTTGCATTTGTTATTGCATGCGTTGATGTAGGGGTTTGATGGTGGAACTAAGTTGAGTGTATGGAGGGAGTCTCTAAACTCATATATAGACCCTAAAAGGAGATTTTAGTCAGAACAATCCAACCAAGGAGACTTTTAAGACAATAAAGCCTGACTGGTTTAGGAAGCAGAAATTAACTGTAACATCCCTTAAATATAAGAAGGGCATGTACAGATAATTTGAGGAGGTGAGACCTACAAAATATTTAACAAATATGAAAAGGTTATTGGAATCCATAATTTATTTGGTTGGTTGTTCAAATTAATTTCATCCAAATAACCAAAAACCTGTTAGGAAGACCTAATTGAGGGCTATTAGGCCTAGTAGGCTTTTTGAGACAAAAAGTGGAGATTGGTAACCTAGAACACCTTGGGATAGAGTGATCAATATTGAACCAAGGATGTTGAATAAATCATAGGAATCATGGAAAGATACCATGTTCATTTACAAGAGCCAAAGAAGCCATTAGAGGAGAGCTAATGGAGAAGGAAAGATGAATGTAATTGAAGGTAGATACCCTAATGAAGCACTAGAGAATGTCACCTTGGATGGAGGAATAGAAAATTCATAAAACAATTAGGAGGGAACTTAGAAGATCCTAGGATTGATTATTATCTTGGTGGATTGGGGGCTAGGAGGTTCCTAATCAAGATTAGTGCAAGAAAGCTAGTTTGTATCTATCAAATTGGTATCAGAGGTACACAAGATTCGACTTGTGGGTGAATTTTTCATATAGAAGAATTGGTTGGGTAGTCTAAAATGGTAACTAATGAAGAGTTATCCAATAAATTGGAGGATCAAGAAGAAGAGAACTAGATACTCAGAGAAAGACTAGCTCTGTTGGAACAAAAATTGGATCAAGTAGATGAAAAGACTAAAGAAGTCAAGGACAAGTTAGAAGGAAAGAATAAAGAAATACCCCTACATGGTGAGGTTGTAAAAGAAGACCTATCATTATAGAGGAACCATTCCTTAAATAATTGAAAGCACTAACTGGAAAATATTTGGTGGGGGTACCCATATTGAGTAGAAAATAGAACCAGAGGTAGTTATGGATTGGATTGAGGGCCTTAAAAACTATTTCAAATGTGATGGAATAACTGAGGCCCAAAAGGTAAGGGTAGAAAATGAAAGACTTAATGGGTCTTCGATCACTTGGTGGAAGTTCATCCAAGATGAGAGGAAGAAAGAAGGGAAGAAGCCTATAGCTACATGGAAGGCTATGGTGGCCTAGATCAAAGAGGCATATGTCCCTGAGGACTATGAAATTTAGTTGCACAAGAAAAGATAGTCTTAGGGAAAAAGAGCTAGATGTCAAATAATATACCAAAGAATTCCAAAGTTTATGTATGAGATCTAGAGTGGCTGAAGATGAGAGTGTGAAGATAGCTAGATCCCTGAATGGCCTAAGATGGAATATATAAGATGAGCTTAGTCTCTTTACTCCAACCATAGTCCAAAGATGCCATCAATTAACCATCAAAGTGGAAGAGAAACTAAGAAAGAAACAAGACCCTAGTACTAAAAAAGGAAGAGGAAGAGGAAGATATGGTAGGGGCCATAGAGGAGGCTTTAGAGGAAGAACTGTAGAACCAAAGACCCAAGGAGAGACAATCTTGATAGAGAAACATGAAGGTGGCTCAAACAAAGGAGGCTACAATAGAGGTAGAGGTTATAATAATAGTGGAAGAGTAAGGAATAATGGTTAAGGAAGAGGGTCATATTTTTCCAATATGAAGTGCTACCACTGCAACTATCTAGGACATCTAGCCTATAGGTGTTTGGAGAAAGGGTCTACATCACAAAGTAATGAAAGAAGAGTCAACTATGTCCAAGAAGAAGCATCTTGTAGAAAGCATGAGAATTCCACTTAGAGTCAGAAGAGGGGGAGATTTTAATGATCAAAAGAACACTTATCAGAGAGCCTATCTGAGAAGAACCTAGACAAATAAGGGAACTATTTGGAATAAAGTGTAAAATCTAGGGGAAAGTGTGTAAGGTCATCATTGATTCAGAGTCTACTGACAACATTGTGTCAAAGGAGGTAGTGAGTAAGCTTAAAATCCAAAGGATTCCTCACAATAACCCTTACAAAGTCACCTGGTTAAACAAGGGGCAACATGTCCTATTCAATGAGAAAGCATGGATGGACTTATCCATTGGGAGGTCCAAGCATAGAGTGATATGTGATGTCTTGACAATGGATGCATGTCATCTCCTATTAGGAAGGCCATGTAAATTTGATAGACAAGCCATACATGAAGGGGCCAAGAATGCGTACACATTTAACAAGAATGGAGTTACTTTCAAGATACGGTCTTTGCTAGAGGAAGGGGAAGAAAGGTCAATAGGGTCACATATTCTTTTAGTGGTTAAGAAAGAGTTCTCAAATACTCTTGAAGAAGGTGAGGGAGTGGGGTATGCACTGGTCTTAAAGCTCAAGGAGGAGAAATCATAAATGAAGAAAGAAATCCCTATAGAGTTTCAAGAAATGTTGGAGTAGTTCCGAGACATTATGAGTAAAGGAAAATGAGCTACTCTACCCCCTGAAAGAGCTATTAGCCACCAAATATATTTCATTCCAGGAACCACCCTCCCAAAAAACTCTACCTATAAAATGACACCTCAACAAAATGTGGAATTTCCTAAACAAATCCAAGAGCTCATATACTAAGGTCAAATTTGGAAAAGTATTATTCCATGTGTTGTTCCTACTATCTTAGCTCCTAAAAAAGTGGTGCTTAGAGGTTATGTACTGACTCTAAAGCTATCAATAGATTCAAAATTAGGTATAGGTTCACTATTCATAGAATAGAAGACTTGATGGATTGCTTAGGGGAAGCCAAATACTTCACCATGATTGATCTAAAAATTGGGTACCACCAAATTAGAATCAAAAGGGGAGATGTGTGGTAGACCACCTTTAAGACCAATATGGGATTGTATGAATGGCTTGTCATGCCATTTGGGCTATCTAATTCCCCTAGCACCTTTATGAGGCTAATAAACAAAGTTTTCAAGGACTTCATTGTTAAGTTTGTGGTAGTGTACTTAGATGATATGATAATATATATAAAAACTAAAGAAGATCATCTTGGCCATTTGCAAGCTATATTTCAAAGGTTGCATGAAGAAAGACTAATGATAAACTTGGACAAGTTTGAATTTTTGAAGCCAGAACTAGTGTACCTTAGCTTTGTGCTTTCACAAGGAAATCTCAAAAATGGACCCAAGAAAGGTGGAGGGAATCATCAATTGGCCTACTCATAAGAATGCCATAGAGGTGAGAAGTTTTCATGGACTAGCTCAATACTACAAAAATTTCATTAACAAATTTAATGCTATATGTCCACCAATGATAGAGACTGTCAAGGGTGGTATGAAAACTAAGTTCCAATATAATTACTAAGCACAAAAAGGGTTTGAATTTTTTAAGAAAAGGATAGCCACACAACCTATTTTGGTTCTCCCTAGTTTTGAAAAACTTTTTACTATTGAGTGTGATGCTATTAACATTGTCAGTGGGCCTCTGTTAAGCTAGGAGGGTAGACTAGTTGCTTTCCACAGTGAGAAGCTCAATGAGGAAAAAAGGAAGTACTCCTCCTATGAATTAGAGCTATATTCTCTAGTCCAAGCCTTAAGGAAATAGAGGCACTACCTACTTCCTAAGGAATATGTGGTGTATACAGATAACCAAGCCCTTAGTTCTCTAAATCCTCAAGACAAAATCAGTCATAAGCATATGAAATGGGTGGAGTATATCTAATCATATACATTTACCATCAAGCATAAGAATTGGAAACAAAACAAGGTTGTTGATGCATTAGGTAAGAGACTCATGACAGTACATGAAGTTTAATTGAAGAGCATAGGGATTGATAGTTTCAAGTATCTATACTTAGGATATGAAGACTCTACAAAGGCCTACAAGGTATGTAAAGAACACCAAAATAACTTCCATGGAGAGTTCTCTAATTATACCTTACAAAATGTATTATTATTTAGATGGGTTCATCTTTATGTGCCAAAAGGATCAATGAGAGAGAATCTAATCCAAGAAAATCATAATGGAGCTCTCAGTGGACATTTTGGGGTCAACACTGACTCAAGAATTAGTGCAAAGATATTATTTTTGGCCCAAAATGAATTAGGATATTATAAAATATGTGGAGTGTTGTATATTTTTCCAAAGAGCCAAGGGCACATCCTCTAATGTAGGCCTCTACTAGTCTCTTCCTATCCCTAGCAGATCATGGGATTGTCTTAGCATGGACTTTGTGGTAGTCTTACCTAAGACAAAGAAAGGGTATGATAGCATCTATGTTGTAGTAGACAAATTCAATAAAATGAAACATTTTAGACCTTGCAAGACCATCCATGATGCCACATAGATAGCTCATGTGTTCTTCAAGGAGGTTGCTAAGATTCATAGGCTACCCATCAACATAGTGTCAGATAGGGACTCCAAGTTCCTCGATCACTTTTGTAAGACACTCTAGCACAAGCTTGGTACCAACCTCTATTTTGGGTCTTCATACCATCCCCAAAATAATGGTTAGACTGAGGGGGTTAATAGGAGCCTAGGTAATCTTTTGAGGTGCATTACTAAAGAGTATGGAAAAACTTGGGAGCATATCCTAGCACAAGCTAAGTATGCTTACAATGATACAACCAACTAGACCACATGGAAGAGTCCATTTGAAGTTGTCTATGGAATACAACCTAGAGGTTTTTTTGACCTTAGAGAGTTGGGAGAGGGATCCTCAAGAAGTGGCTATGCAGAGGATTTTTCCCTTTCCATGAAGCAAATCCATGACTCAGTCAGGAAGTCTCTCATAGAGAAAACTACAAAGATTAAGCACAAGGTTGTTGGAAAGAAGAAGGGTCTCTAATTCCAAGTGGAATACCTTTTAATGGTGCATTTGAACAAGAAGATATTGTACAAGGGAGTGCCCAATAAGTTGTAGATGAGGAGGTTGGGACCTTGTTCTATATTAGCCAAATATGGAAATAATTCCTACAAGATGGAGCTCCCTAAAAATATAGGACTATCCCTTATCTTCAATGTTCCAGATCTAGTACTATATAAAGGACCATTAGACAACATAGATCACAATCTCATAGAGGTCACCAATGAGGTAAAAGCACTTCAACTACCTCCCACAACAAAGCCAAAGGAAGAGAAAATCTTGAATTCAAGGGTTAGAAAAAAGACCAAGCATATGATCTATTGGGAACATTTTCTCAAATGGAAAAACAAGGATGATGTAGAGGAAAAATGGGTACAAGAGAATGAATTCTAGAACTTAGGACTTGACCCTAACTTGATCACTTCAATGGTGATTTGATTTCTTTCTGTATGGGAGAATGGTGCATGAGCACCTAGGATCTTGGCTAAGGTCCTACTCATTTTTGTCTTGTACTAACCCTATCCAGGTTAGGATAGTTAGAGGTCCTATCAAGGATCTTTTTGGTGTGTTTAAGAGGTCTATTCTTGGCTTAGTCCAATCTAGTACCTTGGTCTAAACCTAGAGTTAGTTAGTGGTCTTGAGATCCATTTTTGGCTTGGCATTGAGATTTGAGCCAAAGGCTTATTTATGATGAGAAAATGTGAAAAAACTAAAAGTGGAATTTATAAGATTTATCCACCATTTGAGAAGGTTTTGAGGTCATTGGACCTAAGGAGAGAAAGAAACCCAAAAGTTGTCAAAATATTGTCATGACAACATTTGCAACTTTGAAAACTTGCATGACAACATTTTTCCTAGCGAAGACAAGGAGGTTTTTAGGACATGGTCGGTGTTCTAACCACTTAGCCATGTTGGGTCAAGGTATTTAAGACCTTTTAAGCCCAAATATTGAGGTTAGACAAGGAGACAAGTTTTTACAAGTTTTAGGAAGATCACTATACCCTGGTTTTTGAGAACAATGTCTTTTGTGAAATCAATGAAAAGTATGTAAAAGGATTAAATCTTGAGTTTTGGTATTGGAATATTGTATCTAGATTAGTTTTTTTCATTTACATATCTTAGGAGTTCTTTCCCTACATTTCTTTCAAGTTTTACTTATTGTTTTGTGAAGTAGCCAGTCACTGGCCTACCCAGGACTAAAGTGTATTTCCATGGATCCCACATGAAACCCTACCATGCAATCATCACAGGGCTTTGGCACATGTTAGGGGATCCTATGTAAAGTGTATATACAAATGGAGAAGGCCTATAATTTCCATTGTCCATGAATGTTAGCAAGCCCTAGGAAAGCACGATGAGCCTAGTTAATGAGCTTCCATTTGTTATTGTATGTGTTGATGCATGGGTTCAATGGTGGAACTAAGTTGAGTGTATGGAGGGAGTATTTGGACTCATATAGAGACCCTCCATGGAGAATTGGGTTTTCAAAATACAACCAAGGATACTTTGAAGACAAGAAATCTTGACTAGTTCAGGAAGCCCAAATTAGCCCTAACATCCCTTAAATATAGGAAAGGCATATATAGATAGTTTTAGGAGAGACCTAAAAAATATTTGAAAAATATGAAAAGGGTATTGGAATCCATAATTTATTTGGTGGTTTTTTCAAAGGCATTTCATCCTTGTAACCAAAAACCAGTTGGGAAGACCTAGTTGATGGCTATTAGGCCTAATAGGGTTTTTGAGACAAAACATGGAGATCGGTAACCTAGAATTTGACACCTTGGGATAGAGAGATCAAGATTGAACCAATGAAGTTGAATTAAACATAGGAATCCCTACAAGACACCAGTTTCATTTACAAGAGCCAAGGAAGACATTAGATGAGAGCTAATGGAGAAGGGAAGATGAATGTAATTGAAGGTAGATACCCTAGTGAAGCACTAGAGAATGCCACCTTGTATGGACACATAGAAAATTCCTAAAACAAGTAGGAGGGGACTTAGAAGATCCTAGGAGTGATTGGGATATTGGTGGATTGGGGGCTAGGAGGTTCCTAATAAATATTAGTGCAAGAAAGCTAGTTTGCATCTATCAATAGGTTGACTTGGTCAACCTATTCCAAGAAAAGGTCCACTTGGTCAACTTGTTCTCGAGGTGGCCCATAGAGAGCCAACATTGAGGTCTAAGAAATTACACAGATGAAATCAGGAAAAATCACGCTAAATGAGAGAAAAAGGGAAATAAGTACAAATCCATCCCCAAAAATTTGATAAAATATGGGAGCTAAAAGTTTTGAAATGAGGAGTGCATCCATTTTTAGATGATACAAGGAGTAAGAAAGGTAGTTAGCTTAACCGATAGTGAACTAGCCTGGACTGAGAATAAATTGTAGTGAAGCCTTCAAAAAATAACCTTAACTAGTGTCACCTTAGCCATTTTTTACTTTCATATGAATTACCTTCTTTGTTCTTTTTCCAAATTAATTTTCCATGTTATATCTTTTCTTATCATGTTGATTTTTCCCATTCTTTAATTCTTTTATGAATCATAATTATTTTAATAGTTTATGTGTGTACTGGTTTGGTAAAAGTTTAAGAATTTTTTATTGAAATAACTGATTTACCCCTCCCATGTTAGTTATTCATACTGTTCAACACTCTCACCATCAAGCTTTGTATTGCATACACTTGTCCAACCTATTGGGCTACTACTTTTTCCACATTAATTACTGATCTCTCACATAGCATCCATCCATGGGGCATCCTAGCCAAATAACTTAATCCAATCTATTAGACCCTAGTCTATTTTACATTAGTTTACTATTATGAAGCCATCAAAACTACTATATTTTTATCATGTGACACTATTATATCCACCGAACATTACACACAAAACCTAGAATTTATGCCAGTTACAAGTACCCTAGATATCCTTCCCATGAAACTACTAACTTATCCCTTGAAATCATCCCTAATTATGGCATGTTTCTTTCTTGTCATTTTTTGTGGCCCTAGCTTCCCCTTTTCCTTTATTTAAAGTATTATTTCTAGTATTAGTGGTGATCCCAAAAGAGTTAACACTCTCCAATGACTATTCCTCCCTTTTTCCCTCCTTGTCCAAAGCGATGTCCCACCATAACCTCAATTTTAACCATTTGTGATCACCAACTTAGAGATCCTTAAGCCATAACATAACATTATTTCAACCATTTTGATTTCCATCCATACATGGGGCATCCTATCCAAATGGCTTAATCCAATCCATTCAACTCTAGTATACTAAATACATTGGTGAAGTATTTTGAAGCCCTCAAAACTACTACATGTTTCTCATTTAACAACACTATGTCCACCAAGCATTACACAAAAAACCTACAAGGTATGTCAATTACAAGTACCCTAGATCTTCCCCCCATGACACTAGACTAACCAAATTATCCCCTCAAATCACCCATTTTTCTTGTACCTTTCTATCCTGTCATTTTTGTGGCCCTAATTTCCCCTTTTCCTTAATTTTAAGCATTATTTCCATTCTTAGTGGTGATCTCACTGTAGTTAACACTTTCCAATGACTATTCCTCTCTATTCCCCTCCTTGTGCAAGAATGAATTCCCACCATAACCTTAATTCTAACCTTTTGGATCACCAACTAATAGACCCTTAAGCCATGATATCATGTTCTTGAACTCTCTTTTTGTATACATTCCTTCATAGGATCGTGCTCCCAAAACCCCTAACCTAGGTACCCATTAACATTAAGCCTATCCTTTTTATTCTCTACATGGAATGCATTTTGTCTAGACCCATGCTCATTCTCATGCGAGGAAAACCAACAAGAATTCTTGTATACTGACATTATAAGCTAATAAATGCACAAAATCAGCTACAAAGTTTTGATTTTTTCTACATACCTCTCAGTCCTCTCACTAGTGTTTCCTTGATGATTTATGTCTAGTAGTACACCTTCTACAACCATTTCCAATAAATCACAAAAATTCTCTAAAGAAAGGGTAAAAAGTCTTCTCTCTCATATAATCCAAAATTGCAGGGTGCAAATGAATAATAATTTATCTAAAAATAATTATATACGACTCCTCTTAGCAATAATTTTTACATTATCATCCACAAAAAAGATTATTTATTGTACCATTCCTCCACAGACATTCCATTTGAGCCTTGTCTTAACTATTAGACTACATTTTACATTGCCTTCTCTTCTTTCTTCTGGGGTAATTTTTATTTTGAGACATTAAACGTCATCCATTTTTTCCATTCTTCACTCTCAAGAGGGCATCACCTTATCTCACTAACATCACATCCTATAATCTAGGGTAAGTCCTTTCTCTTATTTCTTCATGTTCTGAAAATATTAATTTTATTAAAAATAATGACATTATAATGCCATTTCAAAGAGAAGAAAAATGTAGAAACCTAAAATTGATCAATGATATTAATTAGATTTAGTCCCCTACTCATATTATTAATTAAATGATTATGCATTATTTAATTAGTTAAATGTTAACCTTCTAGCTAGTTTAATTTAATTAATTAAATATATAGCCTAATAAATTTAATGGTAACCCATAACCATTTAAATAATTGATCCCCTTACTTCTATTAGTTTAAATAAATACACTTGCCTATTTAAATTAATTCATTTTATCTTGATTTCCTCCACTTGTGATTAAATAATTCCTATTTAATCCATTTGAGCACACATGGCTCCTTACTTTAACCCTTCATCATGACTCAAGCTCAACCATTCATTTTATCTAATTTAACTCTATAAATTGAGGATGTAGTCATTTATTCATCCATCATCAAGAGAAAAGTAATAATGTCATTTTAATTTCATGGTAATTGAAAAACTACCATCATAGCATGCCAAAATTTCTCCACTTTGAAGCTTGAGAAACTACTATTGAGTGAACATCTTCAACTCTTTGACAAATCTATGCATCAAAGGAGCATCTTGGGTTTGCATGAGGTTTGTGTATTTACCATTTTTTTAATTTTCTCTCTTTATTCCAATCATGATTTTTTATTAACTAGTGTAGTTAAGTACTTAACTTGTTTATGAATTCCTTTCTATCTTACAATTTTCATTGCACATAGTATACACCCTCACTAGTACATTTGACCCACATTTATGACCAAGCACTAAAATGAATTTTGTTTGTTAGTTTATAGAAGGAAAAATTTGATTTTTTTAATCAATTCCTGTATTGGTTGGAATTACGACAACCATGATATGTTGGTCCTAATTATGACCAACATGGCCACATAACTTAGAAAAAAAAGGTGATTTCATTTTATTTCATATTTTTATTCCTGCGCAAAGCAGAGTTGAAGGAGGGAAGGAGAGAATCTCTCGCAGACACCACCTGTAAGTGAATCTCTCGATTCATTCCCATATTATAATGACAGTGATCATTATTTTTCATTTGAATGGTGGTGTTATCTTGGAACAAAGATTATATATTATTTTATTTTATTTTATTATTAAACCCTATGCCACTGGGTTATATTTGTGTTATCCTATCAAACTGCCCAGAAGCCACATGGGTCGTATTATATTCAAACCATCATAACAGGGGTTACTAGGTGCATTATTGAGATAAAATCTTTATTTTCCCTTGAATGCATTACAAATGGCTCTGCGGTAGGGGAGAAGAGGATGCATTTTATTTTGGGGCCTACACTTTGGAGGTATTAGTTCTATTTTGTTTACAAATTGACATCAGTTTTTTAAACCCTCTTTTCCTTTGGGGTGGATCACAGTATCCACAGGGGTGGAAGAGTCACTTTATTATGAAGACTTCAACACCAAAGCACTGACTGTGACCCTAAACTAGGAATAGTCAAGAACACCAATTAATTTACTCCGCCTTAAATGGAATCAAAATACTGAAATGAAGATATGAACATGTAGAAAAAATACAAAACAAAGTTTTTACACCTACATCCAATCCAAATCACATTCTACACAACCATTAGAAATTTTTTGTTGTTCTGATTGTACCCTATGGGATAATACATAGTTTGCAAAGAATGTTTTTATTTATTCAATGAACAAATTTGAAAATGGTTCTTTACACACACCAACTCCACACCTCCTTCCACTCACGTGGATCCACCATAAAATAGACTATACTCTTCAAAGAGACTGACATAAACCTCTCACTAACTATCTAACTATCTCTAAATAGTCTAAAATCGATTGTTCCAACAAAATAGGATTAAAGTTGTTGTCAAGTTGACAACCAATATTGTTAACTTGAAAACATAATTCTAGTATCTCTTCTAATGAATTTTAAAATTTTTAAACATAACCTTTTCTAACCCTTGCTAACCCATACCCCCTCATGTGCCTTATAGGCCATAACTGATTTGAAATGCAACTTTACAACTTCTTGGCATCTTTGTACTTTGAGTGCAATTACATGATATTAATGGCATTAATCTCCGTATTATAAACCTAGATGACCCTATAGGTCCTTATCCCTTACATTCATTCTTTAATCAACAAAGTGACCCCTAGGTTACATCCATAACCCCTATGCCATTCAACTCCTATTACATCAATTCAACATTGTCATGCCTTTATACATT
The DNA here is from genome assembly GCA_027943335.1 of Chamaecyparis obtusa. NCBI lineage: Eukaryota > Viridiplantae > Streptophyta > Pinopsida > Cupressales > Cupressaceae > Chamaecyparis > Chamaecyparis obtusa. Next base: position 47,732 of record BSBK01011720.1, read on the forward strand.
TAGGTTGTTACATCAAATAAATAAAATTTGCTTCAAGCCATATTTCATTCAAGTATATTGATCTTGTACATCATTCAATCTTCATGAGTCATCCATGTGACCCTCTTTTCATGTCTTCATTAGGGTTCCCTGCACCATACTCCCATGGATCAAATCAATCCAAGTCCCTTGGATTGTGGAGTTTCTTTCTTTTCCTCCAATCTTTAGTCACTTCTTGTTGAGGATTTGCAACATAATTGTATCCTTTTTTCATTGGAATCATGTACCTACAATCAAAGACCATGTGCCAAGCACTAACTCTATCATCCATCATATCTATGATCCCATAGATGTTTGCAACATCACCATTCACATGATCAACAGGATAACATCCCTACAATCCTGTCATAATAGTGTTAGAAATAAAAATAATCAAATCTTTCTTATTCACCAAAACATATGTTTTGTACTCCACTCCTTCATCCTCCTACGCATACACTCCTTGTGAGATCTCCTTATTTATAGACACTTCAATCAATAAGGTCTTATCATGACCCTCTATTCTTTTATCTTCATCCCCCTGTCCTAGGAATTCTTTCACTAATCCACCCTTCTTTTTCCATTCTTCAACTATGGCATCCAATTCATCCCATAAATCTATCTTGTCTTCAAGACTTTGACTATTTGCCTCCTTGCAATCTTTAGTAGTTTGTATTGGTTTCCCACAACCAGCTCCATGAAATCTCTCAATGAGTTCTTCCTGCAATAGTTTCTTCTCTTCCATAAGCCTTTTTATAGGCCACACAAAACTCTTCCTCATCCTCTTATGCCAACTATTGGCTTCTTCCTTCAAGTATGTCTTAAAAATTTTTAACTCTTCACCCTCCAAGTTCCTAGTCATCTATGAGACCTATTTCAACTTCTCATTCCAATGCCATCCTCCTTGGCATGTAAACATGTAATCTATGGCTTTCTCCATAACCCCGTCTTCTCTCTTTTCAATAAAAACTTTTAATAGACACTTGACTGTCCCCACTTGGATTTCTTCACCCATATACTCATCAATTGCATCAACAACCTCTACAATTTCTTTCTCTATCTCTGTCATCTCAACTTCTTGAGCCTTTTCCTTTTGTGGAAAACACATCACCATCTTATTCTTTGTCCTTTCATCTTCATACTCTGACATCTGTTTGTTCATCTTCATATTCCTCTCTACTTGTTCTTCTTGTTTATTAATTATAAGTAGAATGGTTATTAATTAAACCATTTTCTATTATAACAATTAATGTATTATTGTATGCACCCTAAAATGGTCACCTAGACTTTGCGCCCCATTCTTGCAATTTATCAATTTCCTTGATCAAATCCTAATTCTATCATTTATTTGTTTTTATTCTATGGGATAACCATTTTATCCTAAATCTTTATTTATTTAAATGTAATTCCCTACCCTTTTATTAAATAAAAAGCCCCCACTTTTCCTCTTATCCTAAGTTGCACAAATAAAACATTATTCTTATTTTATAAAAAGAAGAAAAGGCCTTTTTGTCTCATATGGGGCACAAAAGTCAAATCTTATTTTCTCATTGGAGGAGCTTCATGCACATGGATTGTTCCTCTTTCAAACTCCACCCTTCATTAAATATTTTGTCTCTTAATCTCCATGGTCCATTCCTTTTCAATTCCATTAAAAGGAGAGCTCTTTTCTTATTCTAGGATCCCACTTTTGAATACTAATCTTATGCTACAGGATTTCTTGGTGACTTTGGAGCTTTGGAGATCTTCTTGCATTCTAGCTTTCATTCTTGCACCATAGCTTCATGTTTATGCTTTCTTAGCTTAGATTTCCTTTCAAGTTCTAGTTTAGCTCACATAGCTTAATTAGAAAGACTTGTAATACTTTCATTTGCATAGCTTAGTTGCATTCTTCATTTCTAGCATTTCATTGCATTCTCATCTTGATTCTTGAGGATATTGGCATTCTTGCCCTTGTCTCTTTGAATCTCCCATTGTGTGGTTTACTAGCAAGGTTATAGGCTTAATAGCTCTGGCTGAGAGCACTATACACATCCTTGTGACTCCATGCCTAGCGAGCTGTAGGTTGCTTTCTCAAGGTTTCCAATCCATGGATTCTCTTGGAAGTAATGAGTTAGAGAAGTGTACATCTCTGTGTGTACATTTTTGGCACCCACTGTGGGGCATAACACTTGTTTTGTCCTTCTTTTTATGCATTTCCATCAATTTTTTGTCATCATTTTTTTTTGTTGTTTCAGCTCTCTATTTTTCTGATAGATTGTCATGTGATAGTCTTCTAGCATCGTGTGATATTTTATTACATACTTGTGCAATACTTTTCTAGTAAAAGTATCATTCGGCCATATAGGTTTTTGTCACAAGACCATAGAAAACTTCATCTTGACACAGTATGATCTATCGCACAGAAAGAAAGAATTGCACTCCCATACTGTGAAGTATCGTGTGATCTCTTTTTCTAAGAGACTGTCACCCAGACTTGTAGGTGACTATTTTATTTCTTTTGGCTTGCAAGATTTGGATTTTTAGCTTTTTGGTTTGAATTTTTGTAGCTAGACAGAGTTTTTACTTGCAGATTATTTGATTTTTGATGTGCTAACCATTGTGGGGCTAACAAGTTGTGCTTGTAGGTGCCTTCATTGCTTGAAATATTTTCTTAAAAGAATGCATGTCAAAGCTCCAAATGCATAAGGGCTACTAATTTTTTTTGCAAGACTGCCTAAAGCATAAAAACAAATCAAGTGCTTGTTTATTGCTTTCATTTTGAGTGTGGCATATGCTAGTTGTTTGTTTTCATAGGCACTTAATATCTTATTGTAGGAAAATTTTGGTGGTAGGAGAATATGCTCTTCACCCTTGTGGTGAAACAGAAATCTTGACCCATCTTTGGATTTTGAAGGCAAGAGGGTAATTGAACCTTTTCTTGGTGTGTTTGGGAGAAATTTTTGAGCGAGGAGAATATGCTCTTCATCCTTGAGGTAAACTAGAAATCTTGAAAATCAAAGGTTGATCCACTCTTTGTTTAGTTTTAGAATCCTTTAGTGGGCCTACTCTTGAGAAATCAAGAGGAACGACCCATGTGGGGACAAGCTAATGCCAAGCTATTCTGACCCACTATAAAATCAAGGCTATCAAGGACACAAAACCTTAGTAGACATAGTACTTGTCTTCTCTTGGTGTGAGTACTTATGGGATTGTGATCATGAGGAAATTGCTAGGCAAGAATGCTTAAGGTAATCTTATGGTTGGGAGGTCCATTACTTGACGCAAGGTAAGGAGTCCCTTTGGGGAGAAAGAGGGGTATTACAAATAGAATCCTTTACTAAGAACTATAGATAGAAGCTACCCTATTTTTCCACTTAGGATCTTGGTGTAAGGATTGATCCTAGTGGACTAACCCAGATTACCCCAAGATTACTCACCATCTATGTTCCTTTGGTTGTGTCATTGGCACTTCCACGACAAAGCCAACATCTATTGTGGGTAACCACCTTGTGTGAGGCAATGGAGCATCAAGTGTGGGCCAAGTTGTTAAGTATTGAGCCTTTGTCTTTTTAGGCTAGTAAGTACTTGAAGTGTTCTTGCTGTGATCTACCTGTGCACATGTTCTCAAACATAAAACATCACGATAGCATTCATAGATTTTTCTTCACTTTGATATCACAATTCTTATCTTGGAAAGGTTGCTTTCACGACTTTGCAAGTGTTTTACAACACATTTGATCACCTACTATTTGCAAACCTATCTATTGTCTACCGTTACTATATTCTATACTCTAAAATCAAATTTTCCAAACTGAAACATTGACTGAATTGCCTTTAAAACTGAAATTTAAACACTCACTCATCAAGAGTCATATGATCTTAAAGAATCATCACACACTGCTCTGAGTTTTATCATCTGATACTTCATTGCTACACAACTGTCACACAACTTGCCTGGATTTTATTGCATAGGTTTCCTAGAAACTATCAGATAGCCTCTGTAAGAAATATCATCTAGGAAAATTGTATCATCCCAATACCCTATGAATTATTGCACAAAGTCATTTGTCTATCTTGCTATTGTCTACAATCTGAATATGATTCATGCAATTTCCAGTCTTCCTTGGTCGGTCCAGGTTAGATCTTAGGTGCTATGACATGTTGCTCAACATCCAAATGAACTTCAATGGTATCAAGCTGCACACAATGACTCTTGGTCTTCTTTCTTCCACATCTCCCATGTCTTCCTAATATCCCATTTCCATCCTTTCTCTTCTTCCTTCATGTTTCTTCCTCTTCTTCCTAAACTCTTCATGTCTTCTTGATTCTTTTCCTCTTATTATCTAGTCTACCTTCTTCTATTCATCTCTTCTGTCATTTCCATTCTTGAATCCTCCTCTTTCAAAACCATGAATTTCAACTACCTTGTTATGGAACCTCTCTCAAAAATAGATGATCTTGAACTCATTGTGCAATTTGAAGAATATTATTCCTCCAAACCTCCCAGTGATGAATTTATAAAAAAAATAGTAAAGAAAGTGAGTAAGTCACATGCCTTAGCTAGAATCATCCAAATGATCCTGTCATGACCTCCTTCTCCCAAACATTCTTCATCATCTAAGTCTTCTTATTCTTCCTCATCTTCCAAGTCTTATCATGAACCTTCTAAACATTATTCACCTTCTTCATCTTCCAAGTCTCATCATGACTCTTCTAAACATTACTCTCCTTCCTCATCTTCCAATTCTCATTGTGACTCTTCTAGACATTATTCACATTCTTCATTATTCAAGTCTTCTTCCTCCACTAGGTCTTCACTTTCCTCTTCTTCATGATCTAATTCCTCTTCTACTTCTCCTAAGATTCTTACTCCTCGTCTCAAGACATACCATGATGAGAAATATGATAGTCCTTGTGATACCTCTTCTACGAAGAGTGACATGCCCATCTCTAATGACTATGATGATGGACAATGTAGTGATACCTATGAAACATCTATTCTTAAGAGTCCTCCTAGTCATCTACTCGTGCTTACTGGAAATGGGTTGTCATGGTGGATAGATCATGATGGTGATCCATATGATTATGATTTTGAAAGAGACTTTGATGATTTCTATGTACAATACCTAGATGATTCATCTACTTCTATTGAGGAATATAAAATGTACATCCCTGATTTGAAATGTAATATTATAAGAATCCTTCCTCTAAGAACTCTCATGTTAAAAATAAAGATTACACTCTCAATAAAAATTATGTTAATGATGGACCTTTGTCTTGTGATGGTTCCCTCCCATCCCCTACTTCCTCTAATACCCATACATTTCCTAAAACTTCTGAGTCTTCCAAATCTGTCACAAATCCTTCATCCAACAAATATGCTAATACTTTTCATGTGGTTCCCTATAGTTATCCTCAAGGGATACCTCTTAAAGAAACTCAAGCTAACCTTCACTTGGCTGCAAATACTTTCAATAATGCTAAACCTAAAGAGCCTAAGCCTTTATACACTATAATGCCTACTTCAGCTAGTCGTTCACCATCTCTTCCAAAGTCTTCCATACAATTCCAACATTCTTCCTTGTCCTTAGAAGTGGCTCCATGTCAAGAGGAATCTATAAATGATAAGGAAACGAACATAAAGAAAGATCAATATCAAGAACCCTCCATGTCATCCAATCCTTTTCATGATGTCTCTTATCCGTTTCATGGTTCTTTTGACCCTGCACTCCCTTTCTCATTTATTCCACCATGTCTTAAGTCTTCTCCTAAGCAAGATCAAGCTACTATTTACACCATTGATGTTATTGACAATCAAAATAACCTTACTACACTTGCGCTTTCCAAAGATAATACTTCCATTAAGGTTATTAAAAATAGTGTCGTTACTTCCAATGTTAAGCCTATTAAAAATCAAGAGAAAAATTATATGCTTATGCTATCCAAAGATCCTTGTCAAGATCAAAGCCTTCCATCTTCTTGTTCTACCACCCCATGTTCACTTCCACTTTCTACTCTTCCTAAGTCATTGCAAGCTTTGAAAAATCTTATCAAAGAAGGTGCTCATATTCAAGATGTTCATGATCCTATTACAAATCCTAATGCTCATTCTAAAGATGATTGTGTCCTTAGTTTTCATATAGATGTTGATGAACTTATTGATTATTCTTTTGTATCTTCCACATCCATCCTTGGACCTCCTCCACCAATACTAAGGGTTTCATGTCTTCCTTCTATCTTGGGCCCTTATGTCCCTTCACTTTCCCCTCCTAATTCTCCTAATTACTCATCCATCTTGGGTCCTTACATCCCTCCATATCATATCTTTCCTCAAGATCAACATAGATGCATACCCTTAAATCCTTTTCATCCACCCACCCATCTAAACCAGTCATATCCTCCTTCTTCTTCCACAAGTCCCAAGTCTTTTGGAAGTAACTTGAAAGTTCAATACAAGAAAAGAAGCAATACAAGAATCCATCAAAAAAAGAAGATCACCATGTCTCATCTAATCTTCATGGAGGTATAAAGTCAAAAGAGATATCTAAGAAGAAAACTACAAGACAAGTGTGGGTTCCAAAATCCATTGTTGAAGATATTCTCTCTAAATCATCAAAGAGAAATGAAAATCCTATGGCTATATGGATTCCAAAGTCTCTCTTGAAAGAGTCTGGTGTTGAAAAACAAGTGAAGTTGACATTGAAGCTTCCAAAGGCTTCCACTTCATCTTCTTCCAGAAACATTCTTCCATTCCATGCATCTAAGCTGCAATCTCTGCTATACATTCACCATATTCCTTCACACATTCCTTCATTCACATTTCCTCCATCCTCTCGCCACCCTTCAAGGTGTGTGTTGATGTTGATCTTGCCTTGTTCCATCTACCCTTTCACAATCCTTCCATTCATTATTCTTCTACCTTCTATCATTTTTCCTCATTTGCCTATTCCTCCTATCTTCCAACCTCACTTGTTTTATATAAAACCTTATCCTCCATTTTTCTCTTCAATCTTCCTTTCCCTATCAACAACTTTGAGCATATCATTTTGACTCCTTGGCATATCATGGTTTATCCTTTCAAGGAGCATTATCTAAAAATCTTGCCTTGTTCCAACAAAAAATTAAAAAAATAGAAAAATTCAAAAGGAAAAAAAGAAAAAAATGAAAAAATAGAAAATGTGCCTTGGTGGAAACCTAGAAACAGGTGCCTTGGTAGCGAAAGTAAAGAGAAATAAATTTGTCCTATGGTGAAAACCACTCCCTTGTGGCACCTTGGATAAGTACTGTGATGCAAACCTGGCAATCAGGCATCATGCATAGTTCTTCTACATATTTCATCCATTCCATTTTCTCTCTTTGACCTTGACAATGTTGACCTATACACAAACATTTGGCTATCTTGAGAGCTCTTTTACGATGATCTTGCTTTCATTCCATTCATATTCAACCTTCATATTTTATTTTCCTCCATTCATTCTAGCCTTTCGCTATCCTTTTCCCCTTTGGTCTTGATCTAATTAAAAAAAGTAAAACATGATGTTATGAAGTCTCTTGACATGTCAAATCCTTTGGATTGCATCCTTTCCTTCTTTTGCATTATGCTTTCTATGACTTATCCTATGCTATCCTTTTATTGCTTGTCCAAGTGTGCTTTACATGACAATTTTTCCTAGCTTGGGTACTCTTGAGGAGTTTGACCTTGAGGATTTCTTCCCTTCATTCTCCTTCATTCTCTTGTCTTCCATCTCTTCCACCATCTCGCTAATCCCTCTTGTCCTCCACCTTGCTAGACATTGAGACTGGACGCTGTGATCTTGCTTGTGAGTTTGATGCTTGTTCTAATCCTAAAAAAATCACATGTCTTTGATGCCTAGGTGGGATTCTCAGATCCGTATCTGATACAAATCATATTCAGATTCACATAGTTATATTGGTGTGTATTTTATGATCTTGCGACACTACCAATAACACTCGATGATGATTATTAGAGTCTAATGGCTTTGTGACCTTGCAAGTAAACCACTTTTCATAGTAGCTTACATTCTTAAGTTCATGTTAGTTTAGTCTTGCATCTTGCATATGGAGAGAATTTTCCTTCATCTTTCTTTTGGACTTTTAATCAACTGTGATCACATTTTGATCTCAATTTCCTTATCCTCTTTCCTGATCTCAATCAACATTTCTCTCTTAAATAGTTGATTGATTTTGGGGCATTCTCTTTCCTCTCTCCATTTCTTTTCACCTCTCCCAAACTTCTATCTTCCATTCACTTTCATGCCACTTCTTTTCTTCTAATTCAACCTTGGGGCATAATCTTTCATGCTTGATGATATACTTTGGTTTTGTGATCCTTAATTCTTTCATCTTTCATCAAGAATCTTGTTTTTAGTTCGATTTTGATTAAATTTATCAATTAACTATTTCTCCTCTATCTCATTTTGATTTCAATCAGGAGGGGGTAGTACCTATCAAACTTCAATCTTTGATTCAACTTTATCAAACCTATCAATCAAACCTTGCTTAAGATTCTTATCTCTTATTTGAGACTTGACAATCTCCTATTTACAGGTATGTTTGTCTTGTCTTCCAGCTTATCTTTGTACACATGTCTAGATTGTTTTGTGATCCCAAATCAATCTCACACTTCAATTCCATTCTTTGACCACATGTGATCCCAAATCGATCTCACATTAGTGAAAGAGGGGAAAATGTATGCACCCTAAAATGGTCTCCAAGACTTTGGGACCCATTCTTGCAATTTATCAATTTCTTGAATCAATATTTGCAATATTTTCAAAATTAAATCAATTTCCTTGATCAAATCATAATTCTATCATTGATTTGATTTTATTCTATGTGCGAACCATTTTATCTTAAGTCTTTATTTATTTAAAAGGACTTGCTTCCCCTTTTATTAAATAAAAAGCCCCCACTTTTCCTATTATCCTAAGTTGCACAAATAAAGCATTATTCTTATTTTATAAAAAGAAAATGCCTTTTTCTCACATATGGGGCAAAAAAATCAACTCTTATTTTCTCATTGGAGGAGATTTGTGCACATGGATTATTCCTCTTTCAAGCTCCACCCTTGATTAAATCTTTTTCCTCTTAATCTCCATGGTCCATTCCTTTTCAATTCCATTAAAAGGAGAGCTCTTTTCTCATTCTAGGTTCCCACTTTTGAATACTAATCTTATGCTACAGGATTTCTTGGTGACTTTGGAGCTTTGGAGATCTTCTTGCATTCTAGCTTTAATTCTTGAACCATAGCTTCATCTTTATGCTTTCTTAGCTTAGATTTGCTTCAAGTTCTAGTTTAGCTCACATAGCTTAATTAGCAAGACTTGTAATACTTTCATTTCGATAGCTTAGTTGCATTCTTCATTTCTAGCATTCCATTGCATTCTCATCTTGATTCTTGAGGATATTGGCATTCTTGCCCTTGTCTCTTTGGATCTCCCATTGTGTGATTTACTAGCAAGGTTATAGGCTTAATAGCTCTAGCTGAGAGCACTATACACATCCTTGTGACTCCATGCCTAGGGGGCTCTAGGTCGCTTTCTCAAGGTTTCCAATCCATGGATTCTCTTGGAAGTACATTGCATTCTCATCTTGATTCTTGAGGATATTGGCATTCTGGCCCTTGTCTCTTTGGATCTCCCATTGTGTGATTTACTAGCAAGGTTATAGGCTTAATAGCTCTAGCTAAGAGCACTATACACATCCTTGTGACTCCATGCCTAGGGGGCTCTAGGTCTCTTTCTCAAAGTTTCCAATCCATGGATTCTCTTGGAAGTAATGACTTAGAGAATTGCACATATTAGTGTGTAAATTTTTGGTGCCCACTATGGGGCATAACACTCTTGTTTTGTCCTTCTTTTTATGCATTTCCATTAATTTTTTGTCATCATTTTTGCTTACTGTTTCAGTTCTTTGTTTTTCTGATAGATTATCATGTGATAGTGTTCCAGCATCATGTGATATTTTATTACATACCTATGTGATACTTTTCTAGTAAAAGTATCGTTTGGCCATATAGGTTTCTGTCACACGGCCATACAAAACTTCTTCATTTGGATAGAGTATGATCTGTCGCACAGAAAGAAAGCATCGCACTCCCATACTATGAAGTATTGTGTGATCTCTTTTTTGAGAGACTATCACCCAGACCTGTAGGTGACTATTTTGGTTATTTTGGCTTGCAAGATTTGGATTTTTAGCTTTTTGGTTTGAATTGTTGTAGCTAGACAGAGTTTTTACTTGCAGATTATTTGATTTTTGATGTGCTAACCATTGTGGGGCTAACAAGTTATGCTTGTAGGTGCCTTCATTGCTTGAAATATTTTCTTAAAAGAATGCATGTCAAAGCTCCAAATGCATAAGGGCTACTAATTGTTTTTGCAAGGCTGCCCAAAGCATAAAAACAAATCAAGTGCTTGTTTATTGTTTTCATTTTGAGTGTGGCATATGATAGTTGTTTCTTTTCATAGGAACTTAATATCTTGTTGTAGGAATCTTTTGGTGGTAGGAGAGTATGCTCTTCACCCTTGTGGTGAAACATAAATCTTGACCCATCTTTGGATTTTGAAGGCAAGAGGGTAATTGAACCTTTTCTTGGTGTGTTTGGGAGAAATTTTTGAGCTAGGAGAATATGCTCTTCACCCTTGAGGTGAACCAGAAATCTTGAAACTTAAAGGTTGATCCACTCTTTGTTTAGTTTTAGAATCCTTTAGTGGGCCTACTCTTGAGAAATCAAGAGGAATGACCCAAGTGGGGACAAGCTAATGCAAAGCTATTCTAAAACACTCTAAAATTAAGGCTATCATGGACATAAAACCTTGGTAGATGTAGTACTTGTCTTCATTTGGTGTGAGTACTTGTGGGATTGTGACCATGAGGAAAGTACTAGGAAAGAATGCTTAAGGTACTCTTGTGGCCATGAGGTCTTTTACTTTCCACAAGGTAAGGAGTCCCTTTGGGGAGAAAGAGGGGTATTACGAATGGAAGACCTTACTAAGAACCATAGATAGAAGCTACCCTATTTTTTCGCTTAGCATCTTGGTGCAAGGATTGATCCTAGTGGACTAACCTAGATCACCCCAAGATTACTCACCATCTATGTTCCTTTGGTTGTTTCATTGGCACTTCCACGATAAAGCCAACATCTATTATGGGTAACCACTTTGTGTGAGGTGATGGGGCATCAAGTGTGGGCCAAGTTGTTAAGTATTGAGCATTTGTCTTTTTAGGCTAGTAAGTGCTTGAAGTGTTCTCACTATGATCTACCCATGCAAACATTCTCAAACATCAAACATCATGGTAGCATTCATAGATTTTTTTTCACTTTGATATCACAATTCTTATTTTGGAAAGGTTGCTTTCACCCTTGTGCAAGTGTTTTATGACACGTTTGATCACCTAGTCTTTGCAAACCTATCTATTGTCTATTGTTCTTGTATTCTAAACTGTGAAATTGAATTTTCCAAACTGAAACATTGACCTAATTGCCTTTAAAACTAAAATTTAAACACTCACTGTTCAAGAGTCATACGATCCTAAAGAATCATCGCACATTGTTTTGAGTTTTATCCTACAATACTTCATTGTTGCAACAACTGTCGCACAAATTGCCTAGATTTTATCACATAGGCTGTCTGGAAATTGTCATATAACCTCTATAAGAAATATCTTTTGGGAAAATTGTATCATCCCAATACCCTACGAATTATCACATAGAGTCATTTTTTTTTCTTGCTGTTGTTTGCAATTTGAAGCTGATTCATGCCTTTTCCAGTCTTCCTTCATTGGTCCAGGATAGATCTTAGGTGCTATGACATGTTGCTCAACATCCAAATGAACTTCAATGGTATCAAGTTGCACACAATGACTCTTGGTCTTCTTTCTTCCACATCTCACATTTCCACCCTTTCTCTTCTTCCTTCTTGCTTCTTCCTTTTCTTCCTAAACTCTTCACGTCTTCTTGATTCTTTTCCTCTTATTATCTAGTCTACCTTCTTCTATTCATCTCTTCTATCACTTCCATGCTTAATTAATCCTCTTTTAGAACCATGAATTTCAACTATCTTGTTATGGAACCTCTCTTGAAAATAGATGATCTTGAACTCATTATGCAATTTGAAGAATATTATTCCTCCAAAACTCTCAGTGATGAATTTATAAAAAAAATGGAAAAGAAAGCAAGTAAGTCACATGCCTTAGCTAGAATCATCCAAATGATCCTATCATGACCTCCTTCTTCCAAACATTCTTCATCATCTAAGTCTTCTTATTCTTCCTCATCTTCCAAGTCTTATCATGAACCTTCTAAACATTATTCACCTTCTTCATCTTCCAAGTCTCATCATGACTCTTCTAAACATTACTCACCTTCCTCATCTTCCAAGTCTCATCATGACTCTTCTAGACATTATTGGCATTCTTCATTATCGAAGTCTTCTTCCTCCACTAGGTCTTCACTTTCCTCTTCTTCATGATCTCATTCATCTTTTACTTCTCCCATGAGTCTTAATCCTCATCTCAAGACATACCATGATGAGCAATATGATAGTCCTTGTGATACCTCTTCTACGAAGAGTGACATGCCCATCTTTGATGACTATGATGATGGACAATATAGTGATACCTATGAAACCTCTATTACTAAGAGTCCTCCTAGTCGTGTGCTCATGCTTACTGGAAATGGGTCATCATGGTAGATAGATCAAGATGGTGATCCATATGATTCTAATTTTGAAAGAGACTTTGATGATTTCTATGAACAATACCTAGATGATACATCTACTTCTATTGAGGAATATAAAATGTACCATGCTGATTTGAAATGTAAATATTATAAGAATCCTTCCTCTAAGAACTCTCATGCTAAAAATAAAGATTACACTCTCAAGAAAGATTATGTTAATGATGGACCTTTGTCTTGTGATGGTTCCCTTCCATCCCCTACTTCCTCCAATACTCATTAATTTCCTAAAACCACCAAGTCTTCCAAATCTGTCACAAATACTTCATCCAACAACTATCCTAATACTTTTCATGTGGTTCCCTATAGTTATCCTCAAGGGATATCTCTTAAAGAAACTCAAGCTAACCTTCACTTGGCTTCAAATACTTTCAATAATGCTAAACCTAAAGACCCTAAGCCTTTATATGCTATAATGCCTACTTCAGGTAGTCCTTCACCACCTCTTCCAAAGTCTTCCATACAATTTCAAAATGCTTCCTTGTCCTTAGAAGTGGCTCCATGTCAAGAGGACTCTATAAATGATAAAGAAAAGAACATAAAGAAATATCAAGATCAAGAATCCTGCATGTCATCGAATCCTTTTCATGATGTCTCTTATCTATTTTATGCTTCTTACGACCCTGCACTCCCTTTCTCATTTATTCCACCATGTCTTAAGTCTTCTCCTAAGCAAGATCAAGCTACTACTTACACCATTGAGCTTATTGACAATCAAAATAACCTTACTACACTTGCGCTTTCAAAAGATGATACTTCCATTAAGGCTATTAAAAATACTGTCATTACTTCCAATGTTAAGCGCATTGAAAATCAAGAGAAAAATTATACGCTTATGCTATCCAAAGATCCTTGTCAAGATCAAATCCTTCCATCTTCTTGTTCTACCACCCCATTTTTTCTTCCACTTTCTACTCTTCCTAAGTCTTTGCAAGCTTTGAACAATCCTATCAAAGAAGGTGCTCATATTCAAGATGTTCATGATCCTATTGCAAATCCTAATGCTCATTCTAAAGATGCTGATGTCCTTGGTTTTTATATAGATGTTGATGAACTTTTTGATTATCCTTTTGTATCTTCCACATCCATCCTTGGACCTCCTCCACCAATACTAAGGTCTTCATGTCTTCCTTCCATCTTGGGCCCTTATGTCCCTTCACTTTCCCCTCCTAATTATCATAATTTGTCATCCATCTTGGGTGCTTACATCCCTCCATATCCTATCTTTCCTCAAGATCAACATAGATGCATACCCATGAATCCTTTTCATCCAACCACCCATCCAAACTAGTCATATTCTCCTTCTTCTTCCACAAGTCCCAAGTCTTTTGGAAGTAACTTGAAAGTTCAATACAAGAAAAAGAAGCAATACAAAAATCCATTAAAAAAAGAAGATCACCATGTATCATCTAATCGACATGGAGGTATAAAGTCAAAAGAGATATCTAAGAAGAAAACTACAAGACAAGTGTGGGTTCCAAAATCCATCATTGAAGATATTCTCTCTAAATCATCAAAGAGAAATGAAAATCCTATGACTATATGGATTCTAAAGTCTCTCTTGAAAGAGGTTGGTGTTGAGAAACAAGTGAAGTTGACATTCAAGCTTCCAAAGGCTTCCACTTCATTTTCTTCCAAAAACATTCTTCCATTCCATGCACCTACACCACAACCTCTGCTATTCATTCACCATATTCCTTCACATATTCCTTCATTCACATTTCCTCCATCCTCTCACCACCTTCAAGGTGTGTGTTGATGTTGATCTTGCCTTCTTTTCCATCTACCCTTTCATAATCCTTCCATTCATTATTCTTCCACCTTCTATCATTTTTGCTCATTTGCCTATTCCTCCTATCTTCCAACCTCCCTCGCTTTACAAAAAACCTTATCCTCAATTTTTCTCTTCCATCTTCCTTTCCCTATCAGCATCTTTGAGCATATCATTTTTAATCCTTGGCATATCCTTGTTCCAACAAAAAATAAATAAAATAGACAAATTTAAAAAGAAAACAAAAAAAAAAAGAAAAAATAGAAAATGTGCCTTGGTGGAAACATGGAAACAGGTGCCTTGGTAGAAAAAGTAAAGAGAAATAAATTCATCCTATGGTGAAAACCACTCCCTTGTGTCACCTTGGATAAGTACCATGATGCAAACCTAGCAATCAAGCATCGTGCATAGTTCTTCTACATATTTCATCCATTACGTCTTCTCTCTTTGATCTTGACAATGTTGACCTATACACGAATATTTGGCTATCTTGTGAGCTCTCTTATGATGATCTTGCTTTCATTTCATTCATGTTTAGCCTTCATATTTTATTTTCCTCCATTCATTCTAGCCTTTCGCTATCCTTTTCCCCTTTGGTCTTGATCTAATAAAAAAGAGTAAACCATGATGTTATGAAGCCTCTTGACATGTCTACTCCTTTGGATTGCATCCTTTCCTTCTTTTGCATTACACTTTCTGTGACTTATCCTATGCTAGCCTTTTATTGCTTGTCCAAGTGTGCTTTACATGACAATTTTTTCCAGCTTGGGTACTCTTGAGGAGTTTGACATTGAAGATTTCTTCCCTTCAATCTCCTTCATTCTCTTGTCTTCCATCTCTTCCACCAGCATGCTAATCCCTCTTGTCCTCCACCTTGCTAGACATTGAGACTACATGATGTGATCTTGCTTGGGAGTTTGATGCTTGCTCTGATCTTGAGAAAATCCCAAAAAAATTCATATATGATGCTGAAAAAATCTTTAAAAAATACCAAAAAACATATAAAGTCCTCAAAAAATATAAAAAAATTCAAAAAAATAGAAAAGGTGCCTTGGTGAAAACCTTGAAATAGGTAGCTTGGTAGCAAAAATACAAAAAAATTGAAAAAGTAAAAAAAACCTGGAAATAGGTGCTACTTGAGGCCTTTGCACTCTTATTTGTTAGCACTTGTCCTTGACACTTAGCCTTTCTCCATCATGCCTTGTCCTTGTTTCCTTGGTTTGGAATTGGTCTTTGTCTTTGTCTAGGGGGAATAACTATGTTAGCTTTGGTCTCTTGGATGCGTTGGTCTTTAGGCCATCTTGCAAATGGTGTTTTTTTTTCAACACCACCCCAACTATGTTTTTCAACACTTCCCTAGCATCAAGTGTTTCTTAACACTTATCAGATATCCTACCCATAGTCTACCATGATATGATATTTTCCACTGGCAGATGCGATACTCAAAGTTTGACTCTATGACCTACACACACGCACTTAAACACTTGACTCCCTGAGACTTGTCTGACTTTATTTTTTTGTGTGTTGTCTATGATTATTTCTTTGATGAGTGTTCTCTCCCTAAAATTTTTTGATAATGTTGAGCTAGAAGACTAGGGGCACGAGGACATGTTTTATTTGTTTTCTTCTTGTGGGTATATTTTGTTGATCCTAAATGTCATGAGAATTCATGCTTGTTCCGCTTGACACTAGGATCTACAATGTATTATGCTTGACTATTTTTTGCAAGTGCATACTTATAAACATCTAGAATTTCTTGTGTCTCGATGTGAGTATAATCTTTCCATATTAAATTTAGGAAACCTCACTGTACTAGTCATCTTGACCTACATGTCTTTGATGCCTAGGGGATTCTGACATCCCTATCTAAAATAGATCATATTCAGATTCATGTAGTTATACTAGTGTGTATTTTATGATCTTGCGATGCTACCAATAATGCTCGATGATGATTATTAGAGTCTAATGGCTTTGTGACGTTGCAAGTAAACTACTTCTCATAGTAGCTTGCATTCTTAAGTTCATGTTTGTTTAGTCTTGCATCTTGCATATGGAGAGAGTTTTCCTTCATCTTTCTTTTGGACTTTTAATCAACTGTGATCATGTTTTGATCTTAATTTCCTTATCCTCTTTCATGATCTCAATCAAAATTTCTATCTTAAATAGTTAATTGATTTTGGGGCATTCTCTTTCCTCTCTCCATTTCTTTTCACCTCTCCAAAACTTCTATCTTCCATTTACTTTCACCCCACTTCTTTTCTTCTAATTCAACCTTGGGGCATAATCTTTCATGCTTTATGATCTACCTTGTTTTTGTGATCCTTATATCTTTCATCTTTCATCAAGAACCATTTTTTTAGATCGATTTTGATCAAATTTATCAATTTAATATTTCTCCTCTATCTCATTTTGATTTCGATTAGGAGGGGGTAGTACCTATCAAACTTCAATATTTAATTCATATTTATCAAACCTATCAATCAAACCTTTCTTGAGATTCTTATCTCTTATTTGAGACTTGACAATCTCCTATTTACAGGTATGTTGGTCTTGTCTTTCAGCTTATCTTTGTACACACGTCTGGGTTGTTTTGTGATCCCAAATCAATCTCACACTTCAATTCAATTCTTTGACCACATGTGATCCCAAATTGATCTCACATTAGTCAAAGAGGGGCAAATGTATGCACCCTAAAATGGTCGCCTAGACTTTGGGCCCCATTCTTGCAATTTATCAATTTTCTGAATCAATATTTGCAATATTTTCAAAATTAAATCAATTTCCTTGATCAAATCCTAATTCTATCTTTTATTCAATTTTATTCTATGGGCTAACCATTTTATCCTAAGCCTTTATTTATTTAAAAGTAATTCCCTCCCCTTTTATTAAATAAAAAGCCCCCACTTTTCCTCTTATCCTAAGTTGCACAAATAAAGCATTATTCTTATTTTATAAAAAGAAGAAAATGCCTTTGTGTCTCATATGGGGCACCAAAGTCAAGTCTTATTTTCTCATTAGAGGAGATTTGTGCACATGGATTGTTCCTCTTTCAAGCTCCACCCTTGATTAAATCTTTTGCCTCTTAATCTCCATAGTGACTTTGGAGCTTTCTTATGAATACTAATCTTATGCTGTAAGATTTCTTGGTGACTTTGGAGCTTTGGAGATCTTCTTGCATTCTAGCTTTCATTCTTGCACCATAGCTTCATGTTTATGCTTTCTTAACTTATATTTCCTTTCAAGTTCTAGTTTATCTCACATAGCTTAGTTAGCAAGACTTGTAATAGTTTCATTTCCATAGCTTAGTTGCATTCTTCATTTCTAGCATTGCATTGCATTCTCATCTTGATTCTTGAGGATATTGACATTCTTTCACTTGTCTCTTTGAATCTCCCATTGTGTGGTTTACTAGCAAGGTTATAGGCTTAATAGCTCTAGCTAAGAGCACTATACACAACCTTGTGACTCCATTCTTAGGGAGCTCTAGGTTGCTTTCTCAAGGTTTCCAATCCATAGATTCTCTTGGAAGTAATGACTTAGAGAAGTGCACATCTTAGTGTGTACAATTATATTAATTAAATATTTTGAGTATGTAAAGTAATTATGTTTAGAGTGGAAAGTGGTAATTGATAGGTTTTATTTGCGAATCATTTTATGTGGTCCTAGAATTTTTCTATAGTTAGTGTGCTAATGGTATATGCTGGTATTTGTGGATCTCACTAGAATGGTGAAATCAATAGAAGACTAAAAATCATCATCCAAATAAGATGATAAAATTTATTTCTAATATGTTCATTTTGGTATTCACAGAACTTGTGTTTAACATCATTGCATGATAAGAAAAAAATCATTTTTTGGTTAAATTTATGAAAGATGGCATAAGCACATCTTAAACCTTTATTGGTTAAACCATTAACATGAAAGATGCATTGGTCTCTATAATTCAGAGGTGGTGTGTAAGTCTTCTTGAGCCCATACCTTGATTGAAATGAGTTCTCAATCAGTCAGTAAGTGAGCCAACTTCTCACATCAAGCATCTGCAAAAGGATTCAATAGCTAGGCATCTCCCAATGCACCTAGAGCCTCCAAGTTATGAAATTTTCATACTAGTCTTCCAACTTTGTTTTACCACCTTAGGACACATTAAAATGGTCAATGTACCATATTCCATAAGCCTTGAAAGTTTGGTCAATAGTTCTTCAACCCAATCCACTCCATTAGCCTTCTAGGCTTGTAGCCCTCACCAGTCACTAAATTTCCCTTTTATCTCCAACCTCCAAAAAAAATCAAGAAACCAATAAATGTTTTAGATACCCTTTTGGGTCATTTGAAACATACCCAAATCCTAAGGTATACTCCTTTGGACCATGTGCCAGATCTGATAACCTAGTAGTATCCAACTAGCCCTAAAACACTCCATTAACAAAGAAACTCATTAATATACTCACCCCCTTTACTCCAAAGAAATAAATATTATTTAATAAGGTTTCAAAACATCGTATTATCAAGTTTCTAAGGTTTCCTTACTTATCCATTCCACTAGCCACCAAACCCTTTCTTCTAGGGTCACTTATCTAGGGCTTTTTCACAAAGACCTTTAACATTACCTCCAGATCAATATAATTTATCTAACACATCAATATCGATCCTAAAATCCATATTCCATCATAAAATGTATCCATCCTTTAGTGCATTCATCTTCCATGTGACTAGTGCCAAAACATGGCACTCTTCACTCAGATATCTCCACCATTCTGTGGGTTCTCAAACACACCTCCTTATATCCCTACATAAAAAGAAACTACATTACAAGGATATGTTACATATTAAATATCTTCCACCAATAAAAGTGACCATAGGGGGTGTGAGAGTCAATTCATAAAGGAAGACTACAATCCCAATTCACTGGTACAACAAGAAGTCTGGTTATAGTAAGGATACCACTCAAATACCTGACCTCTTTAGTAATTAAAATAATGATAATAATGGATGGAAATGTAATAAATAACCAAATAAAGTATCTTACACCATCATCCAATCATTAACATATCACCAAACTCATTTGAATACATGAGGTTGCTGACTGTACCCACGGGACATAATACAATATGCAGATAAAAATGTTTGTTTTATTGATTGAACTGATTACATTATGGTTTTCTTACACATATAATTTACAACCCAATTTCCAATCACATGTATAAAAAAATAAATATACTCAAACTCTTCAAAGAAACCCGACTGCAACCACCTAACTACCCAAAAGTGTTCCATCACAGTCATAAAACTAACTGTCAAAACCAAATAGGCTTAATAGTGTTATCAAGTTGACAACCAATGTTGTCAACTTGAAAACATGAAATCTTGGTGTAGAATCACCCACAATAAACTCAAAAAATATAGTTCATCAAAGTCCTATGAACATCTAGTTAGGTTAGATCTTCCATCTAGGCATATAGACCAAGTTGTAAGACCTAGTTCCAAGATTGGCATAACTATAAGCCCTTGGTCAACTATGGTCAAAGGTGGTTAAAAGACCTAGAAACTTAGGATTTTTTTTATTTTCATGCTTTTAATGCTTTAGATCCATTTTGGATCAATAGATTAGGTCTAGACCAAGTTTGGTCACCTAGTATGCAAAAATTGCAAAAATGTTGTAAAAGTTGCTTAACAACTTTGACAACTTTTGCCAAAAGTTGTAACCAAAGCCCCAATGGTCAAATGGTTTGAAATTTTGTTGTAACCAATGGGGGAAACCTTCTTAAGCCCTTTCAAATGGGTGGAAGGGAAAACATGTAATTTTGGCAATTCAAATCAATAAAATATCAACATTTCTCTACAAATTTTGAGGAGAATTAAAATGTACGGAAGGGTATGAATAGGAGGGAATGAAATTGTGAAACCAAAAGTTAAATCCTTGAATCTAATTTCATTTTCACCAAGTATCATGTTCTAATCTTTCTTAGTTCGTGAGATATCTCATTTTTAGTGAGACTACTTGGATTGAAGGCTTAAAATTAGGGTTTGCTATAGGGCTTGGTTGTTTGGACCAATTCCACCATGGGAAATTGATGCCCCTTGGTGGAATTCAACCTTGGACAATTTATTTTCATATTCTATAAGTTAGAAGTGTGGATTTGCAGGGGAGTGGGTTTGTCATTATGCCCTAGGTGTACATCTCTATGTGTGCACCAGTCTATGACTTAGAAAAATTACCATAACTCATGGTTGGGGATTCATCAAGACTCTAAAATATTTATTCTTAGTTCTTTTACATATCCTCACATGCTCCCACAATTTTTTCAGGCATTGGCTTGGGAGAAAGAGCAGCCATAGTGCAATTGGATTCCTAATTAGGCCTAATAGCCTGGTCTAGTTTAGATGTTTCAATCTCATTCATTGGACTTCACATCTTGGTGTTTGGATATGTTTTGTAAAGAAAAAAAAGGGTGTCAAAATCTCCAACCTATTTCATCTCTCATGTGGACGTATTTTGACTTATGATCAAAATTCCTTCTAGGAAAGGCTACAAGCCTAGTCTTTAATTTGTGAAGCGACTAGTATTTATGGGTTGCTTGTAAGTGAAACAACCATTGGAACTAAACAAATAAGGCCTAAATAGGCTAGAATAGTGATTTTAGGCTACCCTTGGTCTTTTGAGTCATTTCATAGGGTTTGGTTGCTTATTGGGTTAAGGAAACTCTTTAGCAAACTTTGTGAAACCTAGTGATTAGGTTACCCTTGGATCTTGGGGTTGTGATAACCTCATTTCTTATTCATTCTACACTTGGGATAAGTGTAGGTAACTTTACCTTTATACTTTTGTGTACTTGATACCCAACTCTTGCTAATTGCTCACTATTTCAGGCTTCCAACTGCCCACTTTGCATCAAGTGGTATCAGATCTATGTCTTCTCTTGAGGATGAAGAGATCCCTGTAAGGGTAAAAAATAGTGAATTATCAAAGATGGTGAGAGAAAAAAGGGCTGCAAACACATCCTTAACTAAGAGGCTTCAAGAACTTGAAAAGAAGCTAGACAAAGAAAAGGAAGATGGGTCTAAAAATGAAGAGGGGAGTGAAGAGGAGGAAGATAATCCTAACCAATACATCCCTATAGACCAAAGGCCCCCCTCATTGATGCCTAAAATTCCATGGGGAGAAGAACCATGGAGGAAAAGATAGACTTGTCTATCTTCAATGGAAAGATGAATGCAGATTTAGCCTTGGATTGGGTAGAGGCTTTGACAACATTCTTTGAATGTGAGGACATCCCTAAAAAGTAGAGGGTAAAGATAGAAAGATCCAAGTTGAAGGGAGAAGCCTTAATTTGGTGTAACTTCATCCAAAAAAGAGAGGGTGAAGAATGAGAAGAGCATGATCAACTCATGGAATAGGATGATAGCCCTGATTAAAGAGACATATGTGCCTGAAGATGATGGGGTACAACTCCATAGGAGGAAGAAAATTTTGAAGAAAAAAGACATGGATGTAGGCTCATACATTGAGGAGTTCCTAAAATTATGTATGAAGACAAATGTGGTAGAAGATGAGGAAGAAAAGCTAGCAAGATACATGAATGGTTTGAAAGTGTCCATTGAAGAGGAACTAAGCCTACACTGCCCTACCATAGTTAATAAGTGCTATCAAATGGCACTCAAGGTAGAGGAGAAATGGAAAAGAAAATATGAGTTTGGAAAAGGGAAGAGTAATGACAATGGGAAGAACTTTATGAGCAAAGGAAACTCTTGGAACAAGGGACATAATAGTGGTAGCAGTAGCAACAGGACCCCTGACCAAGGAGACAAAGAAGATAGTGACTCAAATTCAAGAGGAAACTATGGAGGAAGGAGGCCCTTCAATAGAGGAAGAACAAACTCTGGAAGAGGTAATGGACCATTGAAATTTTTCTATTGTAATTAGATGGGACATCATGTAGGGAGGTGCCTTGAGAAGAGGAATAACAAAAATCAAGTTGAAAGGAGAGCACAACTGATCCAAGAAGACAAACAAGAAGACAATGCTGACACTAGAGACTTGGAACCAAAGGAAGGAGTATGTTTGATGATGAGGCAGGTCTTCCTTCAAGTACCACAAAACCAAGAGCCTCCACAAAGGAAGAACCTCTTTAGGACAAAGATCAAATGTCATGGAAAGGTATGTAATCTACTTATAGATTCTAGTTCAGCTAAAAATTTAGTGTCTTGTGAAATGGTTCAAAATTTAAACCTCCCTAAGAAGCCACACCCTTGCCCCTATCATTTCTCTTGGCTAACAAAAGGACAACAAACTCTAGTGATAGAACAAGCATGGATAGAGTTCTCAATTGTAGACTTTAAGGACAAAGTCCTTTGTGATGTCGTTGAAATGGATGCCTCACACATCCTTCTAGGTAGGCCATAAGAATTTGATGTATATGCCATAAACCATTGTAGGGAGAACACCTACTCCATCACCAAGGATGGAAGAACTTTTACCATGAAGCCCCTTCCTGATAACAAGTTTGAAAAAGAACCTACTGTTATCATCATGGGAGAGAAAGAAATGATAAAAACATTGAAGGAACCTAATACTGAAGCCTTTTTCCTAATCTCCAAACCCAAAGACAACATGAAGTCTGACCAAAAAGATCCTATACCAAGAGAAGCCATGAAACTACTGGAAAAGTATAGAGATGTCACTGCTAGTGACCTACCCACAAGCCTCCCTCCCTTAAGAGATATTAGTCACCAAATTGACTTGATACCTAGTTCCTCTCTACCTAACAAGGCCCCATATAAAATGACACCATGGCAGCATGTAGAGATTGCAAAGCAAGTTGGAGAACTATTGAAAGGGGACTCATTCAAAAGAGTCTCAGTCCATGTGCAATACCATTATTTCTAGCCCCTAAAAATGATGGAAAATGGAGGTTATGTACTAACAGTAGGGCCCTCAATAAGATCACCATAAGATATAGATTCTCCATGCCAAGGATTGAGGATCTATTGGATCAACTAGGAGGTGCTTGCTACTTCACCAAGATAGACTTAAAGTTTGGATATCATCAAATTAGAATAAAACTAGGAGATGAATGGAAAACAACATTCAAGACCACTAAAGGTTTGTTTGAATGGTTAGTAATGCCCTTTGGCTTAAGCAATGCCCCTAGCACTTTTATGAGGCTTATGAATGAGATATTCATTGATTTTATTGGAAAATTTGTTGTTGCTTACCTTGATGATATATGAATATTTATTCATAGCAAGGAAGACCATCTTGAACATGTGGAATAGGTATTAAGAAGACTTCATCAACACATGTTGGTAATCAACTTGGGGAAGTGCATGTTTATGAGGAAGAAAATTGTGTTCCTAGAATTTGTGATCTCACAAGGTACTCTCAAGATGGATCATGAGAAGGTAGAAGCAATCATCAACTGGCCTCCTCCAAATAACCAAGGTGATGTAAGAAGCTTCCATGGACTTGCAACTTTCTATAGAAAGTTCATAAAAAATTTTAGTCATGTATGTGCATCGATGCTTGAAACCATTAAAAGAGGAAAGAAGACTAAGTTTATGTGGAAAAAAGAAGAAAATGATGCATTCCAATACTTGAAGAATAGGGTTTCCCAATATCCTATCTTGGTCCTCCCTGATTTCAACAAAATCTTCACTATGGAGATAGATGCTAGAAATTTGGCTATAGGCACAGTCCTAAGTCAGGAAGGTAAAGTAGTTGCCTTTTTCTCAGAGACACTAAATGAAGCCAAAATGAAATACTCTACATATGACCTAGAGATTTATGCCATGGTCCAAGCCCTCAAGAAATGGAGGCACTATTTGATCCCAAAGGAATTTGTGGTAGACACGGATAACCATGCATTAAGTTTCCTTAATTCACAATAAATACTCTCTGTCAGACATCTAAAATGGGTAGAACAGTTGCAAGCCTACACCTTCAACATCAAGCATAAGAAAGGTGTAACAAACAAATTTGTTGATGCCCTTAGTAGGAGGGTTGGTCTGATTGAAGAAATACAACTACAAAGTGTAGGAGTTGAGTCTCTCAAACACCTATACCCCAATGACCCTGAATTTGTAGAAATATATCAAATTTGCACAAAGATGGTTGGAAGATACCATACTGACTTTTCTGAATATCTAATTCAGAACTGACTCCTATTCAAAGGAGCTCAACTATGTATACCAAAATGTTCAATGAGGATAAACATAATCAGGGAAAAGCACTATGGTGGCCTAGGAGGTCACTTTGGTATTGATAAGATGTCAGACATGGTGAGGAGAAGTTTTTTTTTGCCTAAAATGAACAATGATGTCAAGAAGTTCATAGAAACTTGCACAATATGTTAGCAAGCTAAAGGTGTGTCAACTAATCAAGGACTATATCAACCCTTACCAATTCTTTCTAGACCATGGGAGTCCATCTCAATGGATTTTGTAATGGGGTTGCCTAAAACAAAGCAAGGCTTTGATAGTGTTTTTGTAATAGTGGATAGGTTTAGAAAAATGGTCCATTTTGTACCATGTAAAAGAAAAAATGATTCTTCCCACATTGCTCATCTTTCCTTCAAAGAGGTAGTTAGGATCCATGGTCTGCCTCAGTCAATTATATCTGATGGGGATGTAAAGTTCCAAGGCCATTTTTGGAGGAAAATCTTCAAGAAATTGGGAACAAATCTAACCTATAGCTCTGCCTATCACCCACACATAGATGGGTAGACTAAGGTAGTAAATAGATCCCTAGGCAATCTCCTAAGATGCCTAACCAAACAATATGCTTGAAGTTGGGATACACTCCTACCCCAGGAAGATTTTGCATTTAATGATTCCATGAATAGGTCAACCGGAAAAACTCCATTCCAAGTAGTATATGGTTTTCATCCCAAAGGACCATTAGACCTGATAGACCTACCATCTGACTTCAAACTCAGTACTCAAGGCCAAGAACTGGAAAAACTCATCACAAAGGTGCAACATGAGGTTAAGGCAGCATTGCAAAGATCCAGTTTGAAGTACAAGGAACATGCTGATAAGAGAAGAAGGGAGATCCACTTCAAAGTGGGAGACAAGGTTTGGGCATTTCTGAGGAAAGAGAGACTACCTAAGGGTAGATACTCTAAACTTTATATGAAGAAAGTAGGACCCTATAATATACTCAATAAAATGGGTGAGAATTCTTATGAGATTTCTCTTCCCCCAACCTTGCAAATATCTCTAATATTCAATGTTGCAGACCTCACCCCCTACAAAGTTACAATATATTCAATGAATGAGCAAGGTGAGGAAACAAACATCAATTATGAAGACTATGTTACAAACCTTCCTCAAAGAAAACCAGTAGAGTTGGAAGAAATATTGGACACCAAGTTTCTAAAGCAGACCAAAACCAAGAAGTGTATGTAGTATTTCATCAAATGGAAAGGGCTCCTCAACATGGATGCAACTTGGCTGACCGAAGACCAAATCAAAAAACATGGGACTTCGGTGGAATAGTTAACCTCAAGTAGGAACTTGAGTTTTAAAACTCAAGGGGAGTATGGTTTAGGAGCACCCGCAATAAACTCAACAAATACAATTCATCAAAGTCCTAAGAATATCTAGTTAGGTTAGATCTTCCATCTAAGCATATAGACCAAGTTGTAAGAGCTAGTTCCAAGATTGGCATAACTATAAGCCCTTGGTCAACTATGGTCAAAGGTGGCTAAAAGGCCTAGAAACTTGGGATTTTTTTTATTTTCATGCTTTTAATGCTTTAGATCCATGTTGGATCAATAGATTAGGTCTAGACCAAGTTTGGTCTCCTAGTATGCAAAAATTGCAAAAATGTTGTAAAAGTTGCTTAACAACATTGAAAACTTTTACCAAAAGTTGTAACCAAAGCCCCAATTGTCAAATGGTTTGAAATTTAGTTGTAACTAATGGGGGACACCTTCATAAGCCCTTTCAAGTAGGAGGAAGGGAAGACATGTAAGTTTGGCAATTCAAATCAATAAAATATCAACATTTCTCTATAAATTTTGAGGAGAATTGAAGTGTATGGATGGTTATAGATAGGAGGGCATGAAATTTTGAAACCAAAAGTTTAATCCCTGAATCTACTTTTATTTTCACCAATTCTCATGTTCTAATCTTTCTTAGTTCGTGAGATATCTAGTTTTTAGTGAGACTACCTAGATTGAAGGCTTAAAACTAGGGTTTCCAATAGGGCTTGGTTGTTTGGACTAATTACACCATGGGAAAATGATAACCCTTCATGTAATTCAACCTTGGCCATTTTATTTTCATATTCTATTGGTTAGAAGTGTGGATTTTCACATGAGTGGGTTTTTTGTTATGCCCTAGGTGTACATCTCTATGTGTGCACCAGTCTGTGACTTAGAATAGTTACCATAACTTAGTTGGGGATTCATCAAGACTCCAACATCTATATTCTAAGTTCTTTTATGTATCCTCACATGCTCCCACAATTGGTTCAGGCATTGGCTCAAGAGAAAGAGAACCCATAGTGCAATTGGAGTCCTAATTAGGCCTAATAGCCTTGTCTAGTTTACATGTTTCAGTCTCATTCATTGGACTTCACATCTTTGTGTTTGGATATTTTTTGTAAAGCCCAAAAATGTGTCAAAATATCCAACCTATTTCATCTCTCATGTGGAAGTATTTTTACTTATGATCAAAATTCCTTCTAGGAAAGGCTACAAGCCTAGTCTTTGGTTTGTGAAGCAACTAGTATGTATGGGTTGCTTGTAAGTGAAAGAACCATTGGAACTAAACAAATAAGACCTAAATAGGCTATAATAGTGATTTTAGGCTACCCTTGGTCTTGTGAGTCATTTCATAGGGTTTGGTGTCTTATTGGGTTAAGGAAACTCCTTAATAACCCTTGGTAATTGGTGTCTAGAACTTTGTGAAACCTAGTGATTAGGTTACCCTTGGATGGTGGGGTTGTGATAACCTCATTTCTTGTTCATTCTACACTTAGGATAGGTGTTGGGAACTTGACCTTCATACTTTGGTGTACTTGATACCCAACTCTTGCCAATTGCTCACTTTTTCAGGCTTCTTACTGCCCGCTTTGCATCACATCTCATACCCCCATTTAGGATATTTAGAAGTTTTTAAAACAACCTTTACAATCCATACTAACCCATAACCCCTAAATGACCATTCTAGGCCATAATTACACGAATGCAATTTTACATCTTTTTTGGCATCTCTTTCACTTTGAGTGTAATTACATGATTTAGTGGAATTAATGGCCATATTCTAAATATAGATACCCTTATAGGTCCTTAACCTTTACATGAGTCCTTGGATCACTCAAGTGACCCCAAGGTTACATCACTATCCCTTATGCCATTCAATGGCTTACATAACATTATTTTGTGATCATACTATCAAATGATCAACATCATTACAAACATGATAAAAACAACATAAAATAGGTCACCAAGCACAAACATGTCAACAAAGAAAAACTCTTTATCTTCACCTTTGTTTTATAAAGATCCACATTAAGGATACATGGCATCCTTGCATAGTGTTCCTCCAAAATATACTCAAGCATCTTCAAAGTATGATTGCCTCCCATGGGAAAAAATTAAATCATATTCTCATTATCCTTCTTCATTTCTTCCCCAGCCTCAGTCCATGAGACTACTTCTACAATATTCAACTCATCCTTGTCTTCAAATCTTGAGTATCTCCTCATAGAGACCAATGCATCTTGCATACTATGCCTCTCCTCTAGGCATTCCAAACTATCTTCAGCATTCATGGCTGCCTTGTTAGCCACACTCATGACCCCATACATAGGTTCTTTCACCTCTTGTATGGGTTAGGAAGTTGGGGTGGATGTGAAAATAATAGTTGCTTTGTATTTGGAGACCTATTGGAGTGGTAAAATCCTGTACAACAATAATTATTTGTATAGATGGTGTAGAGTGGGTGGTTTTTATTATTGCATAAATTAAGTTAACCTAATTCAATTCAAGTATATTAAACATAGGTCCTTTTATGCATAAACTAGTTGAATTTTCTTGGGGACATTACAACAAGTTATCACACAAAGAGCCTTCTTACATTGACTATGACCTTTTCAAGACCTTAAACACCCCAAAAAACCAACTTATTTCATAATACTACCCATGCTCGCATATAAAATAACATGACATACTATACAACATTAGACTCCTCCCACCAAAGAAGGTATATGCGCAGGTGATGAACATGTAGATTTTCCTAGCACTACTAGGAGCTTACCCTACATTAACAAATGTACTATTGTGAAAATCATCACAAGTCCATTAGTAGGGTCTAGTTCCCATTAATGCTTGGTCAAATTTGCATGTTTGTCACCTGTGCATATACCTTCTTTGTTTGAATCTTATATCCACACATGAAGGTTGTAATGCATAACTGTATTTTACATAACACAATAATAATATTAGTTTGTATTTTACATGATTGCATTCCCTAAATACATTACTGAAATTTTTTTGAACATATATAAATGGAATAATTTGTGCCTGATATACTTAAATGGAATACACCTAGAAGTACCAAGTGATGAATTCTCAATTATTGTAATGGAAAAGCATCAGAACCGTCCATTTCTAGAACTTGATTTTCTATACTTCTTAATGATTTTTATATAGTTCTAATGATTTTGAACATTGTTGACAAAATGTGTTTCTTTTTTTGATTATTTGATTGATCCTCTCACCTTTCGTTACTTTGTAAATTCCACTGTCCCGATCAAGTTTTGTAGTGTTTTTTTTATTAAGTTTCATGTTTTTGATTGTGGGCTTCTGCATTGTATGTTGTTCTTGATAAATTAGGCCTTGAATTTGACTTTGCCCATGTCCGATTTTGTGCCAATTATGGAGTTTACCTTCTTTTGATGGTATATTTCATTTACTCTATGTGGAATACTATTTTGTTTAATGTTCTATTTTTGCTTGATATTTCATTCATTTTTCATCTACAAAGAGAAATGGATAGTTTTCAGACTACACATTTGTTGATATTGCAAAACTATACATGCTCATAAAAAAATGAGCTATCTAATTTAGGTTTATTATTCATGATTGTAAAAGGTCAATATTTATGATGGTACGCCTTGGTGTATTCCATTTAAAAATAAACATGTTTTTATGGCTATGATAAATGTCCCTCTATATTGATAAAATTATAGTTGACAAAATTATTGCTTGGTGACTGTATCTACTATTAGAGAAACTTCATATGCATGAGTGATGAACATGTAGATTTGCCTAAGCACTACTAGGAGATTACCCTACAACACATGTACTATTTTGAAAATCATCACAAGTCCATTTGTTGTGGGGTCTAGCTCCCAGTATTTCTTGGTCAAATCAACTTATTTGTCACCTATGCATATACCTTATCTGATCAAATCTTATATGCATAGGTGATGAACATTCAGATTTACCTAAGCAAACTTGGGAGATTATGTTGCCACACATGTACTATTATTAAAATCATCACAAGTTCATTTGTTGCGGGGTCTAGCTCCCAGTAGTGCTTGATCAAATCTGCATGTTTGTCAAATCTAAATGGAATACTTTGTTCTTGACATACTTAAATGGAATACACCAAGAAGTACCAAATGGTGAATGCTTAATTGTTGTAATGAAAAGGTGTCACAACCATCCATTTCTAGAACTTGATTCACTCTATGTGGAATACTATTTTTTTCACTATTTTATTTCAGCTTGATATTTCATTCATTTTTCATATACATAGAGAAAATGGTTTTTTAGGGACTACATCTGCCATTATAGCCACTTCATATGCACAAGTGATGAAAATGCAGATTTGCCTAAGCACTACTAGGAGTTGACCCAACAACACATGTACTATTGTGAAAATCTTCACAAATCCATTTGCTTCTGGGTCTAGTTCCCAATATTGCTTGGTCAAATCTACATGTTTTTCACCTCTTCATATACCAAATGATGAATTCTCAATTTTTGTAATGGCAAAGCATCAGAACCGTCCATTTGTAGAACTTCATTTTCTATAGTCTTAATGATTTTTCTATATTAGTCCTAATAATTTTTCTTATTTCTTGTCTTTTGTCCCTTTTTTATTTCCTATGTATGTGCTTGGTGACAGGATTAAATGAACATTGTTGACAAAGCGTGTTTCTTTTTTTTACTATGGGGTTCTGCATTGTTTGTTGCTCTTGATAAATTAGGTCTTGAATTTGAACTTTTGTTCACTCTTTTATTTCAACTTGATATTTCATTCATTTTTCATATACATAGAGACCACATGCTTATTAAAAAAATGAGCGATTTGATTTAGGTTTGTTGTTCATGATTGTAAATGGTCAATATTTTTGATGGTACTCTTTGGTGTATTCCATTTAAAAATAATCATGTTTCTATAGCTATGATAAATGTTCCTTTGTGTTGAGAAAATTAGAGTTGAGAAAATGGTTGTTCAATGTCTGTATTTGCAGGTTGCAAACAAATCATCCTTCTTCCACCAACATTCTTGTCAATGTATAGGTAAAAAGTCATTCCATTTAGGAAAGACCATGTACAATATCAACCTAGAAAAAAATAAGGAGTATGTAGAATTCAATGTATGCAGAATTAGTTTTGCAAAATCAACCATGTTGATGATGATTATGAAGAAGATTTGAAAATGTTGTACCAATATCAATTGGATCAATCATCATTTTCAAATCTTCTTTATCAATCACCATCAACCATTTTCCAAGAGAAACACATTTCTCTATATGAATCCTAGTTTACATTTCCCTGTAATCTAATTGGTAATTTGAAGCCATCAATGGAAACTTACAGTCCTAAATAATTAGAATACTATTGATGGCTTCATAATTATTAAGTGAAACAGAGTTTTCTAACCTAGAATCTCCTTTGGTGATGATCCTACATAGTTCTACATATACACGACATGTTCCTTAGAAGAATTTTAATCTCACAACAACTAAGAAACATAAATGTAGGCATCATGGTCAGAATTATTTGGAGATACAACATAATTGAGTTAATATACAAGCCGACCTAGAAGGAGATTGGCTTTCAAACCCTGCTAGTTATGAGGGAGCCTATCCAGCTCCAGGGTAATTTTATCGCCAAGTATTTGGAAAGCTTGGGAGTCTGTCAAGCCTTGGATTCAGTGGGCTAGGAATGGATTCTTTCTTTCAACCAACAGAACATTTGGTGGTCTCCTCTTTTCCCAACAAGGGATTCCTCTTGCCAAAATTCAAGGGGTTAGTGCTCTTTGGTTTCATAAGCATGGCATTCCTAAGGATCTTCTTCAGAGCCACCATGAGTCTCCAATCCTGGGATGATCTCCGTGTTCAATTTCAGCTCATCCACCCAGATCATCAGACTTTTAACTTGCTGGTTTCTGCCATTCCACCTCACCTCTTGCACAAGTTGGGAATTTAGTTTGTTAGATCGTGGTGGAAAGGTATCCTACCACTCCATTCACTAGCTACAAGCCCAAGCTTGGGTATTCTTGGCTTATGCCCCATTTACCCATGATTGACTCTCTCAATCACCGCTGGCACCTTTCCTCTTCTTAGAAGAGTTGGGGGTGGAGATTCCACATCATTTGGAATGCTATTACTAAGCCTAAATTGCTCATTTTTCCTAGTGTTTGTTGTACCAGGGCTTGCCCTTGGGAGCTAGGCTCAGGCATATGGGGTTCCTGACCCTAAATGCCCCTTTTATTTT
>BSBK01011720.1:85000-235000 GCA_027943335.1 Chamaecyparis obtusa
CATTGATCTGTATAGTGTTTGATTTACCTCGATTGACTGATCATGCTTTGTCAATATGCATCCTTTGACTATCGGTGTACCAACTAGTTTTGAATATTTCATTCCAAAGGTCTTATATACTTCTTTGATGTACTTTGATTGTATAATGAATATACTTTCATTTTGTTTTTAGTATTTGCAAACCAAGAAATAATTTAATCTCTCCAAACATTGACATTTCAAATTCTTTTCTCATTTCATCAACAAATGATTTGCATAGATTATCATGTCCTCCAAATATGATAGCATGAACAAAAATTTCAGCAATAAGAATCTTGTCATTAGTTTCACCTTTCAAATATAAATTGATGTTGTCACTTGTTCTAACAAATCCAACACTAATAAGATATGAATGCAGTCTCTCATCCCATCCTCTCGGTGTTTTTTTTAGTCTATACAATGCTTTGTGCATCTTACATAGCATGTTTTTCTGATTTGGATCAACAAAACATTTAGGTTGTTCAATATATACCTCTTCCTCAAGTATTCCATTCAAAAATGCAGATTTGACATCCATTTGATACACTTTGAATCCTTTTTAGGTAGCATATGCAAGCAATATTCTAAATCCTTCAAGTCTTGCAACTAGTACAAAAGTCCCACCATAATCAATACCTTCTTCTCGTGCATACCCTTTACATACAAGTCTTGCCTTATTCCTAGTGACTTCACCATTTTCATTCAATTTGTTTCTGGATATCCATTTGGTTCCAATAACATTCTTATAATTCGGTCTCAGTACCAATGTCCATGTTTTATTCTTCAATATTTACTCAATTTCCTCATCCATTTCTTTAATCCATTCATCATTCTCAAGTACATCCCTAACATTTTTAAGATCAAATTCACAAAATAAACATGTGGTGTTTCTCAACTAACTTCGTGTCATCATGTCATCTTTCTTGTCACCAATAATCTAATTATGTGGATGGTGTCTCCTCACAAATTTTTCCAACACGTTTTCTCTTCTTTATTTATCATTTGGTGTAGGATCGGGATCTTCCTCATGAACTATTTCCTAAATCTCAGTCTCTATAGGGTGATGCTCAGTGTCATTATCCTATTTCTCAATAATTTCAACATGTTTCTCAGATAGAATATTAGGTTGCTCAATGTATTTGAATCTACCGTAGTCTTTTGTTTCCTTTATGATTTCTTCATCATTTTTTTCAGCAAACTCGTCAACTCTCACATTTGTACTTTCAATCATTTTTTTAGAAACCTTATTCAAACATTTGTAGGATTTTATTTTAGTAGAGTATCCTAAGAATATTCCTTCATCACCTTTTGAATCAAATTTTCCATTTCTATCCTATTTCAAAATGTAACATCTACTTCAAAATATTCTGAAATACACATTTTGTGTGTACCCATACCATAATTCATAAGGTGTCTTATTTTAATCTTTCTTTAGTTATACTCGGGTAAATTTGTATACAAGACTGCAAACATCTTCTCTCTAGTACATTTTTGCAACATCTTTTTCAATCATCAGTGTTATAGCACAATCAACTATGGATCTATTCCTCCCTTTAGCAAGTCCATTCTTCTATGGTATTCTCGGTGTAGAAACATGTCTTTTAATTCTTTGCTCATTACAAAAGTTAGTGAACTCATTAGAAATAAACTCACCACCTCTATCTAATCTTAAGAACTTTAACTCTTTCAAACTTTCTTTTTCCACTTTAACTTTGTACCATTTAAACATCTTGAAAGCTTTAGATTTTTCTTTGAGAAACATATAAGTCATCATCCTATAGTAGTCATCAAAAAATAGAATAAAATATCTATCACCATAATAACTCTGAGTTCTCATAGGACCACATAAGTCAGTATGAACCAACTCCAAAATAGCTTTAGATGAATTTTTCTTTCTCTTGAAAATAGATTTTGATATTTTTCCCATTTGACATTGTTTACACATGACATGGTCAGGTTTAGATAAGCTCAGTAAGACTCTAACTTCACTTTTCTTACCGATTTTAACCATGTTGTCAAAATTCACATGACATAACCTTTTGTTCCATAACAACACATCTTCAGTTCTACCCAATAAACAAGAAGTTTTAGTATTTTCAAGATAGAATAGATTACCTTTTCATCATTCAACAATATCGACCAAATTTCCACTCTCATCATATATTTTCACCTTTCTATTTTCAAATGCAACTTGGTGACCTGATTTATTCATCTGTGCTACACTCAATAGATTATAGTTAAGCCCCTTCACCCAATATGCATTCTCACATCTCATCTTATTGTTCAACAAGATAGATCCTTTTTTATTTTACTAGACAAGGTGTATCATTTCCCATTTTAATAGATCCACCATTATAATGTTCAAGGTATTCAAATTTGTGTTCATCACTAATCTTATGATGTGTAAAACAACTATCAATAAACCATGTATCATTCTTTCTAACTTTAGAAATAAGTGTTGTTTCAACATACATTTCTTCTTCTTTTGAATCTTCTTTCAAAGATATGAATACAACCTCAATGTCTTCATCGGTGTCGGTGTTTGTGTCATCATCATCTTCAATAATGTAAGATGCTTTTTTTCATTTATCTTTGTAGTCTCAATTTCTTCTTCTGTCATACCGTCAACTCCCTCTATTATCTCAGTTATCTCTTCTGTCAAACTTTCTTTCACCAGATCTTTCATTGTCTTGTCATCATCTTTCTAGTTAGGACATCTAGCTACAATGTGACCAATCTCTTTATAGTTCAAACATACCAAATGTATTTTCCCTTTGTATCTTCCTTTACATTTTTGCAGTCTTTCCATTAATGCTTCAAGTTCATCAAGTTCATCCTCATTATTGTCAGTCTCACTCTCATTTCCTATCATGTGTTTACTACTTGATTTACCAATTTTCAAGGATGACATAAATACAGATTCAATATTTAGAACAATATTGTTAACATAGTTATTCAACTCAAAAGTACTCAATTCACCGATTAGGCTATCAAGTGTAACAGTGTTACTCGGGGCTGATCTCATTTCATGAATTGCAAAGATTCAAATAGCATATATAGGTAGCAAGGTTCTAAAAATTTTACTCACAACAGTGTCTTCATCAATAACACCTCCTTCTCCTCAGATAGAATTGAAAATGTCCTTAATTTAGTTGTTGTACTATGAAATGTTTTCTCCTTCTTTCATCTTCATGTCATCAAACTTTCCTCTAAGACTCTCAGCTCTTTCCCTCAACACATTCTCATCTCCTCCATCAACTAATGCAAATTTGTCCCACATTTCTTTGACAGAAGTACATTTCTTGACATCTTCAAATTCAACATCTGATAAGGTAGGAGCAATCTCTATCATTTTCATATTATGTTCATGTCTATTTCTCAACTGATCAACAGTTAATGGTCTAGTTCGTTGGATGTAAGAACTTCTAAAGTTAAATACTATAGATTCTCTAATTCTAGATATATGTAGCTTCATTCTACTTTTCCATGTCGAGAAGTTGTGTTTGTTAAGTTTTGACACCTCTCTCTTATACTTCTTGTGATCTTTAGCTTAAGTCCTTCAAATTTTCCTTCAAAGAAACCAATTCTTTGATACCAATTGTTAGATAGCTACAAGGGGCAGTGACTTAGTTAATTCTAGTTATCCTATAGTCCCAAATCTCCCAGATGTATATATTCAAACTTTTCAATCAAATTAACAACTCGGTAAGCTATCAATAATAACTTTCTCTTTATCTACCAATTGACAATCAAATTCAATATTGTATTTACCGATCTAACTAGATTTGAAATATGTAAAGTAAAATAATAATTCAATTACATCAATTACGCATAACACATATATTTTAACATGGAAACCTTGTTAGGGTAAAAACCACCTAGGACTGGTAATGCAAAATAATTCACTCTTCTGAAGTGAGCTCAGTTAGGAGCCAACCCTATGAAAGGTTACAAAACACACTATAAGGTGTGACCTCATTAGATGATTTATCACTAACAACTCTCCCTTGACCAACATTCACTATGGGGTCAACAAGAAAACCATTAACATTCATTGAATGCCATATTCAAATACAAAAAGACTGTTAAGTTCACTTGGTTAAGAGATTTTTCTATAAGAATGGTTAAAGTGATACAATAATGATCTGATTCAAATACAACTAGGATTGGAAGATTTTCAAATCTATGCTAAGCTCAAAATAACTCCTCTGATCAATAATCAATTTAATTCTTCATATTTTGCAACTAATTCCACTCGGTGAATAATTCTCTAATGCTCAATAATGTCTATAGTTTAGCTTAGTTTTGTCTTTAACCAGTTTGATTAGCAGGGCATGAAAATAGTCCTTTCATGCAAATTTTCCTTCAGTGTCAATAATCCCCAGATTCAATCATGAATCCCATGTCATTTTAAATAGGCAACATTGTTGGAAATCTACTATAGGAAAGTGATATACTGAGGGGGGGTGGGGGGATGAATCAGATATCTACTATTATCAACTTTTGACATAAATAATCTTGCATAACATTAACATCCAATTTAATATAGAAATAGATCTAACAATATAATCTTCATCCATGAAAGTAAAACATAAAACAAAGATTTTGGTTACCCAGAAACCCTTGAAAGGTAAAACTGGGGTGGGGATGACACCCACAAATCTTCACTACTACAATATTAAACTTTGTCTATCACAGCTATAAAAATTGATCATAAACTAATGATCTACCCTATGAGGGGTCTGCCCTACTAAGAGCTTTAAGAATTATACAATATACCCTGTAAAAGGATTTGAACTTACAACAAAGTAAGTACTTAGTTAAGAGATTTACTTAGGCCTCTTCAGACCACTTTGTTAAGAGATTCTCCCTGATTCACCTATTAGAATGACTTAGTACCTCATCCTTTGGTTTGCACTATAATGATGATAACATATCTTCTCCTTCCAATGTAAATTTTATCTCCTCTATCAAATATATCTTAGTTCTGTCCTTCACTACTTAGCGGGGTCACTAATCTTTGCCTCTAATAATCAAAACACTTCTATGTTCTACATGTATGAGATCCCCTTCATACTCATACCTTTCATACTCTTTAAACTACATTTTAGGGTTCATATCTCATCTTATAATGATAAAAAATTAACTCCATAAATCAAGATCAATGATCTAGATTGTCTATTGATGCCGCTTAAGAATTCCCTAATTCTGTTTGGTTACATTAATAATATAGGGACCAATGATTACAAATCTAAAGCATAATCATCTCCATGATTTCCTCAACAAACAATAAATGAAGTGTAGATGTTAGCCAAAATGGTTTACGTAAGTGTTTGTGCCATTACAAATACATATATATCAAATTGGGCTTACTCGGCATTTGAAATCTCTGGCACTTGGCATTGACTATTCTTCATTTACTGGTGCTCGACACTGACATATCTACACAACTCACCATAAAACTACTCGATCATTACTAAAGTACTCGGTGACCTCTGACTTGCATGCCAGTAACTACTGCTTGGTAAATGTAAAATATACAAGTCTAGACATAACTCAACCTATATATAATGACTCGGTCACAGTGATGACCGACCAACATTTCCTAGAAAATAACTAAGTGTAAGACACTAATAGACAAGAAAACTTAGGCATCAACAAGTATAAACTACATTCTTTTTATCTATTAGATTTTTCCTCTTAATCTCCACCATTCATTTTACCGCTTTAACCTTCCTTGAAAGTTGTGTCAATAACATGTTTCATTCTTCTTCATCCTATCAATATTGAATTCTTTTAATTGTTAGATTATCATAACAAACTTTATCGTATACCTCAGAATCATAAGCAATTATACAAATCATCAATTTAGTGAGATGTTATAAAGTTTGTTTGTTTCTTTCAATCGGTCAATACTAGAATGTTTCAGTGAATACTTGGTCAATTGGTATTGTACTCGGTATATACTACACTAGCTCGGTGTATACAAAAATCTTCAATTACTGACCACATAAAATTATTCAGTTTTGATCTTCAATACATAAAAAAAGTCATGTAATGTAATCAAGTCAACAACATGATGATATATACTTATAAATAAGTTACCCAATGTATATCATAGCCATATCTTTCATATTCATCTCATCTTCATGTAGATATCTCATTCCTTTACCATTTTTCTTCTTCAGATGTTTATGACCATCATGATAAGTATAGTCAAAACTAGTTGACATCAATGATAATACATTGACTAATTTAATTGCCTTACATATCACTTTAGTAGCTCAGTGACATTCAATCACTGTCTTTTACTTTTCCATTCATTCCATCAAGATATTCAATTAGTTGTAGTTTATATGTGTGTGTGTGTGTGTGTGTGTGTGTGTAGACACACACACACATATAGAGGATATCAAGAATTTGTTAGAAGATTCTATTTTTCCTTTTAATTTTAGAGTATAGATGTTCATACACACACACATAACCTTATTTTGATGAATAGTTTCCTTTTTTATTAAATTTTAATATAAAGTACATATTCACAAAAAAATTGTCGAGGGATTCAAGATCACCACATGAAAGTCACTCGGTTAGCGGCTAGAAATAACAACTATTCATAATAAAAACATGTAACCACTACGAATTTGGCTTCCTGAGGGGTTACATATTTTTTTTTCATGAATAGTTTTTATAATTGTTGTCTCTAGCCACTAACCAAGTGAATTTGATATGGTGATCTTGTATCACTTGGATTTTTTTTATGAATATGTACTTTATAATAAAATTTAATAGAAAGGGAACTTTTCATCAAAAAAAGGTTATATATATATATATATATATATATATATATATATATATATATATATATATATATATATATATATATATGAATAGTTTTTATAATTGTTGTCTCTAGCCACTAACCAAGTGAATTTGATATGGTGATCTTGTATCACTTGGATTTTTTTTATGAATATGTACTTTATAATAAACTTTAATAGAAAGGGAACTTTTCATCAAAAACAGGTTTGATGAAGGGTGCTCCCCTTAATACCACAAACACATAACAGAAACAGAGAAACCACAACAATATGCAAGAACAGTAAATTGGCTTCTTATTATCTCCACAAATGTGGAATTACAAACTTTTAGAATTACAATATGCAAAGCCACATGGGCATTCCCTTACAATATTTTGTAGGACAAAGCCTCGAATCAATACCCAGATCTACTACCCAGAACTATTCTGAACTGCCTAAGACAATAATACAGCCTTCCTTATATAGGCAATTTTCCACCGCCTGGGAAGGTTCCAGAATTTTAGCCAATAAGGCCGACCAAACTTAGAATTATTTTATTTTACATTTTATTACATCATAGTCGGCTCAAGATAACCTTTGAAACCTGAACAGAAATTTTGAAGAAAATTATTTTTCTGCCATTTCAGGTGGCCCAGCTTCCGAAGACCATAAGTCATCACCAGTTGACCCGCTTGGCTATTATAACCCCATTTTGGAAACGCCACGAAGCGCTCTACAGGCTTGATCGATGCAAGCACCCGTCACCCAAATTTTTGACCTCATCCAAGGCCTCTAAAGCCTTCAAAACTGAGTTCAAAGTTTCTGTACCCTGCTGCCAATACCGAAAATCTTCAATATCTTCCAATATACACTTGATCTGGCAATGCAACTTTACCGGCAGACTTACATGACCAAAATGAACCTCCAAGAAAGAAATAAGATCATTCTGAGCACATGCAAAAATTACCAAAAATAGTAACTTTCCATAAATAGCAGCTCTGCACAAAATAACCCTTATTGAATATAAAAACATAAATATTTTTGGGTGATGCAAGATTGCTCTTACAACTAGGATGCTCCTGCATCAGACACCTGGGGTAATTTGAGAAGTGACCCTGTCACGAGTCAGGTGTGTAGAGGAAAACCAAGACAGTTAACCTCCTCCTTTATTAGCCATGATGAATCTTCAACAGGTCATCCTTTCCACTTGACCAGATATTCTTCATATGTCCTGCTCCTTGTGCTTCTGCCAACATGACTATCCAGTATATCTTCAATCTCCTTACTGTCTGAACTAGTTGTTGGAATACTCCACTGTGCTGCTGTGATCTCATCTTCAACACCTCCTTCATGATACTCTATCAGATCTAAAATGTTAAACACTAGTGAAATATTTAGCTCAGTAGGCAATTCTACCTCATATGCATTTCCTAAATCATGTTTCTTTAGTATCCTACATGGTCCAAACTTCTTCATTTTCAGCTTGTTATATGTACCAACTGGAAACCGCTCCTTCCGCAAATGAACCATGACTTCATCACCAACCTGAAATTCCTTATACCTCCTTTTCTCATCTTCCTTAGCCTTATACTATGCGTTCATCTTGGTAATATGCTTCCTCACCTCCCCATGGATGTTCTTCAAGTGTTCTGTAAAATCCTCAGCTTCAGCACTACTTATTTCTCCTTTATCTATCTTCCTCAATTCAGATGCATTTCTTGGACTACTTCCATATACAATCTGGAATGGTGATTTACCAGTGCTCCTGTTGACAGAATTATTGTATGCAAATTCTGCCTGTGGTAAAATCAAATCCCATCCCATTGGCTTATCTCCAACCAAACATCTCAGCAAATTTCCCAAACTCCTATTCACCACCTCTGTCTGTTCATTAGTCTGTGGATGATGTGATGAACTAAACTTCAAATCTATCTTCAACTTCTTCCATAATGTACGCCAGAAATATCCAACAAACTTAGTGTCCCGATCTGAAACAATGGTCTTTGGCAAACCATGAAGTCTCACTACTTCTTTGAAAAACAATTCTACTACATGAACAGCATCATTAGTCTTCTTGTAGGGAATGAAATGTGCCATCTTTGAAAATCTGTCAACCACCACAAAAATTGAATCATGTCCCCGCTGTGTCCTTGGTAAACCAAGAACAAAGTCCATACTGATATCCTCCCAAGGCTTCTCTGGTATAGGTAATGGCTGATACAACCCTGTATTCTACTTCACTCCTTTCGCCATCTGACATACTCTGCAACTTTGTACAAACTTCACATCTTCCTGCAACTGTGGCCAATAATAATTCTCACTAACCAAACCAAGGGTTTTATCACGACCAAAATGTCCAGCCAATCCTCCGCTATGCTTCTCCTTGATGAGATTCTCCCTCATAGAACTTCGTGGAATGCACAACTGACTCCCTCTGAATAGCATATCATCCTGGATGATGAAATCCAACCATTTTGTCCTGTCTAGAGTAACAGGTTCTGTACAAGCTTTCCAAGCTTCACCAAAATCAAGATCCTCTGGATACAAATTCTTGAGTTCCTTGAACCCAACCACTTCAATCTGCATTTCTATCAGCAATAGTTGCCTTCTGCTAAGAGCATCTGCAACCCTATTAGACTTTCCACTCCTGTGTTTCAAAACAAATGTATAACTCTGCAAAAACTCAACCCATTTCAAATGCCTTTGATTCAATTTTCCTTGACTATTCAAATATTGCAAAGCTTGATGATCAGTATACAAAACAAACTCCTTAGGAAGTAGATAATGTCTCCACTTCTTTAATGCCTAAACTATAGCATAAAATTCCTGATCATAAACAGAATATTTCCTCTTGGCATCATTTAACTTCTCACTGAAATAAGCAACAGGTTTACCTTCTTGGCTCATAACAGCTCCTATTGCAGTACGACTAGCATCACAATCTACTTGAAACACCTTATTGAAATCTAGAAGTGCTAAAATAGGTTGTTCTGTAACTTTTTGTTTCAACAATTGAAAACTCTTTTCCGCCCCATTAGTCCACTTAAATTCTTTTCTATCCCCTCTCATTGTTTCAGTCAAGGGTCCACAAATACTGCTAAAATTTTGGATAAAATTTCTATAAAAGCTAGCTAGACCATGAAAAGATCTTACCTCAGTAGCATTCCTTGGAGTAGGCCATTCAAGGATAGTCTGTACCTTCTCTGGGTCCATTTTTAAACCTTCTGCTGAAACTACAAATCCCAAATACACTAACTCTTTCTTCACAAAACTGCACTTCTTCAAATTAATCAACAATTTCTCTTCTCTCAGCTTCTCAAATACCATACGAATATGTATCATATGCTCCTCCAATGTCTTACTAAAGATCAAAATATCATCTAGGTAAATAATGACAAACTTACCCAGAAATTCTTTCAAAACCTCATTCATGAGCCACATGAAAGTGCTTGGTGCATTGGTTAGCCCAAAAGGCATGACTAACCACTCATATATCCTTCCTTTATCTTGAAGGAAGTCTTCCATTCATCTCCTTCTCTGATCCGAATCTGGTGATATCCACTCTTCAGATCTATCTTTGAGAAATACACAGCTCCACTCAAACAATCCATAATATCATCCATTCGTGGCAATGGAAATTTGTACTTGATTGTAATCTTGTTTATTGCCCTAGAATCTGTACACATCCTCCATTCTCCATTCTTCTTTGGTGCTAATACCACTGGTACAGCACAGGGACTCAGACTCTCATGGATCAATCCTTTCTATAACAACTCATGTACTTGTCTGTTCAACTCCTCACTTTTTGCAGGTGTCATTCTGTGTGCTGCCTTGTTCAGAAAACTCGCTCTTAGGATCAAGTCCATCTGATGGCTGATCTTCTTGACTGGTGGTAATCCATCAGGCACGTTATCGGATACAATATCCTGAAACTCATTCAACAAATCTGCAACTTCTACAGGAACATCTTCTACTTCCTCTTTACCAGCTTTTAGAATTAAAGAAAAACATACATGCTCATGCCTCATACCATCTAGGAAATTTCTTCCATCAACAAAAGTTATCCTTGCATTACCACATACCTTTTATTCAGTCTCCTTCAATGGTTTTAGCTTATGCCACATTCCATCCTTTGTCAGGGAATAGGTATTCGCACGACCATCATGTACAACACATCTATCAAACTACCATGGTCTACCCAACAACATATGACATGCATCCATAGATATGATATCACACAATACCTCATCTTGGTATCTCCCAATCTTGAACTTCACCAGGCATTGTTCATTGACCATCACCTTATGGTCATCCTGTACCCAGGCAATCCGATATGAATGTGGGTGTTTCTGTCTCTTGAGCTTCAACTTTGTCACCATCTCTTCTGACACCAAATTGTCAGTGCTTCCACTATCAATAATCATATCACAACATTTACCTTCGCACTTGCACCTGGTGCGAAACAGGCTCCTCCTTTGTTCAGGTTCATTCTCACCACTCAGCAAGACTCTTCTATTAATTAGCATTTCTCTTCTTTCAGCATCTTCAGAATTTGATGATCTAGCATCTTCATCGACATGCGCAACTCTGGCATAGCCGTCATTTCTCCTATCTATTCTGCCTTGGCACTGAGGACATTCAAATACCCTGTGACCTTCTTCTCTACAGTGAAAACATGTTCCACGGAAGCCACCTCTTCCAGATCATTGTCCTCTTCCTCTTCCTCTTTGATCTCTATTATTCTAATCCTAGAAGCGATTGAAATTATTTCCTCACTGATTCTGACTACTACTGGCCTCATCCTTCTTTTTTGAATCTTCATTTCGGCCACCATATGACCGTCCACCAGATTGTCCACCACGACCTCTTCCGTTTTGTCTGCTCTCAAACTTCTTGTTCAACTTTTCCTCTACTTTTAGGGCAAACTGGTATGCCTCTTCAATACTATTCATTTGAACCAAATTTAGCTCCTCCTGAATGCTTAGCCTTAACCTATTAAGGTATCAGGCAACTTTCTCCTTATCAACTTCTGCATGGCCTGTTCTGATGAGAAGTCGATAGAACTCCTCTGTATACTCCTGAACAGATCTTCCTGCTTGCTTCAAACTTTGCATTTTCTTTAGTAGATCAAGCTCATAATCAATAGGAATGAACTGTCACTTCAATTTAT
This sequence comes from Chamaecyparis obtusa, assembly GCA_027943335.1. Taxonomy (NCBI): domain Eukaryota; kingdom Viridiplantae; phylum Streptophyta; class Pinopsida; order Cupressales; family Cupressaceae; genus Chamaecyparis; species Chamaecyparis obtusa. The sequence goes on from BSBK01011720.1 coordinate 96,989, forward strand.
CCACCATCTGATCCCATCTTGTGATTTTATCTTTCCCTCTTCTATTTCGCTCTAATTGAATTTCTTGCCACCAGATCTTCGCATGACCTTTCAATCTGGCTTTCAAAAATTTGACCCTATTAGGATCCTCAACATCTTCATACTCAAAATATTCTTCACATTCATTGATCCAGTCGATCAATTTCTCTGGGTTAAGATTTCTAGAAAATGTAGGAACCTCAATCTTAGGTCTTTTCCCAATCTTGGAAATCACCCGAAAAAGTCTTTCTTCCTCCTGGTTCACAATTTCAACTTCTCCTTCTTGATATTCTTCTTTGGCTTCATCCTCGCTTTCGTCTCTGACATTAAGATTCATTCCTCTACGAATCTCTTCTTGCAATGCTCACACTTGTCTCTGCAGCTCTCTAACCTCAGCTGTCACAGCACCAGCTCTTCCGCCACGTTCTCTTCGTAGAGGCATTTTCGCGATGTGCGTTGAAACCCTAACCACGGTCCTGGTGCAAACTGCCTCATAGTCGGCGATCTGTTTACACACTCAAGAAAACCTACTCTGATACCACTTGATGAAGGGTGCTCCCCTTAATACCACAAACACATAACAGAAACAGAGAAACCACAACAATATGCAAGAACAGAAAATTGGCTTCTTATTATCTCCACAAATGTGGAATTAAAAACTTTTAGAATTACAATATGCAAAGCCACATGCGCATTCCCTTACAATATTCTATAGGACAAAGCCTCGAATCAATACCCAAATCTACTACCCAGAACTATTCTGAACTGCCTAAGACAATAATACAACCTTCCTTATATAGGCAATTTTCCACCGCCTAGGAAGGTTCCAGAATTTTAGCCAATAAGGCCGACCAAACTTAAAATTATTTTATTTTACATTTTATTACATCATAGTCGGCTCAAGATAACCTTTGAAACCCGAACAAAAATTTTGAAGAAAATTATTTTTCCGCCATTTCAGGTGGCCCAACTTCTGAAGACCATAAGTCATCACCAGTTGACCCGCTCGGCTATTATAACCCCATTTCGGAAATGCCACGAAGTGCTCTATAGGCTTGACTGGAACAAGCGCTTGTCACCCAAATTTTTGACCTCATCCGGGGCCTCTAAAGCTTTCAAAACTGAGTTCAAATTTTCTGTACCCTGCTGCCAATATCGAAAATCTTCAATATCTTCCAATATACACTTGATTTGGCAATGAAACTTTACTGGCAGACTTACATGACCAAAATGAACCTCCAAGAAAGAAATAAGATCATTTTGAGCACATGAAAAAATTACCAAAAATAGTAACTTTCCATAAATAGCAGCTTTGCACAAAATAACCCTTATTGAATATAAAAACATAAATATTTTTGGGTGATGCAAGATTGCTCTTACACCCAGGATGCTCCTGCATCAAGGTTTTATATATATATATATATATATATATATATATATATATATATATATATATATATATATATATATATATATATATATATATATATATATATATATATAGCTTCCTTTCTATTAAAGTTCAATACAATAGTTTCCTTTCTATTAAAGTTTAATATAAATTACAAGATACAAAATAAAGGTTACTTACATATTCACAAAACAAATCTAAGGGATACAAGATCACCACATAAAAGTTACTCGGTGAGGGGCCAAAAATAACAACTATATTAATTATTCATAAAAAAGAGCATGTAACCCTTTAGGAAACCAAAGTCATAGCAGCTGAGGGGGGGGGAATCTTTATCATCTAGATTGCCCCATACATTAGTAGGGTTATGGATAGGGTCTTCAATAGACCACCCATCACCATCATTCTCTATTTCATTTTCCATTTCACCTTCCTCCCTCTTGGGAGAGATAGCCAAAGATAATTGAGGAAACTACATTACTCCTATTTGAGCATTAAAGGATTTGCATTTGTATTAATCAATTATTTAGTCAGTGAAGAAGACAAACAGGACAATTGGTCAACCATATAAAGCCTACACAAAGAGAAAAGACAATACAAAATTCTAAGTTAACCAAGCAAGGGTTTGAACTAAGTACAATCACTGAGCAACTGACTATTACCGAGTACCGAGCTAGTGATCAATGAGCATTCAAATGAACTGAGCTCCAGTAATTTATGGAATGAAGAATGAAGTGATTACCGAGTAAACCAGGAAATGGCATAGTAATATCAAATGGCACAAACATCTATGAAAATGGTTCACACCAATCAGAAAATGGTTTACCAAGATCGAGACATAATTAAATATGGATGTAATTATTGATTTGTTGATGATTCCATTGTAATGTTAGTTCTAGGTTATACACCATTGATCTTAGGTTTTCTAATATATTGAAAATCCTAATTAGGTCAAGATTGTTTGATATAAAAGTTGTAAAGATGTCATTATGAACGTGTATCATGAAGGTGTAGCTGCACTAAGGATATTAGGAGATCAGACAAAGGGTTTTTTAATAGAAGGTTTGAAAGAAGGATTCATTTTTTCACAACATATACAAGGCTACGGAGTAGAACAAAAGAAAACATAGATCATATGAAGGTGATATCTATTTGATATTTCACATATCTCAATCAAGCAAGATTAAGTTTCTATTTATAGATACATTTACTATTACCTTTTAACCATTATAGAAAATACAAAATATCTTAATATAGTGGACTTAATAGTTATTGTTTAAATCTCTTAACCAAGTACCCAAATGTATTGTATTGTTAAAATCCTCTAACCAGGTAGATCTAGTCGATCTAATTGTTACTCTTAACAAGGTAAGATCATCATAAGTGATCAAAATTTGTAGCCTTAACCGACATACTTTGTTACTGCAGTAGTGAAGATTTGTGGGTGTCATCCCCACCATACAATTTTTACCTTCTTTCAAGGGTTTCCACGATACCAATATATCTGTGTTATGAGTTTGAAGTTTCATGATTGATTTATTTTTTAGATTACATGAAAATTACATTGTATAGATTATTTGAATGTATGTTCCAACAATGGATTTAGTCAGTTAATTGATATCTACACTTGGAAAGTTTTAGTCTTAAAAGTTTTGAGGGTACTGATTCACTCCTCCCCTCTGAGTACTTATCTTTCCATAATCCCAACAATTGGTATCATAGCCAGATCTCTTGTTGAGGAAGTTTAATCACTGAAATGGAAAGATCTAAGGATGGAAAGATATAAGTTGGATAAGACTATAGAAAATCAAAGATTGCAGATACAGATATTAATTGAGAAATTCAAAGAAGCCAAGAATAATTGAAGAAGTTACTGATTAGAAGGAAAGATATGGAAATTTGGTATAATGAGACTGATTATCAAGAAGAGATAGATTATCCATTTGAGGTATATGGATCTGGATCTGGTAGCATATCTGATAAATCTGAAGCAAGCATATCAGATCTATCTAAAAAGAATCTACATCTTAATGAACAAGTGAAAGCTTTGCAGATCAGTCAAGAGACACAAATGGTTAGGATGATTGATGTCATGAACAATGCAAGGCAAGGAGAACAAGAAATAAAATTGGCTATTGAAGATAGGAAACAAATAAATGGGTATGTGCAAGATCACGATATGCCAAACAAGGCCCTTAAGTGGAAATTAAAATTCAAAAAATTAGGTTTAGGAAAGTTGACATAAAAAATTGAACAAGTTATAAATATTATATCAAAAATATGTAAGAAGAGAATTTGTATAAAATTGTTCATTAAGTTTCTAAGATACTAGGCCTTATATTAGTCTCAGTTTCTTGATTTGATTGTGTAGAGTTTTTTCCATCAACATTTCGGATCATACTACATGAATCATCATCAGGATGCAAGAGAGTAAGAGGAGTAGAAAATGGGATATTGCTGATCTAGAATGCCATAAAAGGAAGAGGAGGGAGAGAGGAAGAGGGGAGAGAGAAAAGAGGTATAGAACAATAAAAAATAATAAATAAAAATGGCTAGGCATAAAGAGGATGTCTTAATAGACCAAGAGATAAAGAGACAACAATGAAAAAATAGGAAAATAAAAAGAGAAAAAAAATATAAAAACACACATGAAGAGGAGCCTGAAAGAACAACTAAAAAGGACACGAATAAAGACAATAAAATAAGTAAATGAACTTTATTCGTGTCCTTTTTAGTTGTTCTTTCAGGCTCCTCTTCATGTGTGTTTTATATTTTTTTTCTCTTTTTATTTTCTTCTTTTTTCATTGTTGTCTTTGTATCTCTTGGTCTGTTAAGACATCTTCTTTATGCCTAGCCATTTTTATTTATTATTTTTTATTGTTCTGTACCTCTTTTCTCTCTCCCCTCTTCCTCTCTCCCTCCTCTTCCTTTTATGGCATGCTAGATCAACAATATCCCATTTTCTACTCCTCTTACTCTCTTGCATCCTGATGATGGATCATGTAGTATGATCTGAAATGTTGATGGAAAAAACTCTACACAATCGAATCCAGAAATTGAGACTAATATATTACATATGGATTGTGGAAATCTAATAGATTTGATACTAGGCCTTTTTTGAAAAACAATTATTCTATATGTTAAAAATTTCAAATTTCAATATAGTAGTACAAAAATTTCAGGAAAAAATAAGTAGGTGTTTGTCTGACCACCTTAAACACAATCAAATGATAAATTTTTTTACAAGGTTCTAGATATAAGTAGTAGACTCACGTATGGATGTGACACATATTTTTTTGTATTTTTTTTCCAAGTAAATAATTATTTTGATTTTTCTTCTACAACTTTTCCATAATACAAAAATCTCATGTCTGACCATGTTAGCTTAGTCTAAACTTTATCAAGTTGATTTTTTTTAAAAAATTTCTTGTAGTGGGAAAAGCATAGAATGTGATACATGTTTTGGATTTCAAAAATGTTATACAGTTTGAAACTTATAGCTATTTTTCAATAAGTCTATCAATTAGGACTAGAAAGATAACAAGTAGGTGTATGTCTGACCAAATTAAACAAAATAAAATGATTCAATATTTTTATATAAGATTCTATATAAAAGTCAGGAAGTCAACCGAGAAAACAATGAACTTACAAGGAAACTAGAAGACATCGATGAATTAAGAGAGGAAAATGAAAGATTAATGAATGAGGTAAAAATGCAACAACAACATAATGAGATGATAAAAAAAGATGAAGACAGTACTAAAAGAATGGATGAATTTTTGATAAGTCAGAAAAGAATTGATACCACAACTAGTTTAGGCTACACCAAGCAGGGAGAATAATCAAGACAAGATAAACATAAGAATGCCTATACTAATCAAAGGCCAAAGAAGCTATCATGTTATCATTATGGAAAAATAGGCAACAAATCAAATGTTTGCAGGAGTAACGTAAAAGGTATTCCTCAATCCACCCCTAAGTTTAATGGTTATTGCTATAACTGTAATAAGTATGGACATTAGGCACATGAGTGCAGATGAAAGTTGAATACCCAAGAAACCTTACATGGAAAAACATTGTTGCACTTGCAACATGCATGGACACATGTCACAAGAATGCAAGACAAAAATGAAGCAAGTCTAGACACCGAAGGAAAAGAACAAAACATATCAACCGAAAAGGCAAGGTAATGCATATGTACTTGGGATTACAACACATGGGTTAATTTCTTACTATTTGGCAGGTATGGACATATAGTAGAAAATTACATGAGAAATAACTGGAGAGGAAGATCTTGAAATTGGACAAATACTAGTATGGCAAGTTTGCACTATCAAAAGTTAGGTCACCTAAGCAAGGATTAAAAAAGACTTAACACTAGAGATACATACAAATAAAAATGGAAATACAATTGAACAAATCAAGAGGATAAGGAATAAAATATGGAGAAAAGCATCAAATGGCAATGCTAGAGCAACCACTGAAGTCAGTGACACCTCATCCATTACATTAGGTGACATCACCACCTCCACCTAAATCAAAAAGGGTATGTATGGAACTAAATTTAAAATTGATTATATTATACAAATAGTTCCTTATATCTAGTGATACACACTAAATCAGCATGAACTAAGATGCACTATGGGATTACATGTTTAGAACTTAAACTTTGTATAGTTGGTAAAAGCATGACCAATTAAATATCTGATAGTCGGTAAATATTGGCAAGGTTAACCAAGTCATGGTATCAACCGAGTAATATTGAGTGTTAACCAAGCTAAGGTCTTTTAAAGTGTAAACTAAGCAAAAATTTGTTTACCGAGTTGTGGTAGGTAAAACATTAAATATAAAAGTTTGAGCGGGAAATGAATTTTTAGGTATAAATACATGATGGACTTAGTCATTTTTCACACAACAACTACAAAGAACCAGAGCGATTTCGAGCAGATTTGAGCAAAGAGATTCCAGAGCATTTTAGTAGAGATTTGAAGGATTTCTGAGTAAGTTATCCATGATCAAAAGTAAGTTTTGCATCTACCGAGTTAGTTTATAGTATATTTGTGAAGCACTAAATATTAGAAATGATGGCATCCTTGTCTAAGGTTATGAAATCCAAGTGCGGGAGTGATAAGAAGGTCAACCTAATCAAGTTTGCAACTTGTGATGAGACAAAGTACAAGTTGCACCCCAAGCTTACATCTCAAATTGACCAAACCAATGCATTTTAAAGTATTTTGCCTAGGTTTTTGTTGGTCCAAGATATCTATGAATACATCCACTACAAGATCGGTGAAGTAGGGTATTTTGATCTTCAAACCACCTTCTAGGAGTTAAGTTTGAGTGTTGATAGAAATCTCAATGACGAGCATAAACACTTAGAGGTGAAGGGTTTAAAGGACACCATGTATTTCCTGAGAGAGTTTAAGATTGAATGGATTAGGGTTGTCTTAAATCAAGTGCATGAAGAAAAGTTATGGTTGGATGAACATGAAGAAATAACAAGGGACATTATACATGCAGTCATCAGTTACCCTATTACTGACAAAGTAAAATCTATAAGGAGTGCATCGAGAACTAAGATTAAAAAGTTAACCTGAGTAGAATGGGACAGCAAAGGTATGCGAGTCAACACTATTATTGATCCCAAGACATGGTTCAGCACTTATGCAGTCGGTTATAAGATATTTTAATCAAGTAGACCAAATAGTGTACCTTATGGAGCGGTAGACATCGCCTACAAGATTGTGAAGAAAGTTTTTCAATTCTACCTAGTTGAGATCCTACTAAAATAGTTAGATGAGAATATGAGAACCATCAAGTCAGCAAAGACAAATACTTGTAAGTTTGGTTCAATACTAATTTTTATATTTTTGTATGTACAAAAATTCTTTCCCTTAGTCGATATTGTTCACTGGGATGTTGACCAACTGATCATTATGTAAATTAGTGATTTTATTCAAAGTTTGGGTCAGAATTTTGTGAGTATCATGAATGTTTATTTTTAGAAATTTAAGGAAAGAATGCAACAAAGGAGTAGGATACTAGGACAGCTAGTTGAACAACATAAGGATGATATCTATTTCCTTGTGGACACTTACTCCACTCTAAACAAGGCATTTGAACCAAGGACTTCTTGGTTACCCCTTATGGGATATGAATTAGATATTCACCAAGTTTCCAAGTCAATACAGGCATTATTGGCCAAGCCCAAAGATCCATAGGAAACTAGGTTCGATACCTATGAAGAGGCCAAATTATGAATTAAGATGGATATAGTTGGATTGAAGGTGAGTATGAAATCAAAGAAGATGATGGATACATTGGTAAAATAGTTTGGTCATGAAGCAGAAGAAGAAGAGGCATTTGAGGCTAATCCAGTTGAAGACGCAACTGAGGAACAGTTATTAATTGGGAATAGTGAAATTGATGAGGAGGAGACCAAGTCTGACAATGATATACAAAATACACCAGTCAAGGCCATAGTGAAGAGAAAACAAGCATAAGAACCTACAAGAGAAAGGAAAAGGTCCTCAATAGCTACTTCTTTGACCCTAAAGAAAGGAGTAGTAAAAATTTCAAGTCCAACTCCTACCAAGACCTATCAAAAGAAAAAGAGAGGTGCACAAGCCTCCTCTGAGCTACCTAAAAAGATGACAAAATTAATAAGAGCTAAAGATGATGTTGATGAAGATGATGAAGAAGAAGATCAAGATAAATTCAAAGTTGTGGTAAATAAAGGTTAGTCGGTAGATGAATTAGTTGAAACTATAAAGGAAATAGGTGGACTAGGTAGCCCCAAATTGAGTTGGTATGTACATATGGCTACCGAGGATCAGGAAAAGATTGAAGAGGCGATCATACTGTTAGTGTTTTTTCTTGTTGAATCCTATTACAAGCCTTAAATGCTTCAATTAAACTCTATGATTCCTAAACTCATGACTCAAGAAAGAAAAGACTAATTGACAAGGAGACACTCCTTCTACACTTCGGGCTCCACAGACCCAGGCGGGTGTACCTAAAACATACTAAATCTACATACATAAACATTCTCACTAAAAACCCTTTATGCAGACATGAAAATAATTGGACATTAATAACAAGGATATTCACCCTTCTTCTCTTTGAACCCAGAGGCTTAGGCAGGCTAACCTATCCAATTCACTTCTACAAGGAATCACCAAAAGCATTTGCACTATTCAATGCAACTTATAGACATTAATGCTCTTAAACTGGAAATGTAAAGTGATTTCAAATGAATGATTGATGAAGAAACTATAGGACAAGCAAGAGACCAATGCCTTATCTATTGGGCAACAGAGTCATACAAATATGCATTCCTAGAAAACCCCAACTCCAAAATCAAGAACCCAAATGAAATGCCTTGCAAACCATTCTTCTCATTTCAATACCTGGACATCAAATTCATATATAAGCCTTAAATTCTTAGAACTTGTATTCAAGATTGACTCTCTCCTTGAAAGAAACTTAAAAATAAGATAACAACTACCTTATAGCTAGTGCATCAAAATGCCTTACAAACTGATACATAACAACTAAGACCAGATACACAAAGACATCAACAAGAACTGAATAGGGATTCCATTGTTTCCATTAAAATTCACCTGAAACTATACATTGCAAGACCATGAACACAAAAATAAGACTCGAAGCCTGGAAGCTATCCCAGCAATATAAATTTCAACATCCCTTACAAAATGAGAAAAAAACCAAGATATAGAAAATAAGAGTCAGTTGAAAACTAACTGACAACTATCCATTCTTGGCATGGAAATATCTTCAGGTTTTCCCACACTTTGCTCTGCAACCAATTCCCAAAACTGATCCACTATGTGCAATCATCTCTCCAACAAACTAATTCTAAATCTGGCCTCAAAATTGAAACCCATACTACTCTTTCCTACTTCATAGAAATTGAAAATAATCATTTCTAGTGGATTCATTGTCTTTTCTCATTTCTGGAAATATATAACACTTGTATGTTTGGACAAAAATTGAATTTCCAGGCTATTAATCCATGAACAGGCTTGTCATTTAAATTTCTAAAATTTTCTCTATAGTTTGGACTATGTCATTTTTCAAATTCTTTCAAATCTGGCATTTTATATCATTTTCTGCATTTTTCCATAGAAGGGACCAGGAAGTGCCAAGTGTCTTCCTGTGATTGGTTGCTCGGACAAACCTTAGGTTTAACTACCCCACTTGGAGAACTGGCGAATGACTTGTATTCTCTGAATCTCTGAATTCTCTAACTAACCATGGTTAAGCCTGATGACTAGGTGAATAAGCCATTCTCCAAATCTCCAAATCATTCCTTAACCATGGGTTAGATCTGGAGAAAGGGCGACTGAGCCATTCTCCCAATCTCCAAATGTTTTGTCTTGACTGTGAACAATCTGGAGAATTGGTGACTAGTGGTTACCTCCAATTCTTCGAATGTTAGCCTCTGATCATGAACCATTTGGCAACCTAGTGACCAGTTATCTCTGAATCTCCAAATGCTAGCATCTTAACCACTAGCATCTAGCGACTTGGCGACTGGCGGTTAGCTAACCACCACCTCCAAATCTCCAAATTTTTGGCAAACTATCAGCTTGATTCTACGACTCAACGAGCGCATACCATGTGTTCATTTCATCCAGTCAGCATGCCACCTGTCCTCTGCAAAATTACCTTTATCAGTGGCATGGAAACTAAGGCGTCAACATGGAGGGTCATGTGAGCAGAGCCTCTAGGTCTTTGATCTATTTCATATTGTGTGTGGCATTGCTTAGAAACACTACAATTTCTCAAACTGGGGTAAATGTGGAACAATTGATTTTGCAAGTTTTAAATACTGTATCAAAATAATACCTATAGTGCCAACTAGAACATGCCCCAAGATGGGCCCACAGAGCAAGAGATAGCCACTGCCTCTTCACACTTGCTTTACATTCATTCTAGGTGGCCATGTACTTAAATGCTAAAAAACTCCCCAGTCCCAGTGAATGTGGGATAATTGTCATGAAGGTTTTATGGGTACTTTTGATAGTGTTGCACTCAGTCAACTATACCTCATGAATGAGGATGAATTTGGAAAATCACTCCAGTGAGAATCTAGAGAACTAGAATTGAGAGAACATATCCAAAATTTAGCCCGATCCAATAGTTGAATAAAAATTTATTCCCCCCGCAATACGACTGTTTGTTTTTTTTCTTGCAAATCCTTGTTTGCAAAATCCATTGATTCATCTTTCCTAAGAAATGGTATAGCATCCCCCTTCCTTTAAAATGTGCCTCCATCATATGTTGTCTTCTTTCATTTGTCTCATTGTTATGGTCTCCTTTGTATTCATTTATTGCCTTGTTGTTAACTCAGTTGCTCATTTGTCCCGGCAGTCGCTTTGATAATCTTTACTTTGCATTGAAGAAAAAGGTATACTCACTAGCTTGTACCTTGCTAATAGAGACTCAAATGTTGATCTTGTTTGGCCAAGCACTAGCAGCCCCAAATCATACACCCAATGCCCAACCACTTGTGCACATCAATTGATCTTCAAATACATTCACGTGTACAGGCATTTGGAACTTAACATGCATACTGCTAACTCCCATATATTACTTAGCAATTTTATAATGATGGCTAGGTACCTTATGGACTGGTAGCCTCCTAAGTTGGGTTTGAAATTTGAACATTGACCTTTTCAACCTCTACAAATTTATCAAGTAACATCAACTGGCCTCCAAAAAGTGGTTTCAAAAATTGACCAGACGACCTCATAGGAACACACCACCGAATAGACAAGCTGACTTCCAGCATCACAATACACCAGTCAAAGGAAAACTCACAAAGAGCCCTGAGCTAAAAGATATTCATGATCAAACATAGCCACTTAGAAAAAATTTCTATCCGCATGACCAAAATCACACAAGTCGCCTCTAGAACCGGCTTTTAACACTAACCAACTGAAACTTTTGAGACCTGAAATGCTAGACACTAAATCACATTCATACTGGGAATATGAATCCATGACTAGCTTCCTCATAAATTCACAATGCCAATCACAATAAAATGTCAAAGTCAGCCTGTCAAATATGTTCAGAATGTAAAACAGTGAAAAACATGGAAGTTGGGTTTAGAATTGGCATGGGAAAGTGGTCAAATGAATTGGCAGGGACCTAGAAATCATCAAGCACTTAGTCTTCTAGGTGTACAATACATAACAACATTCAATTATGCCATACCTTGCACAGGGCACAAATTAAAAAGCCTCAAAGTAGGCCACTTATAAAACTGGACAGTGCACATTCAAAGAATTTTATCAAATTGCAAACGGAATGAGCTTAGCAAACAGGTCAAATGGGCACATAGGGAGCTAAAAATTGGTAGGATGACTCTCTCCCATGCATACAATATGATGCCACAACTAGCATGTCATGACCAATCACTGGGAAAAAGATATTCAAATATAAAGAGGACCTGCTACAACAAATTGACACTCAGGCACAAATGCAGATTTGGGACAAGTGCTCAAAACAAAACATCACCGAATGACTCAAAACTCAAAATTAACGACCTGGGATGTCTTCAAATTCCAAAACAAAGGTGATAAGCACTTGACATGCATAGAGAACCTTAGAATTGCATCTGGGAAAATAGGCTCAAAAAGCATTTACAGGGCTTCAAACTGCAAAAATATAACAAGGTCCTCAAAAACCCATGTTGTATTTTTGACTACCAACACATACAAATGATGATAAAGTTAAAGAAAGTTCCTACTAAATTTTTTAATTATATTAAAAAATCATTGTATGAGAAAGTGTCAGCAAGGTGGACTTATGTCCTACACATCAAAAAGAAGATGAGGGAACATTCATTGATTTTGGCTACGCCTAGTTTATCAGTTCCTGAGATAGAAGAATTCCTGAAGTAGTACTTAAAATGATTTCTAGTGAAGGGTAGATCTCTTAACATATTGGTAGGTAACCTTGAAGAGGTTGATGAAAACAATAAGCTTATATGGACTACAATTCTAAATGCCTGAGCAGAAGAAGATAAATTGGCATTTGCAATAATTCCTGAGAAGAAGAAAATGAAGAAAGGTAAAGGAATTCACTCGAATTATGACAATTTAGCCACAAAGGAGCCAATTGATTTATTCGACACCGAGGTAGTAGATGAAACCATTTCTATAGATTTCTACCTAGTCAGATATAGAGAATAGTATAAACAAGATGCTCTTGAGTAGTTAACAACACAAGGAACATATAATGTATTAATTGAGGACATCATCAATGGAAATCTTGAGGACATAAATAATGATGAAGATATAAAAACTGTTGTAGATACGATTGAGGAGAATGTACCTAATGAGGTGGAAACAAGTGAAATTCTAGGTGACTTAGCGATTTTGGTACAAGCACTTAACATAGTCACACGGAAGGAACCCAGAGGCTCAACCCCCAAGCAACCAAAGGATACATCAAAGGGACAGGGTACACTAGAGAAAAAATCTTCCAATGAGCCTGAGCATACAGAGGTAGAAACACAAGCACTAGAAGAGAATAAACCGGTAGAATCAACTAAAATAGACACCACCACAGATGTCCAAGGAGAATCCACTGAGACAGTGGTCACCGGGCAAGCTAAGGAAGAAAGTGTCTCTACCAAGACAAAAAAGTTAAATCTAGAGACAAAATCCCTAGTTTCTTATACAAATTCACCAACACTAGAGAAGATGAAGAAAAAGAAACATCGTAAGGGTCCGATCACACTTGATGAGATTATTGAGATACTTGAATGTGACCCTAGGACATTAGACGTTGAAGCATTGAGAAGATATGGGGAATTGTGCACAAGGGAGGCTGCATAAGAGAAAATGAAAAAGGAGAATAAAAGAAAGCAAATTTTGGAGGATGTTAGAGATATTCTACTACAAGTAGTTCCTGACATCAATGTTGATGAGGCAACTCCCATCATTTACCAACTTGCAACTCTAATGGGTCACATAAATGCCCCCGATGTAGATGCTGAGAAAAGAATAGAAGAGTAGGTAGAAGAAAAGATATAGTTGAAATTGGAAGAGAAAATAAGCTAGGAAGTGGAAATTAGTAAGGTCAAGCTCTTAGAGGTTATTACCAAGCTTGAGACCATAATTCAAAGGATAATTCAAATTTTGTTTAAGTTATCCATTGTGGACCAATTCACTATCAAGATTAGTGAAAAGCTCAAGAAACTAGATGCATAAATTAAGGTCAGTGTCAATAATTCTTTCACTAAGCCAAATTATTTTCATAAGCATATTTCAAAGGTTCAAGAACTTCAGCGGTTGAGAATAGATTTCAGGAAGAAAGAAGATGCTATAAGTGATCAAATCACTGAGCTTCAAGCTGAGTTTCTTCCACATCTGAAGATCATGGAGCATCATGTGAATAAGGAAAAAGCTTTATTTTCCACCCCATAAATCTATGTGAACATAGAAAATATTTTTGACATGTATGCAAAAGTTGGTCTAGAGCACATTTCTCTTGAGAACTTGAAAGAGGAATGGGAAAACCTCTTGGCATCACTCAAGAAAACCCATTAGCATATTTTTAGTAAGTTTTAAGTACATTATTTTTGTTTGGAATTAATTTCAAAAGGTGGGAAAGTCTATGTATATAGATTTTATATATATGTCAATATGTACTTCACACCGAGAGCATGCACAAAGGGGGAGTCAGTATATATTTGTAATTAGTGAGTCATTATATGTTTTTGGAGTGTGTATATATTTGTTTTGGCAGTCAGTACATATACATAAGGTTTTGATACTAATGCCAAAGGGGAAAATGTTACTCCTATTTGAGCATTAAAGGATTGTCATTAGTATCAATCAGTTATTTCGTCAGTAAAGAAGAGAAACAAGACACTCGGCCAACCATATAAAACTAACACACCAAGAAAAGACAAGGCAAAAATCTAGGTTAATCGAACAAGGGTTTGTACCAAGTACACTCAACGAGGAACAGACTATTACCGAGTACTAAGCTAGTGATCACCAAGCATTCATATGAACCAAGAACCAGTAATTTATCGAATTAAGAATCAATAATTATTGAGTAAACCAAGAAATAAAATAGTAATCTAAAATGGCACAAAAATCTATGCAAATGGTTCACACAAATCATAAAATAGTTTACCAAGATCAAGACATAATTAAATATGGATGTGATCATCAATTTGTTGATGATTCTTATGTATTTTTTGATCTAGGTTATTTTGTTACATAGTTGATCTTTGGTTTTCTAAGATATATTGTAAATACTAATAGGGTCAAGATAATTTGATATAAAATTTGTAAAGATGTCACTATGGACATGTATCATGAAGGAGTAGCTGCACTAAGGACATCAAGAGATCAAACAAAGGGTTTTTGACAGAAGGTTTGAAAGAAGGATTCAGTTTTTTAGAACATATGCAAGACTACCATACATAACATAAGGACACATACATCACAAGAAGGTCATATTTATTTGATATTTAACAGATCTGAATCAAGAAAGCATAAGTTTCTATTTACAGATACATTTAGTGTTACCTTTTAACCATTGTAGTAGATCCAAAATCTCTTAATAGAGTGGACTTAACAGTTCTTGTTTAAATCTCTTAACCAAGTACACACATCTATTGTGTTGTTAAAATCCTCTAACCAGGTAGATCTATTCGATCTAATTGATACTCCTAATAGGGTAAGATCATCATAAGTGATCACAATTTGTAGCCTTAACTGACATACTTTGTTACTGTAGTAGTCAAGATTTGTGCGTGTCATCCCCACCACAGGTTTTACCTTCTTAAAAGGGTTTCTATTATACAAAAATATGTGTTTGATGAGTTTGAAGTTTTATAAATGATTCATTATTTACATTACATGCAAATTACATTTTACAGTTTATTTGAATGTATGTTTCAAAAATTGATTCAATCGGTTAAATGATATCTACACTTGGAAAGTTTTAGTCTTAAAATTTTTCAAGGTACTGATTCACTCGTCCCCTCTCAGTACTTATCTTTCCATAATCTCAATAGAAACTTTCCCAAATAATAGCAGGTCGAGAAGAATCCCTTCCACTATTCGGCCAACCAGAGCCACCAAGAGTAGGAGAAATTGTAGGAAAACCTAGGGTAAGACCTTGACATGGTGGGGAAGTCAAGTGGTGCCGCCAAGCATGACCACAACTAGAAGAGTGGCAATGTTCTTGAGAGCAAAGAGTCTCAGAACATAGAGCAAAGGAACTATGGATACAAAGGTGTAGATGGGGCAAACCACATTCAAGAGAAGCAAAATCTAGCGGCACTCTAGCAACTATATAGGGGGCATTCCCCAATTTTTAAAAATCTCCTAAAAGTGGGACACCTTATCAGCCTAGACTTGTATCTACGTAATTATATTATTACAAATGAATGATTTATTATAATTCAAGAATGTTGTGATTGAATTCAAAACAACATTTTTATCCTTCGAAAGAGTGAATAAAATCTCTATCTTGAAAGCATGACATATCTAAAAAAATTTCAAAGGGATTCTGGGCGATTCACCTACCAAATCCATGTGCCTAGAAAAGGGTTCTAGTTTAAAAGGACTGAAAAAGTCAAGAATCCAACTCCATTATTGTTGAGCTCTTTGATAGAACTAGAAAATATGCATAAAAGTTTCTAGAAGCCCATAGATAGGGCACCTAGGGGGACTCCCAAATTCTTGAGCATGGTGCCCAAAGGTAACCCCTAAAAAAGAACAGACCATGAAAGTTGTTTGATTTTTTGCTCTGTGATGGGAGACCTAACTATGAGAGAGCATAACTCCAATTCTTTTGAGAAGATTTCAAATGTCATCTTTGATTAAGATTTTCTACCACCAATAGATAGGAACCAACTATTCATAACTGATCATGGATTTTTAACTAGAGAGAGGAGTCCAAGGATACAATTTTCATTCCTTCCACCAGGGCTTGATAGACCGAATACCAAGCTTATGAAACATGTTGGAAGGAAAAGTAGAGATGAGTAGGTCAAAAGTGTTTTGATCTGGTTAGATAGATAAAATTGGACTTGCATGTCCTTCCATGATTGTATACTCATAGTGGCTTTAGAAAATAAATCCTTGGGGGTTCTAATGCCACTTTTATGAAGACGTAGAGCATTAAACCCCTAGAGTTTGGCAAGAGGAATCCCTTTCTGATGAAAAATCATCAACCACCAAATATTGTGCTAATTTATGGAAATCTCATTCCTAAATCCATCTCCATTCTAGCAGATCTAAGGCTTGACAACTTCCCATGCTATCCTGATACTTTAAGAAAAAAAAATACCCTCGATTTGAACTAGGTCTCTCATGATAAGAAGGGTTTGAAAACCAATCCCTTTCAAGGAAGGTTTGTGAATAGGAAATCCTGAAGAAATACAAAATCTCAATAAGATTTTCCAAGCCTCATCATCAGTTAAAGCCTAGATGACCCATTTGGTACATAGGGCCAAACCTTATTTTTAAGTGGAAATAAGGCCAAGACTGCAAGAAGCCATTAGAAGGAATAGTATTCCTAGGAAACCCTATGAAAATTGTGATGATCAGCTCCAGAAGCCCACAAAAAGTCATTCAATAATTTTTTAAGCTTCATGTAAGAGGCCTTGGGAGGAGCCCAACATGTGGAATAATAAATGTGGGTGGTTGCCAACCCTTTAGAAAAAATATGAAATTTACTAGCCCAAGAAAGAGGCTTCATAATCTAGTAAGATGATTTTTTCTCAATTCTAGAGAAGACCGCATTCATGAGATCCACTAGTGATGCTTGGATGG
The DNA here is from genome assembly GCA_027943335.1 of Chamaecyparis obtusa. Classification (NCBI taxonomy): domain Eukaryota; kingdom Viridiplantae; phylum Streptophyta; class Pinopsida; order Cupressales; family Cupressaceae; genus Chamaecyparis; species Chamaecyparis obtusa. The sequence continues at coordinate 114,251 of BSBK01011720.1, forward strand.
AAAAATTAATTCCTAAGAAGTGAAATATCTCCCCATGTTGTAACCACTTCTAGCCATATAGATAATCTAGGGTGGAGCTGGAAGAAAAGATTCCCTATAACATTGAGTCTTCTATTATTAAATGGTAGATCATCAGGATAAACAACAAGTGTCAAGGAAGTGTAAGGAAACTTTAACTTTTTCTTCCTCTTCAATGAGAGTGAGGAAAGAATCATTGACAAAGTATCCATTAACAAGTTGAACACATGATTCAAGTAGTGAAATTCCTCTGATGAGACTAGCAGACTATACATTGGTAAGGAGGTAACCAAAACTCTCAGTAACAAGAACATATAAGGAGCTAGCAGGTAACTTTCACGAATGGACTTGAAAAGGCCAAAGGCTTTAGAATGACAACTATTAATGGTGATGCAAGAAGAAGCGTCCCCAAATAACATCTACATAGATTGAATAAATCTTGGGCCAAAACCAAGAGCTTGCAACATGATAAGAATGAAAGGCCATTCAATACGATCATAAGATTTAGAAAAATCAATCTTTAAAAATATTTCTTTCTAGTTCGACAGTCGAGCCCACTCCATTCCATTCCAGACATCAATAATGTTATCAAGGATTAACCTGGACTTGATGAATGTAGTCATTTCTTTTCACACAATTAAAGGCGAGATATGTCAAATTTTGAGAGCTAAAGATTTTGCAATGATCTTGTAAGAGACATTGAGCAGAGTGAGAGAGTTATAAATATCTTCAAGATCTCCTGCCTTAGGATTGAATTTGATGTTACCATTGTTGATAATTTTCCCTAGAGACTAGGAGTGGAAAGCTTCAAGATAGACCTGATGAAGGTTAGGGCCAATAGAATCCTAGAGAGCCTTCTAGAACTCACAAGGGAAACCATCACACTTAGGGGTTTTACCATCTTCCATACAAAATATAGCTTCCTTAAGGTTATCAACAGTAAGAAGCTGATCACAAAAGGACTATTTAGCCACAGAGAGCTACTGAGGTGCCACTTCCAGGCAATCTTTTAGAGCTTGGTCTCTAGTATGAGAACTTCCCTATGTTGTGAACATCTTCTCATAGTGACTAACAAAGGCTTGTTAAATGTCTAGAAGCTCAGTGAACACAGATTGACCTTCTTTGATTTTTTTAATCCCCATAGAGGAATGACGAGCTCTAAGAGCCAAGAAGAATTCCTTGGATGTTGTGTCACGCACATTCAGCCAACGGAGCCTAGCTTTGATCTTAGCACTTCTAGAAGAATAATTATCTGCAAGTTATTTTATTAACTAACCATATTATTTACTAATTGACACACTAATAGTGGATAGCTATGATACTTTAATCATACCAAAAAATTATTTATTTCATTTCTTGATTAATTTATTTATGTATTTTTGATATAAAATTGATAAGTTCTCAACTATTCAAGTATTGGTCTATTTTGACCAATATTTGGTAAGTTTTTTATTTACATGTGGATGATTTATTTACAATATATATTATAAATATGTCGCAAAGTTGATTAATATAAGCACAAGTGACTGTACAATTATTGAACCTTATAAAACTATTAGCCCCTCTCCCCAATTCATGATAGTAATTACATGAATATAAAATATACATTAATATTAATACCTTGGTAAACATGAAAGATGCTTTAAAATGAGCCAACTATAAATTGCTCACCCATTCAACACAATATTGATACTTTGTTGTGAAAGGTAAACTTGCTTAACTTTCTCAAATAAAGGATTAAATAATTGACACAATATTGGTCCTTATCATAAAATTGAAACGTACTAATTATTCACTCAAGATGCTCTTTGTCTTCTAAAATTGCAACATTCCCTCGTTACAGCAAGTGGCAATATTGACGTCTTCAAATAGATTCACTGAAAAGATGGGCTTATGTTAATGGTTATTGTTGGTGATCTTTTTCCCCAAAGGTCAACTTGGCATCAGGATTGACAGGGCTAGTGTCACATTCACTCAACACTCCAAAACTGACAGGAAAAAGGGCCAACTAACAAGGATCAAAGAGAGATCTTTCTACACTTTGAGCTCCACATCACTCAGGCGTGTATACCTCATCTACACACACATATTACCTTGTGTCATACTACAGGCCTATAGGTAACTAACTGTGGAATGATTTTCAAACTCTTCTAAGTATCCTGTACCTCAATGAAGCCAATATCTCATGCAATAGCCCAACTTGCATGGAGTGAGTATGAAAACTAGAAACTTACACTAACAACTTGAAAGGGAAAGGGTGGGATAGAAATGAAAAGATTTTAAAATGATTGAAAGGTCCCCTGAGATGCCCTAAGTCCCTGATAGACCAGTGCCTTATCCAATGGGCCACAAAGTCAAATACCTTACTGCAAGAGATAGCTATGAAACAAGAAAACAGTATGCTCAATGTGTTGATGCCTGACATCAATCACACACCATGACCAAACCTCAACTTAACACCCACCTGTGCATTCAAACATGCTATTATCCATCAAAAGATTTTAACCCTCCCCTTAGAAGAGACCTATGAATCAGATAATACATTAACCAGCATCCATTGAAAGACAAGCATGACCTATCTTTGATATTTCAACTCATACATGCATAAACACTAACCCTGAACCAGTTACCTCTGCGAAGATAACTCCACTTGCAAACACTTAGGCAATACAAGCAGAAAAATCAGACACCCTTGATGTGTGATTAATGAATCCAAAATTCAAATGGAGATAGCTTAGTGATAGTAAGAATACATTGAGTCCTCATACATAAGACAAATCTACTGCAACATGCATTATATTCCCTAAAACAACAATGGAAATAGAACACCCTATATGCAGAGAGAAGGGAAAACCTACAAAGTAGAAACTTTCATGGAATTGACAAAATTCAAAACCCTCTCTAAGTCAAAAATTTGACTACATATACCCCTAGCTGCCTTGGAATTCTTAGAGAGAATGCAACAAGCTACGGACAGCTAGGGCTAGGGCTAGGGCTTCACCCAACAGAAATTACATCAAAACTTAATGCAGGGGCAGGAAACCAAGTAATCCAAAGAGAGAAAATCTCCAACAGATCAGCAATTATGAAAATCTGCGAGCCAAGATAGAGCACTAGGAATTTCCTATTAAAATCAGTCTAATCAGCCACCTGAAAATAGCTTCTCAAGCTCAAAAAAAACTCCACCAGGTACAAAAGTCATCATGAAATCAACCACAGAGCCCCTGGACCACTTCGCAACAACCAAACCAATCCAATCAGGCCACTAACACATTTAAGACCAGTCCTTCTTGTCGTTGCAAACTCTCAGCAAATTTGAATTCGAAAACAAACAGCTACATGCAATGCGCGGGCACTAAGTTCTTCAACTGTTCCCCCCAGTCGCACAACTGCACTGCCATGAACTTTACCGCCACAAGAATCGAGCTACAATATATGTTTGGTCGCATGATCGCATAACCCGAAAATAGGTTATGTGAACATGCGACAACCGACTAACACTATGCCTCGGCCCCGCAAACAATCCGCCAAGCCTTAGACCTGGGCCCACCTGCCATGTGTCACACCACCACTCGCCCGGTCACCACAAACACGGACCCCACATATCTGGAAAACTGGTGACCAAAGAACCACTGTTCGCCAAGTCACTAGATAAATTAGAAAACTACCAAATCTTCTTGCGAATGCGCGACAAGACCACACTTTATTGGCACCGCCATCTTTTTATCCGGGCCACCAAAATCAAGACCCCACCTGGGCCTGCCCGATGCCACGTGTCACACCACCACACACTGCAACTGCCAAGAAATCCAAACCCGGGCCCGCATTCAAATTCATAACATTCTGCCAGCACAGACCAACCGGAGACCGCCACGCGCCCACCCGCCAACAGGACCACTGAGAAAACACAAACGGGCCCTAGGGACACGTGGTGCCCCATCGCATGATCGCATAGCCCAGAAATGGGCTATGCGAACATGCGACAGCCTGCAAACATTAGCTACCACCATTAATGATGCAGGAGCATCCTGGGTGTAAGAGCAATCTTGCATCACCCAAAAATATTTCTTTTTTTATATTCAATAAGGGCTATTTTAGTGCAGAGCTGCTATTTATGGAAAGTTACTATTTTTTGGTAATTTTTGCATGTGCTCAGAATGAGCTGATTTCTTTCTTGGAGGTTCATTTTGGTCATGTAAGTCTGCCAGTAAAGTTTCATTGCCAGATCAAGTGTATATTGGAAGATATTGAAGATTTTCGGTATTGGCAGCAGGGTACAGAAACTTTGAACTTAGTTTTGAAGGCTTTAGAGGCTCCGGATGAGGTCAAAAATTTGGGTGACGGGCGCTTGCGTGGGTCAAGCCTGTAGAGCGCTTCGTGACGTTTCCGAAATGGGGTTATAATAGCCGATCGGGTCAACTGGTGATGACTTATGGTCTTCGGAAGTTGGGCCACCTGAAATGGCAAAAAATAATTTTCTTCAAAATTTCTGTTCGGGTTTCAAAGGTTATCTTGAGCCGACTATGATGTAATAAAATGTAAAATAAAATAATTCTAAGTTTGGTCGGCCTTATTGGCTAAAATTCTAGAACCTTCCCAGGCGGTGGATAATTGCCTATATAAGGAAGGCTGTATTATTGTCTTAGGCAGTTCAGAATAGTTCTGGGTAGTAGATCTGGGTATTGATTCGAGGCTTTATCCTACAGAATATTGTAAGGGAATGCCCATGTGGCTTTGCATATTGTAATTCTGAAAGTTTGTAATTCCACATTTGTGGAGATAATAAGAAGCCAATTTTCTGTTCTTGCATATTGTTGTTGTTTCTCTATTTCTGTTATGTGTTTGTGGTATTAAGGGGAGCACCCTTCATCAGTTAACAACACCGCAACCATCACCGCAACTGCAAGGGGTACCGCAACTGCCACCACACAACTAATGACACGTGTCACCTGGTCGCATGATTGCATAGCCGAGAGAAAGGCTATACGATCATGCAATAGCCAATAGGAAGCTGCCACATCACCGCACCCGCCAGCGGGCCCAAAGCGAACAAACCGTTGGCACCAAATTGGACGATGGGCGCATGATTGCATGGGCATGGAATATTCCATGCAATCATACGCTAACTATAGATCTTCGATCTCTGGCCCCACAACGTCGCACTTGCAATGCTAGAAAAGTAAACCACCAGGTAGCTGCACAGGACCGAGACCCACACGGCCACGTGGCAAGCAGAGTTAGAAAAAAACATCATCAATCAGGGCAGAAGTGCGGTATCGAAAACACACAGGAATTTCCGACAGACCAAAAGGCAAACAAGGGAGCCGAAAACAACACAGGTTTTCGATGCCAAAAGATAAGCGAACCAAACAAGAAGCACAGGGTCAAAAACAACACACAAGTCGAAAACATCATGGACTTTTTTAAAACACTGTGAGTTTTCGACACTGTGGCAGATTTTAAAATTTTTTCCCGCAGACGTTAAACTTTGAATATCTTTTGAGATTTTGCACTTTAAGATATGCAGATTGGACCAGAGCTTGGTGACAACACAAAGAACATAGGGCAGAGCAGAAACCAAGAAAACTTGCAAGGCAATAGACCATTTGAAAAATTTTTTTGCATGATATAAAAATGGCCTAACAGCTATAACAATCCGTTAGCAGCAAGGTTCTATTAATGACGGAGGCCAAGCCACCCCCAATTAAAAAAAGTGGCTAACACATTCCGCACCACACGCCAATATAAATAAATTTCATAAACGTGAAAAATCGTTGAAGACCAGCAAGGGCAATATTAATAAATTTCATAAACCTCGGAAAGATGCTTGCATACCAGCAACGCCAATATTAATAAATTTCATAAACGTGAAAGATGCTTGAATACCAGCAACGCCAATATTAATAAATTTCTTGAACGTGAAAGATGCCCCAAGTTAAACATTAAACTTGGTTCAACTTGCGTTAGGCCAGATCTAACATACAGGACATTATTGATTATTGATTCTTGATTCTTATTATAAACGCGCACTTAACATGTTTGTATTCAAAATGATGTTAGCGATGATGTCAGATCATCAAATAATGATTATAAGCAAAAGCATATAACCCAAAGAAGCAAATGTAGCCACTCATAGTTTGATTGAGCTTGTTCAGATCAAAGCACACAAATCAGGCTTCATAATGGAGGAAATCAAATCTCTATCCAAACCAGCTCTGGAGGATGTGCTAGGCATGAACGGTGGACATGGAGAATATAGCTATGCAAAAAACTCTTCAGTTCAGGTACAAAACACTCATTTCTTTTTAAATCTTTTTCCTTTCTACTATAAAAATAATAGCAAAACTATATTTGAAATATTTCCTAGTGCAGTCAAATGGTCTTGATGCTGCGAAACCAATCCTGGAGCGCGCCATTTATGAGCATATGAGATTGATGACTAATGTCGGAGGCATATTTAGGATAGCAGATTTCGGGTGTGGTACCGGGAAAAATACTCTTGTGATGGCTGACACCATTGTGAGTGCTGTGCAACGCTCGCTTGAGGAACAGGAGATACCAGAATTTGAGGTTTATTTCATCGACCTTCCTTCTAATGATTTCAATTCACTGTTTCGAATGTTGCCTCCCTGCCGAGAAGAATGTGCCCATGCAGATAACCATGGTGACAACAACTCGTCAGATGGAAGGTCTTACATTGCAGCCGCTGTGTGTGGATCACATTTTAGACGTTTACTCCCACGGAAAAGCCTACATTTTTGTCACTCTTCTCTCAGTCTCCACTGGCTTTCACGGGTGGGTTAAAAATCCCAACTTGTGTATATCTGAATTCTATGTAGTGTAAAAAACCCTAACCCTAAGTTAGTAGAAAACCCTAACTTGTCTGATGATAAGAAGCAAATGCAGGTGCCAGAGAGTGTTCAACAGAGAAGGTCTCCTCGTATTTACATTTCAAGTGACTGTGAGGAGGATGTAGCAGCTGCATATCTAGAACAGTTCGACACAGACTTCACAGCGTTTTTAAAGGCCCGGGCAGAGGAGATGGTTGATGAAGGATGTATGTTCATATCTCTGCCGGGGCGTAGTGAAGGAGCCCACATAATGGATGAGCAAGGCGTATGTGGATTTGTTGCTCGCAACATAGAAAGTGCATTTGGAGAACTAGTTAATGAGGTTTATATATCGCATGCTCTCCTCTTCTTCTCCGTTTGTTTATCATTTTTTTAGGCGGTAGTGTAAAATCAGTGAGTGGCTGAGATAATTTAAGAGTACTTTAAAGTTGATGAATTTACTAGTGCAATTACGTTAAAAGTTCAAATTTCAAATCAATAGTAGTAGTCTGAAAAAGATTGTTTGAATAAAACAATAAATAAATAAATAAAAATTTATGGTCACTCAAATTTAAAATTCTAAAATTCTTAGGGGACTTAATCCTCTATTTTGAGGATTAAGACGTTCTATTAAGAATAAACAAAATTGCAGTTCTTTAAATGTAGGAACTTCTACTTTTTAGAGTTCTATCTTTTAGTAGGTGAAAATGAGATTGGGCTATAAATTGCTCCAATAGGTAGAAATATTTTCAATCACTTGTCAAACATTAAACTTTAGATTTTTGTTAAGAAATCGTGTTGAAGGGAAAACAAAATTGTTTTACTTGTGCTATACAAAATATAAAACAAAGGTATTCTATTCATAAGACCACTAAGTTTGATAAAAAATTTAAGTTGGATTGCAGTAGAAAATTCATCGGAATTGTAGAGTTAAAATATTTGTCAAAAATATGGACTATTATTTTTCCAAAAAAAAATTAATTAATCATGTATTATAATTTTTCTTGCTTAATGAGATCTATTCCATAAAAATATATCCCACATTTTCCATATAATGTTATCCTTGTTTTCTTTCTTTTATTTGACAAGATCAAATCCCAAACTCAAATGATTATTATATGATAACTTGGCGAAGTGCTCCCAACCTATGTAGTTTAAAGTAAATAAAATTGGATGTTTATCACAAATATCAAAGTGATTGTTCTAATATGAAATGGAATTTTATTATTTGCAGGGTATTATTGAAAGAGAAAAATGGGAATCATTTAAGATACCATTTTTTGGTCCAAATTCAGAAGAAGTGGAAAGCATTGTAAAGAAAGAGGGATCATTTGTAGTAGAGTTTCTAAAAACTATTAAAGAAATTCGTCCATATTCTATCCAACATTTGAAAAGAGGCGAAGAGAATATGTTTGGAAGACTTATAGCCAACAATTATAGGGCAGCATTTGAAAATATTATAGAAGATCATTTGGGATCCAAGAAATTGACAGAAGATCTATTCTTTAGAATTGCTAAAAGCGCTTCTATTCAAGTAGAAGAATATCTCTCGAAAGAAACAATGATGCTTGTTGCATTTCTCATAAAGAAAGGAGCTCACAATAAGACCTATCAATAAGCAGTGTTCAAAATATCACCATCAAATATTATGAAAAATACAACTAAATTATAATGAATATAATAAATTTCAAAATGTTAGAGTTAGAATCTTTGAGTTATTGTTCATTTTGTAAGGAAAGTTTGCATAAATGGATTTCCATTCACATTTATAATTTCTCAATTGTATGTCAATATACTAGATAGTAGTTGTTACTTTGTCTCTCCTGTCTTCATTATAAATTGAGTCTTATATTACAAGGACACTACTAGAGTATATTTAACCTTTTATTCTCTTGTTCATGTTCGAGCAATTTTTATGAGACATTACCTATGATCCCATTTTTTCCAATGTGCACTCTCAAGAGGGCATCACCCTATCTCACTAACATCATGTCATCTCATCTAGGGAAATTTGTCTCCTTGATTTCTTTGTGTTGTCAAAATACTAATTTTATTTAGAACAATGATATTCTAATGATAATTTGAGAGAGAAGAAAAATGTAGACATCGAAAATTGATCAATGATTTTAATTATATTTAGTCCCCTACTATTAAGTGCACATATTCAACACTTTGACAAGTCTATGTATCTAAGGAGCTACTTGGGTTTGCATGAGGTTCACATATTTAATTATTTTTAATTTACTCTTTTTAGTCCAATCAAGATGTTTTATTAACTAGTGTATTTGAGTGCTTAACTTTGTTATGCATTCCCTTTTATCTTACACTTTTCATTACATATAGTATGCACCCTTTACCCCTTGATGTCAAAGAGGGAGTAGTTATATATGTGGAGTATGGTGGTAATGTTTTGGTGGATGTTGGCATTAGTGAAAGAGAGAGAATGTTAGAATATTGTCATTCATTTTGTGTTTCTCTTTGCCACATGAGCATGAAGATGTCTGACAATTTTTTGAGTGATCTAATATATCTTCCAATATGCTATGTCTAGTTGACTATGCATTTATATTTTACCTTTTGGTCTACATTCCTCTAGAGTTATAGTTATTGCTTTGCAGTATTAATCATATGTTTATGATTAATTGTAGCACTTAATTTAAATTTTTCATATGGTATGATTCTATGATATGAAAGCTATAAGGATTCAAAGGTTTATTTGGTAGTTATTATGTTTCCTTAAGTATAAAACAAGTTCTTTAGGATATCCACAATCTCTTAGAAGAATTTATTTTTCCTTATAATTTTGGGGTAAATTTAAGGATCAACTTTAGTGTGTGGTTTCTAGTTGCCATCAATTTTCACTATACCTATGTGAACTTATCAAAATGAAACATGTTAATTATTTTTAGAGCTAGGTCAAATTTGAGTGAAGTGTGTTGAGCTGACCAAAAGCATGTTTGGATCTCTCTCTCTCTCTCTCTCTCTCTCTCTCTCTCTCTCTCTCTCTCTCTCTCTCTCTCTCTCTCTCTCTCTCTCTCTCTCTCTCTCTCCATTTGAGTTTTCCACATTATCTCCTTTCGATTGTATCTTTCATTTTTACTCAATAAATTATGTAACTTCAACTACTTTTCCATAAAAATAAAAATACATATTTAAGTGAGCATCTTATTTTATTAATACTAATAGTCGATAGCTACATACTTTAGTTGGTGTAAAAAGTTATTTATTTCACTTTTTTATGAATTTATTTATATATTTTTGATATAACAATGATAGGTTCTCAACTAGTCAAGTATTTGTATGGTATAAATATGTGACAAGGCTGGTTAATATAAGAACAAAAGATTGTACAATTATTAAACACTATACAACTATTAGCCCCTCTCCCCAATTCATGATAGTAATTACATCAATATAAAATACATATTAATTATGTCGTAGGTGTTTCTATTTTGGAAAGCCCTGACATGTTTTGTTAAATCAACGGTTGTAAGTTTAGGAGAAGACAATTACTACCATTAGGAGGCTATTGGTCATCCATTCTGCATGACCAATATAATCGTCCATGTTGCACCCTCAAATATATTTCATATTATATTTATTCTTTATGTGGGAGATAGTTAAGGAGTGGGTGTAATAAAAAAATTCTCATTTTCTTTGTCTTGACACATTTATTTAACCCATCTAGCTCATTCAATTCATCGATAATGTAATAATTTTAAATTCTATAGTCTAACAAATAGATAAGTATCATAGGCATGGTTGTGCAAAAAGTCCATTGCATCACATTAGTTAAATGCAGCTACGTTATCCTCTATGAGTGTATATGTCTTGTAAATATTGCCTCAGAGCATTGCCCCCTCCATTCTATCACTTATCTGTAGTTATTTTTGTTCATCTTCTCTTATCATGCAGTTATTGTTGTTCATTTGTCGTAAATACGTCTTTTGTAACACACTCTACACAACCCTCTACATTGTTGCCCTCTTGTTCTATAAATAGAAAATAATAGCCAGGATTAAATACTTGAAGGAAACTCACAACACGTAACAACAATTGGAGGAACTAAATAATTGAAGGGAATTCATAACACATAACAAAAATTGGAGGTTGACAAAGGGAACTCACAATACATAGCAGACCTAAGGTACTTTTTTACATTCACTACCAGTTTTCTCTCATCCATATATATTGTTAGTAGTTACAAATTCTTTCCCAATTCTCCTTGTGTGTATATGTACTATGTTAACCTATTTTAGATTGTTCCCTAAATAGAAAATAACATTGTCGGGATATGTAGATTGTATGGAACTTGGTTTAACCAATAACCCTAGGACTTAGAGCGCCAAGTCAGTGAAAAAAATATCACTATAGAAAGAACGATAAACTAAACTTGTCATCTGGTTAAGAAGAAATATTCCCTGTAACACATGTAAAAAAAATGTAAGATAACACTTGTCAAAAAGATTGTAAGGTTGTCTGGGACTTAAAACTTTTATATAATATCAACAAAATATGTCTTAATCCTTCAAAGATAATTACTCATAGCCATACATATAAATATTCACATTTCTAATGAATCTATTTGAAGTCCACAAATCCTATATTAACATGTATATGAAAAATGATATAGATGGTCTGGATGAAATTAAACTACACCTTATTTCCAATTTATGGGCAAAATATAGAAATGAGGTAAGTTTTACTTATGTGATTTGATCTCGTGTCTTATATGTGCTTCCTTTTCAGACAAACCAAAAATGTAACTGCTCATGTTCTATCAAGACCCTAATTCTCAATAATGTTGTCTCAACTTCAAATATGCTCCCATTAATACACATGACAAAAATATTGGTACTACAATAATTTTTTGATTCTAAACATTACTCTTCAACTCCATATATAGAGCATAGGAATAGTTGTGTCCAAATAATAATATGCCACATATGTCTGTGATTTCAATATGTCAAGACATAGATGGGAATTGGGCAAAGCAATAGAAACAATATTCCAAATAGAATAATGACCATTCAAAAGCTGAATTTTATTCCACATTGAAGAATGACCATTCACAATAGAATTGGGAACAACACTTCCATCTCTTCACTTCACTTAATCACTTCCTTATCTGATGTAAGAATCATAGAGGAAAGAGGAATGCGTCAAGTAGTGGGGTCATCTTGATTGTACTTCCAAATGGACTTCAAAATATTTATACTTACAACTGATAAGAAGCTCCTCTTTGTTGTTTGTTCGAGTGGTGAAATTTCTTTTTCAACAGTTTCCAACCATTTTTCAATCTTAACATCTTCAGCAACATGTTCTTCCTACAATTTAGAAGGCCTGATTGAAGACCTTGTAAGTTATGTTTAGGAACACTAAGACGTTGTTCATTCTAAACACACTTTGTAGTCTTTACATCCTCAACTTTATAAGGTTGTGATTCAAATCCTTATGATTCTCGTAGCTCTATTTTAGTAACCTTCTCTTTATAATACTTTGATTCAAATACTTTTTCAAGAATTTGTAGAAATTATAAGCACAAAAATAAAAACATGCTAAAAGGAAGATCATAAAAATATTTATATAAGGTTGAATGACGTGTAGTACATTAAAAGTAATAGAAACAAACAAAAAAGTGTAAAACATACCCTATCATAATGCACTTAGTGTAAATGGGAAGATAATATGTAGAAGAACAATGATTTATTATAATAAGGGTAATTAATATGAATTTCAGCCTTATCATTTTATTTTTAGATATTGTTAATCAAATAGTGAAAGTACTAAAGATTCAAATTTTCTTTCTACATTATGGTGTCCTAACATGATCCTAGTTACCAGGATCATATACATTCATTAGGCGCTTCTTGACAGTCCATACTACTTATTTGTGCCTCATTCTCCATAGGTGCTAAGAAGAAAGTTTGTTGTGCTAAGAGGAAAGTATGTGCACTGGAGTCCAAATGGTATATATCACTTAGTCCCAAGGTGTAGCTTGACATACTTGCCAAGAATGCAGTTCCACAGATGGAAGGAACAGAATAGTTAAGACATGTGGCAATTAATAGTAGTGGATATGTGTCATTTGAACTCACTGACACTGATGTACATTTACATGATCATTTTAGATGTTTTTTCTAATTATCATGTGAGTGCATTATACTACTTCAAGTCAGGAATGCAAGGGCATCATATTTCCCTTTGCTAAACCAAATAAATATCCATCCTCCATGACTCATCTAACTTACATTTCCCTTCCATATAAGAAAACACTAATGTTAGAATAGAGAATGAAATAATAATAAAAATTGAGGAAGCATTCGAATTTGGGGGTTTTTAGATAATGAAATTACATGCTTTGAAAGTAATTATTAGCTAATAGTTAGCCGATGTGGGCGTTGGCCACCAAAATTCAATGTTCTCACGCCACAATATTTTTTTCAAGAGTTTTTCATGAGTGATTTCATTAGCCGATTCCTTAAAATAATAGAAGTGAAGAATACCAATACCAATTCTTCTGCATCTCCTTCCATGTGCACTCCAATGGAATGTGTGAAATTGGCCCTCCCAGGAGAGCTTTCCAAGTGAAGTTTTTTTAGTGTACAAGGCTGTGACAAAATTCCTTTCCAATTGATTTGACTCTCACCCTATTTTGTTGATTTTTACCTTGTTTGTTGATACCACCTCTTTTTAATGGATTTTCAGTTTTCTTTAGTCAAGTTTGAGAGAAATTCTCCTTGGTGCTAAGTTGTTAGAGTGTATATATCAAATGTCGGGAAGACATATTCCTCTTGACCCATTTCCTAGTTTTGTGTTAAAATGGATATGTGTGTTTACTCATGATTTTGTAGTGCTTTCATTTTAAATCACCTAGAAACTGGCATTCCTATTTTTCCTCCTACTTAGTATTATTGCTAAATTCAAGGACAAGATTTGATCAACAATAGATCCAATCTTCATGATCAATGAGTCAATTTTCAAATAGGCATCCAACCTCACCAATAGCCCATATGAGAGTATGTCCATGGTTCATTGGCATGTAAGAGAAGAATCAAAAAGACTCCTGGGTGAATTTCAAATGGTAAGGATATCTATTAAAGATAGAGGAATTAAAAAGACTCCAGAGTGTAGTTGGATTGAAGATCATAAAATGGTACATTATTTCTTGTAGGATACAAGAGATATATGTAAAATCAGAGAAATTGGTTTTAGAGGTTAAGGAAACTAGATATATTACATATTCAAGACATTGAAAGATAAGGGAAAAGTATTATTTGGGTGATTTGTTATTAATCTAAATTTAGTTTTCTGCCCTTAAAATAGAGATACTATCTTATAGAATAGAGCACGGTTAAGATCACTTCTCATTTATGATTTCTATGTATTGAGGGTTGATTAGTTGTTGTGATGAAGGGATGTTACTTTAGATCTTTTATTTAGAATTGGCTACTGCTACTATTTTTATTCTCTACTATTATTTGAGATTTTATGTTCTCAACTCTAGTTGATAAAATAAATAAATAAATTTAATTTTATAAATGATAAGGAATATTCAATATTTTTATTATTTATATATTTAAGTTCTTTTATAAAAGGAATTTTAGTTTATTTTTTATTATTATCTATATTTGGTATATAAATAAATTGTGTAAAATATGATTTGGTTTAATATGTTTTTGTATTTTTAAAGTTGTTGCTAAATAAATTGAAAAAACACCTATTTTTATTGATAAATAGTATAAATAATATATTATTAAATTTTGCAAATATGATTAGACGATAGTCTATTGTTAGGTGAACTTCTTCCCTTAAATAGAAGATGATGTTGTTTGTTCAACAAATGTCTCAATTCAAAAATGCTAGCTTTATATTATAATTAATAAAGACACACACTTGACCTCTATCATCTCTCTATTTCTCGCACTCCCTCTCTATTTGTATCTTCATATTCCTCTCTCTTTCACACACAAGCTCCCTATTAGTTACTCTATATCTCTATCTATATATCTCACAAGGAGATGCATTTCTCTCTCTATCTCTAAATATCACAAGAAGGTGCATTTCTCTCTCCCCTCCCTACTAAGCGCGCTCTCTCTCAATTATAAATAAAACAAAAATCTTAACAAATAAGAATTTAGAATTAAAATTTAATATAAATTCATAGTTTATAGAATTTATTTTTTTGATTTATAATAAAACATATTTATTTAAAAAAGAAATATACTTTAAATTAGTAACAATATATTACAATTTAAAATTAAAATTAAAATATGAAATTATATTTTATAAAGAACTTTACATTACAATTTGGAACTAAAAATTATTTAAGAGACACTTTTTTCCTTAAGATTGACATAAGTAAATTGTCTAAACCTTAGGACAAATATCTATTTCCATTTATTGCCACGCCCTTTAACTGTTGAGTTCCTTGCAATTGTGGAGCTGTATGTCTCCCAAGTATTGTCGATCTGCACTCTTGAAGATGACAAGATTATTAAAAAAAGGGACTACATGTTTCTCATTCATTTCTTAAGAATGTAAGTCAAAACAATTGAACTCACAATCTTAATGAGATAGAATATGGCACTCGAGAGTCAATAGAAATTGATGGACATGCATGTCGAAGATGCAAATGAGGAGAATGAACACTTCTGCAAAGGATTTGTGAAATAATTATGTAAAGGACTTATCAAACTAGGTGGGCATGGTTTTCCATAGTTTATCAAGGGATAGTGAATAAGTTGGTGTAGAAGTGTGTTAAGAAGCTCAACATAATGATACATGCCCTATTATTATGAAGGCAAAACTATCCTATATAGTTGTTAGGACTAGAGGTGGATTGACAATTTCTGGGATATGAGCATTGAATGTTATGAAATTAGATTAACAACCTTTATGGTATCTTTGAAAATAGGTCATATCCATATATATAAACTATTTAACAACATAGAAATGTTATCTAAAATGGAAAAAAAGAAAAGAAAAGTGGCTATACATGGTTTACAATAATAAAGATTCATTTCCATATATAGGAACTATTTAACAACATTGAAAAGTTATACTCTAGCTCTTACGGCAAGAAAAAAAGACCGCCTAAGCTTCTTAAACGATAAAATTTAAAAGTTATAATTAAAAGAAACATAAAAATTTAGAATGTCTTTAGGTTGAAATGTTAAACAATTCTCAAAAAATTGATGGTAAAAAATGAAATATATTACTTTATGTTATAAAAGATTATATTAATAAATCATATTATAATTATTCTATAAAATATTAATTGGAAGGGGAATTTCATTATTTGAGAAATATGGTATAATAGTCTAAAGATGACTATATTTTCACTTAATTAATAAAATTTTAAAAAATCACATAATTCATATTATTGTTTCTCTTTGTACTATTGTCTTTTTTATATTTCTCTTAATTTGTAACTTATTTTATATTGACAGTGTTGTCATAAAGGGAAATCTACAATTATATTAGCAAACAATAATAATCAAGAAAAAATAGACCTTTATTGTTTGGGTCTATAAGTCCCTTTTCACAACTATATGTTTGGTATGCATAGATTATATATGATAAAAAAAATTTCTTGTTCATCTCAAGAATTTTACACCTCCAAATCTACCACGCATTAGGTTACATATTTCATAATATGTCAATATTACTTTAAATATTATTGGTGATAGTATATATCTACTATGACATTAAATACTATTTGTACTCTCATATTAACTATTTTTTTATGGCACTAATATTACATTTGAAATACAATAACAATTTTTTTTCATATATTAATTATTCATGTTTATTGGGTACGCTTATAATAGATATATTTAATATAAGTTTTGTAATGTAATAATATTTACCATATTTATTGATTAAAAGAAAAATATAAATCTATTTATGTTTATATAATAATCTTTTTAAAAATATATTGTGGAACTGTTCTCTTAATTATAAAGCCTATTGGTAATATAGTCTTCTTTTACATTCGTAATTCAAATTTTTAATTTCACTCATGCTTCTCTAATAAAGTTTCTTTTCCATATTAAGTATAACTAACATTTTCAATTATTATGCTATAAATTTAGCCTCTATAAAATATATACTATAGTTATATTATTATATATTAAATAAACAAAATATTTAAATATATTTATTATTTATTTATGTTTATTAGATACACTTATATTAGATATATTTAATATATATACACCTAGGTTTTGGTATTTTTTTTTCTCAACATTGATATTCTTTTTTTATATGTTTATTTATTCTTTACCTTACTACTTATACAAAATTTATATTCGCTAATTTTAGGAGATGGCAACAAATGAAAATCTCCCTGAAATCATTCAGGTCTTGAGTGGAGATTCAAGTGAAAGTGTTACCAGTCCCTTAGTTGTAATAGAAGCACTGACTAAACTTCCAGATTCATGTTGTTCTATTACTAAACAAAAATGTCTTGAAAGCAATATCTAGAGTCTTTATTTGATTCTTTCAACCACCTGCCATCATATTGTGCATAACTTCAAACCTAGATGCAATACCCTGCTAGGTGTCAAAGAAATGGACATCGTAGAGATTTTGAATGGTTGTAGTAAAATTGAGGGGTTATGCACTTTCATCAAAGAAATTTATTATGACCAGTACTATGAAAATGATGCATCACCCTCCATTATTCATGCATATGAGATACATTTCAATAATCTATGATAATTCCTCTTGTCTTCCTACTATATAACATGAGAACAACAACCTATATAAATTATCTACTGTAAGCTAAAATGCTTGAATTTTCATAATATGTAACCTATCTATAAGCATGCATGTAAATTTTGAGTACAATTAATAAAAAAAACTCTATTGTATTTAGAGATTCCTCCAAGAATATATTTGTGCTTGGGTTGACGGTTGTTACATTAGGTTGTTTACATAAAAAAAAATTGATCATATGAAGTCTTCTAACAAAACAAAATGAATCTATATTGTTGTAGAAAACTAATTTAATCTATACAAAATAAAATGAAAATCACCAAATTATTTAACAATATGTTATGTCTTATTAAAAAAATATATTCTTACACAACCTAACCAAACAAGTTACAAAAAGCAATTTTAACACAACCTAACCAAACAATCTAAAATTACTTATAGGTTTCTCAACTCCTCAAGATTGTTTCCTTCACGATGATGACTTTAACAATAGGCACACTTGCAAAACTCCTAGTGGGCACATATATTATTGATCCATACTTGAAAGTTACATCTATAAAATCCATTCAAAAATCTCATTCTGTAATATCCAAATACCAAGTCAAACTCTCTAATGGGATACACACCCATTCTTCTCTACTTTTTGAAAAAATTAAGGATCTCATCATTGAAGAAGCTTTACAGAGAGGCTCTATTATTTACCTAAAGGAATATTCTTGCAAGATTATCCACAACTTCAAATACATTCTTTCTTTCCCCCTCCCATATTGGGTCCTTATTTTTACACCAAAGTCTCCTAGCTAAGTTGTCCAACTCATTTCTTTGTAGGGTACTCATGCTTGATAACTTTGAAATACTTTCAAACAACTCAACAATAGTTATATCTCCAATTCCACTCCTTCAAGCTACTGAGTACCTTCAACCTTCGACATCTAGAGATGCATCAAGGTCTTCCCTAACTATAGATTTTTGTGTACAAAACTTGGCTCCTTTCCAACTAGTCCCCATAAAATCATTGACTCCATACCACAAGCATTGGTCCATTGAGGGAAGAGCCTTAGAGAAAACATTGATCCAAAAATACAAAAATTCTTCCCATGGTGGGAAAGTTTTTGCCTTTGAATTCATTGACAAAGATAGCTTTGAAATCCATGTCTATTTTTTTAATAAACAAGTCGATCGGTTCTATGATCTAATTCACTCTGGTTGTCTATACAAAATCTCTAGCAGTTGCATCAAAGTAAGCAATACAAAATATAGTAGTTCAATAAACCCATATGAAGTAGACCTCGTAAACTCATCAACAATATCTCTTTCCACATGTCCAGATTATACAATACCCAAGCACAGTTACCATTACAAGAGCATAGATTCACTAGATACATTTCCTATAAACTCCCTTGTAGATGTTATTGGCATACTTGTATCATTTACTCCTTCATCAACTATACAGAAAAGAGATGGTAGCAAGACAAAGAAATATACAATGACAATCAAATATATGTCAAATTATACCATAGACGTTACACTTTGGGGCCACCAATGTGAAATTGAAGGTAAGAAAATCTTTGATATGTTTGTACAATAGACCCCAGTTGTTATTTTATTCAAAGCTACACGTCTAGTATCATGGAATGGAAAGAAACTAGACAACACCTTTTCAACCTATGTGGTAATCAATCCAAATTTTTTAGAAGCATCCACATTAAAATTATGGTAGATAGCTATAGGAAAAGACCATCCTTTTGTACCCTTGTCCAAAGGCAATGTTTTCTCACATAGCTTCGTAAATCCAATTGATATCTATACTATTGCCAAACAAAGGTTTTCCACTTCACACCTTGTTTGTGTTAAGGTGACTATTAAAAAGTTGCAATTGGAAAATTTTTACTATATTTCTAGTCCGCTAATCATGGACAACAAAAAATGTAAGAAAAAAATTATTCATTCTTCAACCAACAAATTCTAGTGCCCCAAATGTTCTACCGAACTCTCTACTTGTGCTTACAGCTACATCCTCAAAATGGACTTGGAAGATTAAACATGAGAATTAATTAAAGTACTACAACTACTATTAGCTGAGCCTGATGCCAAAAAAATAATCTTGGAGAATGTTATCAATTGCCAATTTCTCTTTGAACTTAGCATCAAAATGAATCATTTTGGAGGAGAATACACACAAAGCATTATTGTCACAATACTAACACTTGCATAAAATAGACAATTGAACCTCATTATGTATAGTTACAGTTTTGTATGTAAAGGTTTCCACTACTGTGCTATGTTCACTTTTTTCCCATACACTTCAAGATAATACTCTACAATACATTTCCCTTTTGTTGTTGGAAGACTCCTAGCTTTTTACCTACTCGGTATGTAAAATCATGTTGGATACATTTATTACCAACTTTTCTAAAATGTCAAAAAATATTATTATACAAAAATGTTTGCATTATCCTCTTTATCTTTATTCATACAATCATTTTTCACATAACAACATTTAGTTTGCATATTTAATGTTACTCCAGAAAAAGAGTACTTGCACATGTAATTCCGAATAGAATTTCCAACAAAAATTGTCTTTATTTTATATGTTTCAATAGAAGCCTATCAACACTTATTTATTTCCTATGCATAATAAGTAATAAGAAACACAAATTCATATCAATGGTTATTATTTGTGCATTTAAACCTATGAGCCTTTTCTTAGATTCCAACAATTATTTTTAAGGGAAATGAAGAATCTTGGTTTCTCTCTTTCTATGCTACATATTGATGTGTTCTTACTAAATAAAGTAAGACATAAATTTTAATATAAGTAATAAATTAGAATCATTTTACCTAGAGAACTTTAGTAGTTAAATATTTAGTATCTTATTAGTTCTTTCAAAAGACCTAAGAATCTAATTTCAAAAACACTAATTGTAGATCTATATCACATCTCCCTTATTTGGGTATATATTTATAAATGGATGTACAAAATTATAATGTTTAGGAAAAAAAGCTAAAATGCGACGAGCAAGGTACCAAGCAATGAAGGACAATATCAATAAAAAAAGATGAGAAAGTCATCAAAATATAGTAGGTGAACCATCCATCCCCATAGTGTTAGGAATGAATGTTAAATATATCGTATGGAGGAGTATTAGCAGCCATTCTGTAGTAGTTGTTGTTGCATTCATGACTGTGATTGTCATTGATGTCAACACAGTGATCTACTAAAGATTAGCATAGAAGCAGACGGTGTTTGAGTTAGCACACTTGGGATATTGAAGATAAAACTATGTAGTTGAGGACTTTTGATGTGTTATTAGATCATGGTTAAGAGCACAGACATTAATTCATTTATTCATGGAAGTTATGAGGAAATTAGTGGAAGCAGTATTCAGGCAGTGTTCCTAAGTAGCGGTTTGTGGAAATAGGATGATATCTCCTAATCGGGATAGGATCTAGTTATGTGCAGTTAGAGAGTAGTTTGAGACATTTTGATGGTGATGTGGTTTACTGCACAAGATCTGAGGTCACACGAGTGAAGAATTATATTGATTGCAAGTCGACAGTTTTGTGTATTTTTTATGTAACGTGTGGAAACTTTTATTTTTTAATTTGTATGCTGACTCATTTGTAATTACTTGAGTGTGGTATAAAAGAAGGAATGTATCCCTTATTGTAATATGGAATGTGATGAATGTAAGTGTATTGTGAAAGAGAAATTATGGAAAGAGGATATGCAAAGTACTAAGATCTGGTATTGAGATCTAAAGAAGGAGTTGGTGTGGTTTGGTAGGGTCAGAGAAGGAATATTGATTTGTTAAGGTTAGTAATCTTTTGGTATTATTTTGTTGACTAATACAAAGATTTGTTGGACAGTGAATTCGGTGATCTTACCCTGAAGCTATTTGGGTACTGGGTCCTTCTATCTTCCATAACTCCTAACAGAGTTAGAATCTTTTAACAGGGATTCAAAATCTCCTAACAATGATTCATATGTACTGAATGTATTTTATAAGACTCCTAACAGATTCCATCCTTTCATGAGGAATATTCATATTAGTGAATCTTTTGTGGGAATCATTCCCACCCGAGTTTACTCTTTGATCAAGAGGTTCCCTAGTCAACGTATCTTGTGTCATTGTGTTATTGTGCATGCATATCTTTCTATGGTTTCTGGTTACATTGCTTACATGGTTAAAATCTATTGAAGTTGATAAAATTTATATTTATTTGATAACTAATTCACCCCCCCCCCTCTTAGTTATCTTGGTGGACTTTACTTTCTAACACATAGTACCTACATTGTCTATAGAAAACCATCTACAAGAAAGTTTGCCTCAAATTGAAAGCACTAATCACTTCATCCCATTTGCCTAACCATATACTCCCCATTTTTGTCAAAAATACTACACAACTAGAGACAATTTCCGTTGCAAATTAGATAACCTTTCCAAAATTTTACATTGTTTAATTTGCATGGAAAAATACCTAGGAATAAAAACAAACAAATCAAATGGTTCAATCACTTGTTATAGATGTTCATCAGAAAGAAATGGAAATCAGTTTTCAAAATGGAATAATATGTACCCTGGTCTGCAACCTAAATGTTTACAGATTCTAACTCAATTATGAGGAGATCCTAATTGCAATGATAAGCCCTATCCTACAAGTTACTTATGGAAGAGGTGGAAAACTAAAATATAGTGGCCACATTATATTTTTTCTTTAATATATTTTTATGAATGTATCTTTCTTTCCAAGGTGAATAGATGCCTTGGACATAATTCTAGTGAACAAAGAAAACATTGGGCGTCTGCAATATAGGTTCTATGTTAGTAGAAGTCATGTATTCAAAGCATTAAAATATAAAATCTGTAATGATCCATATTACAAGGATGTGCAG
Source organism: Chamaecyparis obtusa (assembly GCA_027943335.1). NCBI lineage: Eukaryota > Viridiplantae > Streptophyta > Pinopsida > Cupressales > Cupressaceae > Chamaecyparis > Chamaecyparis obtusa. Next base: position 136,718 of record BSBK01011720.1, read on the forward strand.
GTAGATGAATCTACATTATTATCTTTTCCACTTCATTCCATTGACATTTCAAACCTATTATACTCAACTACTTCAACAAGTGATCATGTAGAAATAGTCACCGATGAAAGTGAAGTTACAAAAGAAGACACATTGGAAAAAAATGTGCATGCAACTTCATTTATTCCAAACCTACCAAATGCATGCAGGGAGATGAAAGAAGCATGATCTTTTCTATAACTAGGTGAAGGACGATGAACTCAAACCATACAATGGACACCCATTTCAACATCAACAATCAATGAATATATAATAGAAGAATTGTTTGCAATGGTGCTCTCAACTTGTTCCCAAAGGGAGAAGCCACATTTAAACAACAACGTATAAAGGATGTCAAACTACATGAATATGCTCACCATCTCTTGCGATACCCTTGTATAGGTTTGGCCAACACCCACAGTTTAGATACTTGATACTAAATATCCTTCTATGACATCAAAGCTAGGCCACATCAGTTGTCTTTGTTCATAAACAACTTTATGGTTCTATGCCTACAACAATTTCTGACTTGCACCAAAGATTAAAGGAATTGCCCAATGACAAACTTACTGAGCAACTGATGTGATTTGGCTCATCAATTTGTGGGACACGACCATTCTGAAATTAGTGTAGAGGAGAGCTTATGGATATGGTGATTCAAGTTGGTTGTCCAACTTTGTTCTTTACCCTAATTGTAGTAGATACAAAAATGGCCATAATTACACAACACTATGCCATCCACCCCACGAACAAAACCCACTGCAGTAACTAGATGGAGAATTCAAAACATAATTTAAAATCCACACCTTGCAGCACTCTACATGCGTCATAGATTTATAGCATTTCGTGAGGAGGTATTAGAAAAGCTTCTTGGTGCAATATATCATTGGTATAGGTATAACTCTCACTTCCTCTCACTCAAATTATTTATTTCAACATAATTTCTACTTTAAAAATATAAAACCTATTAGGTATGAATGGAAACACAGAGGCTCAACTCCTATCCATGGTTTCATTTGGCTATGTGAAGCACCAAATATTGGTAAATTACAATAGGACCCAAAAATTATTCAATATGGAAAACAAAACAAACATCAAACTCCTTTTGATGATCCCTATTTGATGGATACTTATATGATTAGATTGGCTAACCCCAAAATAGACTACACTAAATTGCTTAACCATGTGCAATGACATAGAAAATGCTCTCTCCAAACATGCCTAAAAATGAAAGGCCCTAATGTTGTGTGTCGATATAAATCCACTAGAGGTACACAAGAAATTTCAAAACTTTGTATTGCTATTAATGACCAACCTACCCACACCCTTGCTCATAATGATGATCAGCTAAACCTACACAACCCACAAATACTATCCATTTGGAGGGCCAACATAGATTTCCAGCCTGTCCTCTCCATTTATGCTTTCCTCAAATACATTGAAAAATATGCAGCAAAGCCAGAGAGATGAAACATACAATGTCATGTTGTTTCACATTTCATCAAAATTTGACTCTCATAAACCTGCCCCAGACACTTTTCACATAATGCTTCTTGAAAACATTGTTGATCACGACATTGGCACCCAAGAAACCTACCACCTCCTCCTCAAGCTACCACTTTCCATATCTAGCATGATATTTGTATCTTTAAATGTTAACCAAAATAATATCCAACATGTACCAATTGCATCCAATACAATAGCCACATACCCAACCAATATCGAAGCTTACATCTCATGCCCTACACATTTAGACACATCATCACTTATTGAAGTCACACAAAAATAGATATTTAGGGTTTCTAAAAAAATAATATATGGAAAGAGAGCCCCACCAAAGCTATTGTTAGAGTCTCTCCACGCTTCATGGCCATCCTTACAAAGGAGGACATTAGTTTTGAAACCATTTATTTCAGTGAATTAGTTATTTACAAACCATTTTGCAAGCTTCAAACATATGTTGATTCTTAATCACTTGAAATTGATACAAAATGGGAAAACTTCAAAAGTAAATACCGACCTTGGCATGTACGTAGGACTGTCCCTAATTTAGTACATGAAAATGAGTTAAACAACCCATAAACAAGTGCAAATAATATACAAAAAAATATCCCTAATGAATGGCAAGTATTATCAAGATTATATCAGGGCATACCTATACAGCTAAATGGTCTTAACATGCTTGGAAGCCATGAAATTGACTTGAATAATAACTGGGAAAATTTAGAATAAAATCCATCACAAAACAAATTAGCTACTACTTTCATACAATCAAATCGGCTCACATTTCAAGACCCACATGCTCTTAATCACCAAAAACAAACTACGTTGTCTGCAGAACAACAAAAATCAAGTGATATTATTCTAGCACATCTAAATGCAGCTTCTCAACAACAACCACTTAAGCTTATTTTTCAAGACACCGCAGGCACTGGAAAGTCACACCTTATCACAAGCATAAAGTCAATAATGGCCAACTCGACATCACATGGACAACACCCTTTCTACTACTTGCACCTATAGGCGTAGAAATATTCAACATACAAGGCACTAAAATTTATTCTTCCCTCTGGATACCAAACAAATAAATGGTGCCCCTGCAAGGAGAAGAACTTGCAACCAACAAAGAGAGCATGTACTTCATTCGGTATATTATAATTGATGAAATGAGTTTCATTGGTTGTAAGTTACCAAAAAATTGATCTGAGGCTATGACAAGAATTCCCTACTCAGAGCCACATTCCTTTTGGAGAACACTATTGTTCTTTTTGGTGATTTAGGGAAACTTCCACTAGTCAAAGATATCCAAATGTATGCTTCAAGCTCCTATGGTGGCACACTATGGCACAAATTCACAACCATTATTACACTGGAAAATATATTTTGGGAAATTGGAGATAGCCCAATTCAGATTTAATTCCACTCACTCCTTTCTAATTTATGAAATGAAACACCTACAATTGCAAATTGGGAACTACTGATGTCGAGATCAAGTTCAAGACTCACCTCAGAAGAACAAACTCCTTTTATTTCTTCCATACATCTTTCTTCAACAAATGAAATGGTCTTACTCCATAATAAATAAATGTTTCTATCATTAGTAAAGCTAGTTACCCACTCCAATGTAGAGAAAAATAAAGGATTACCATGCTCAAATCCAAAAGAACAACTTCAATCTAAGCTACTCATATGTATTGACCAAGAGGTCATGCTCTATGAAAATTTATGGGCACAAAATGGACTTTTCAATGGAGCACTCTAACAAGTCAAAGCAATTGTATACAATGATGGTGAACAACCACCTAAAGTTCCCCTTTTTGTCATTTTTTAATGTAAAAAGTACATAGGGTCAGCATGGGATAATAAGAACCCAAAATACATTCTAGCCCTCCCAATAAGTCATGGGATCCATTGCCAAATACCACTCAAAATAACATGGGCCTTAACAATACACATGTCACAAGGGCTTACATATCAAAGAACAATAATTGATATTGGAAACACAGATCGACAAGGGTTAATATTCACAATAATTTCATGACTTTGTAATCTGCCAAACCTCTATATTCAACCAATGTTCACATTTGAAAGATATGCAAGAATGCAACAAAACCAATTTGTTGCTTGCTAGAAAGAAGAAGAGTCTCATTTGATGAGATTAGCATATACTATTCCTTCAAATACAATAAATTAGAAATAAATAATAAAGGTGTGTTTTTGCATATATTCCATTACAAATAAAATGTTAACAAATAGAATAAAAGTATTGCTAAAAATAATTCCATTACATGCAAGTTTACCAATATTTTCTCTCATAAAAGAATTTGCATCTCCAAAAATTATTAGCTATTGGAAACTGTACTCTACCAAACATGTGATACAATTTTTTTTACTACAAAATAATGTGGATATTAAAAGTTTATTATATATTATTATTAATTTTTATTTGTATGAGCATTATGATAGATTTTTATTTTTTTAGTTATCTTAATTATTATGTCTTTTCTTGAAATTACAAATAGTAATAAAAATATATTAGTTTAGATTTATAATTATTTGAAATTTGTACAAGAACCAATCTCACCCTTTACAAATTAATAGATTTTCATTTAAAATTAAATGCTAAGTATTTTTTATTACAATTTGAATGTGAAATTGAATGTAAATTATAAATATATTTTATTATTACATTGTTAGTATGCTTATTAATAATTCTTCAACTGATTTGCAGAAATGTTGCAACAAAGGACTATTGTAATTGATCACTTCTTTTAGCATGTGGACATTCATAGGATTCATGAAGAAGAAAGATCTTCAGGATTGATTGCACAAAGCTTACTACAAGAAAAAGGACTAATCACATATTGTTCAATATCACATAGAAATTTTTCCCACTTTTATAGGGATCCATATATTTCATAATTTAATACTTGTGAGACATGCAATCCAACAGAGATGCATCATATCCCAAGCAAGATATGGTTTCAACTAGCTTCAATAGCATCTGAAACTAAATACTCCAATCTGATACAAGGCATAGGACAGTTGTGGTAAGAGAAACTGCTGCGAGCTCCACAAATCAATACAACATCTGTGTAGAAGCTTTTCTATCATGGTCAAATTTACCGCTTGCATTTTGCATCAAACTCAAACACATTATGGAACCAACAGGTCGTACAAAGGTGGGGACCACAGGGAGCTTATTGTCTATGCCCATAGATGAATGTATAAGAAAGATTGTAAGGGAGAAAATACGTACATGGACCCAAACAACTTGTAAATTCTACCCAAGTATTGATCTTGTCACATGCAAGTGGAGTGTGCTTCGGCGCACACTCGAACACCTTTATTGGTTCGATGATTTGAACCCCATGGCAGAAGAACTCATTGACCGTAATGTAAGCATTGCAGCAAACTCCATTGGCAATGCATAGTTAAAAATTAAACTTAAAACAAAAAGAAACAAAATACTAAATCCATACTTCTTGTTTATGCAATGCTTATGATATTTGCATTTCAAATTAAAAAACAATAGCTTCCCATTTCCAAGTGTAATATACAAACTCTGCCTCAAAATGTGTACAAAAAAATAATAATACAAGTATTGTTTGTAAGATTCTGGTCAATCCAGAGTCTATAAATGGTGCAACGTAATGTAGAAACAATATATTCTATTGATAAATAGTAGAAACAATATATTCCTATTCTAAAAGAATGTACAACAATACACATTTTGTTTACAGAGTATTTATTATAATTAATAATAAACTTACATTTAGTTTATAAATAAACAAATTACAATACACTTATACAATGTTTCTATTCAAAATGATTAATTTTAGATACAATATTGCAAGCAACAAAATGAATGCATTTTTGCCTCTTCCAAAATTAATACCACATACCCATTGCACAAATGCTAGTCTTAATACTTTTCCTAAATAAGAAAGATGCTTGAAAATGACCCATTCAACGTGCAAAATTAGTTTAAGCATTCCATCTTCACCGCAAGTGTCAATTTTGAAGGTCTTTAGAAAGATTCACTGAAAAGATCGGCTTATGTCAACGGTGATAACAATCCGTTAGCAACATGGATCGATTAATGATGTAGGCCAGGCCACCCCAATTAAAAAAAAGGCTAATACATTCCACACAACACGCCGATATTAATAAATTTCATAAACGTGAAAAATGGTCGAAGACCAGCAACGCCAATATTAATAAATTTCATAAACGGGAAAAATGCGTGCATACAAGTGACGCCAATATTAATAAATTTCATAAACGTGAATGATGCTTGAAGACCACCCGCGCCAATATTTGGTTCAACTTGTGTTTGGCCACATCTAACATAAAGGACAATTATTGATTCTTGACTCTTATTATAAACGTGCACTTAATACATTTGTCGTCATAATAATGTTAACGATGATGTCAGATCATCAATTAATGATTATAAGTAAAAGCATATAACCCTAAGAAGCAAATGTCTCATAATTTGATTGAGCTTGCTCTGATCAAAGCTCACAAATCAGGCTTCTTAATGGAGAAGATCAAATCTCTATCCAAACCAGCTCTGGAGGATGTGCTAGGCATGAACGGTGGAGATGGAGAATATAGCTATGCAAATAACTCTTCAGTTCAGGTAGACAACACTCATTTCTTTGTAAATCTCTTTGCTTTCTACTATAAAAATAATGGGAAAACTATATTTGAAATATTTCCTAGTGCAGTCAAATAGTCTTGAAGCTGTGAAACCAATTCTGAAGCGCGCCATTAATGAGCATATGAGATTGATGACTAATGTCGGACGCATATTTAGGATAGCAGATTTCGGGTGTGGTACCGGGAAAAATACACTTGTGATGACTGACACCATTGTGAATGGTGTGCAACGCTCGCTTCGCGAACAGCAGTTGCCAGAATTTGAGGTGTTTTTCATCGACCTTCCTTCTAATGATTTCAATTCACTGTTTCGAATGTTGCCTCCCTGCCGAGAAGAAAGTACCCAGGTGGATAACGATGGTGATAACAACTCATTAGATGGAAGGTCTTACATTGCAGCCGCTGTGTGTGGATCACATTTTAGACGTTTACTCCCACGGAATAGCCTGCATTTTTGTCACTCTTCTCTCAGTCTCCACTGGCTTTCACGGGTGGGTTAAAAACCCTAATTCGTCTATATCTGAATTCTATGTAGTGTCAAAAAACCCTAACCCTAAGTTAGTTAAAAACCCTAACTTATCTGATGATGAGAATCAAACGCAGGTGCCAGAGCGTGTTCAACAGAGAAGGTCTCGTCGTGTTTACATTTCAAGTGACTGTGAGGAGGATGTAGCAGCTGCATATCTAGAACAGTTCGACACAGACTTCACAGCGTTTTTAAAGGCCCGGGCAGAGGAGATGGTTGATGGAGGATGTATGTTCATATCTCTGCCGGGGCGTAGTGAAGGAGCCCACATAATGGATGAGCAAGGCGTGTGTGGATTTGTTGCGCGCCACATAGAAAGTGCATTTGGAGAACTAGTTAATGAGGTTTATATATCGCATGCTCTCCTGTTCCTCTCCATTTGGTTATCATTTTTTTTAAGGCGGTAGTGTAAAATTAGTGAGTGTGGTTGAGATAATTTACGAGTATTTTAAAGTTGATGAATTTACTAGTACAATTACGTTATCAATAGTAGTCGGAAAAAGATTGTTTGAATAAAACAATAAAAAAATAATTATTTTTTTGGTCATTCATATTTAAAATTCTAAAATTCTTAGGGGATTTAACCTTCTATTTTGAGGATTAAAACATCTTATTAAGAATAAACAAAATTGCAGTTCTTACAAAATAAGAACTCCTACTTTTTAGACTTCTATCTTTCAATAGGTGAAAATGAGATGAGGCTATAAATTGTTTCAATAGGTTAGGAATATTTTCAATCATTTGTCAAACATTAAAGTATATATTTTTGTTAAGAAATCGTGTTGGAGGGAAAACACAATTGTTTTATTTCTACTATACAAAGTGTAAAACAAGGGTATTCTATTCATAAGACCACCAAGTTTGATAAATTTTTTAAGCTGGATTGCACTAGAAAATTCATGGGGCTTGTAGAGTTAAAATATTTGTCAAAAATATGGATTATTATTTTTCCACAAAGTTTTTAATTAATCATGTATTATAATTTTTCTTCCTTAATGAGATCTACTCCATAAAAATATATCTCACATTTTCCATAGAATGTTATCCTTGTTTTCTTTCTTTTAAGTTCATAGAGTTTGAAATTATTTCTTTGTGTTAAATAGTAAATTTTTAAGCTATATTATGTAGTGATTGTTCTGATATGAAATGGAATTTTATTATTGGCAGGGTGTTGTTGAAAAAGAAAAATGGGAATCATTTAAGATACCATTTTTTGGTCCAAATTCGAATGAAGTGGAAAGCATGGTAAAGAAAGAGGGATCCTTTGTAGTAGAGTTTGTAAAAACTATTAAAGAAATTCGTCCATATTCTATGAAACATTTGAAAAGAGGCGAAGATAATATGTTTGGAAGATTTATAGCCAACAATTATAGGGCAGCATTTGAAAATATTATAAAAGATCATTTGGGATGCAAGAAATTGACAACAGATATGTTCTTTCGAATTGCTAAAAGCGCTTCTATTCATGTAGAAGAATATCTCTCCGAAGAAACAAGTCTGCTTGTTGCATTTCTCATAAAGAAAGGAGGTCACAATAATACCTATCAATAAACAGTGTTCAAAATATCACCATCAAATATTATGAAAAACACAACTGAATTATAATCATATAATAAATTTCAAAATGTTAGAGTTAGAATCTTTGCAGTTATTGTTCATATTGTAAGGAAAGTTTGCATAAATGTATTTCCGTTGACATTCATAATTGCTCGATTGTATGTCTATATACTAGATAGTAATTGTAACTTTAGTTTGCCTTCCTTCACTATAAATTGAGTCTTATATTAGAGGGAGACAACAAAAATTAATGGAATATGCCTTTAATCTATTTGTACATTTATGTTTTCATTTACATTCATTTTAAGCATATATTGACTAGACTAACCTAGCTCTCCCAATATACATTGCTCCAATTGATCCCAAGATTTTGAAATCGTACAGGGGCCATGTTCTGGAGAAAAATCGATATGATAATTTTTTAAGTTCAAATGAAATATTATATGCAATTGTTTGTGCTTCTCCATTTTGTTGTTTACAGAGAGGTAAATGCATTGGGTTGTTTGATGTCGAGATTTGAGTTTATTTGGTGAAGAAGGCTTGATCGTACATCTTCCTAAAACAACTCTACGGATTCTTTAGCACTCCTTGCTCTTGTGGGTAGAGAATAAGAAAGCAATTATAAAGGGTAAGATATTTTAAAGCGCAATTCCTTAGTTCCAGTTCATTTTTTCCACGAGATGGCAATTTCTAGCATTAGAGGCTTTTTGATGTTCGTAAAAACATTTGAAAGGGGTTGCGATTCCTCTAGCAGAGGTAATGCCAATATCTCGTAGCTCTTATTTCCTACTTAGAACTTTGTATTGAGAGAAGCTATGTCTTATCCAGGGCACTTCAAATCAATGCAAGTTGATTTTCGTATCCAGGAAATATTCATCTTCTTGTTCTAGATCATGCAGTATGTGAGGGACGCGAGTCTTTTTTGGAGGTTTTGTATTATTAGCTTTCCTTTCTTTTGTGAAGTAAGTCAACAGAATATTGTCTCTTATACGAATATTGACTCCATTGATCTACAGTTTTGATGGTTTGACCATGACTTCCTGCCAGATTATCCTGTATGGACACGATTATTTGTCCAAAACATTGAACAGTAGGGTCTTGAAAGTAGTTGCACAAAGTTGGGGTTTTGTATTTTAATTTCGAAGGCAAATGAAGTGGAAGTATGAGGAGTACTTGGACAAGCGGAATTGTTGTCTTGTTCGAGAATCATTAAGGTTGTCTACGGCTAATGTTAACCACTCTGGTTTCTTTTCAAACAATCGAGATGTGACAAGATCACAACACAAATTATTCTGGTTGTTTAATACTTTATTCTTGCATCACCAAAAAAATATTATAATTTTCTTTTATTTTGTAGTATTCTTTATTTGAGAGTCTTATAAGGTGTACAACAATCAGAAGCTTGACAAGGCCAAAAGTATTTATTTGCTATTTTAAGTAATTCAGTCTATTCAAGTTGGCATAGACATAAACACTAATTCAAATGAGAAAATATGGAAAATAAAATGATTTGCAAAAGAATCATCCCAATATCCTATGTTGTTTGAAAGATATTAAAGTTTTTATTCTAAAAAATTTCTCCAATAAAGTTTGGAACTTAAAATTGATTATCTTTGATGCCCTAAAAATGTTAAAAAATTGGACACATAGATCTTCAAGCATACTTGGCATTTTATATATTTTCATGAGCTATGCAATAAGAGGTTATAATAACAAATCACATGTTTGAGTGAAAAGCTAGGGATCCTAGAAGTTGTGCCACAAAAACTCAAGTTTCAATAAAAAAAAATTAGTAAGGTGGGAAAATGAACTGCTAGACTTTTGGGTGCCAAACAAATGTAGCACTTTCAAGAATATTTTAAAGAAGATATTTGTGCTAAATAAAGAGGTGAATCAAAATTTACAAGGACAGCCCCATCTCAATAGATTGTGGCTCTAGATATTAGGCTTTCTTCAAGAGTTGGTTTTCTTTGCAATATTTGGAACAGGTGTGGCTATAGCATGTTCAGAATTTATAGTTCTCATTTCATTAGGATACTAGAAAGAAATAATTTGTTTCTTTCATTTTGTATTTATTTATCTAGTGTTATTGTCTATTTCAGTTTGTAAGGGGAGTACCTTTCATCAAACTTAACATTTTAAGGTCTTTTTGCATGGTCAAATTTTCCATGAAATGCTAGATCTCCTATAGTTCTCACCAAAAAGTTTAAGCTTAGTTTCTAATGTGCAAGTACATCCATATGAAAGAGTTCCATTAAGATATCATAAAAAGTAAGGTGCTAGAAACATTAAGTTGACCTAAATTTATTTTCAAAATGAAACAATTCAAATTTGCTCTTAAATTTATAGAAATATTATCAACCCTATTTTTAAAAATTAATAAATTTATCACGAGTTCTCAATCTCATTACTCTACATCATTTTAAAATTAAAGGTGTAAACAAAAAATTTTAGTCAAAGTTAATAAAAAAATTTTATGTTGGTTGATGCATTTTTAAAAGTGGGATATAAGTTTTTAAGTTTCCCCATTTAAAAATAGTAACTAAATATATACATAGTTTGGATTCTCAGACAAACCAGTACAATGAGGCTTATGCTACCAATATTAGCTTAAAGATTCTTAGACAAACTACATAATACATTGAGGTGGGAGATTAATGACACTACTCGTGAAGACATTAAAATGCTTAGTCAAAATGATTGTAAGTATTGCTAATTCAATAGTGTTCTAGAAAATGATGGATTCAAATTTCAAATCCATGCAGAGTGACATGTTGTTATGTCCTCCCCTCATAATAGCATGAAAAGATAACACCTTCATTATGAGCTTCATATTTATCAATTAGGTTGTCATTTTTATGGTCTTAGCACTCTTTTTTCTTCTCTGCAACATAGTTGGCGATTAGAATAGGCTAGAACCTATTGTTTACTAGAAATAGAAGGAGAATCATGGGGTTTGGAATAAGCTTTCGACTAGAGGCCTTACCCCATATATCTAGAAATCACATGGCTTTGATTTGAAGATTACCTCTAGGTTTATAAAGGAATGCAATGAGTCTACTCTCAAGGTGTATGTAAATCAGCTAGTGGTATTAGAGTAATTGGTGGAAAAGGTGTCCAACACTTTGGTAGAAGGAAGACAATTCTAAAGAGATATAAAAAGTGTAGAAATAGCCATAGTGATTTTCTTTGGGAAAGGTTAAAGGAACAAAGTGAAAATGACTATTGATGGAGCTTATTATAGAATCTCTATCCAACCTCATTGGGTGGTGGTTGCAAATGTTATAGTGTGCTATGCTACTACTAATGATCACTTTGTAGTTTGTTTGGTTATCACTTTGTCATTCTTAATCATTTTTGGCATGATAAATGCATATCTCCTTGTTCATTTTTCCCCTTTTTTCTATTTTCCTTAATGCCGAAAGACACTGCGGCATATAGGTTGAGGAATGATAGGTTGATATGGTGTAGAGATTGATGAATGACAATTTGATATGGTGCACATTTTGATGATTAATATTATTTGATCTAGGTTGTTGAGTGATATTGTTTGATCTTTTGATATTTTTGATTTGGTTTCTTATAGGCATACAAGTTGATTTGGTACATTGGCAATATATATTAGTTACATATAGAATATATGATCATAGTTGGTGGTAATTGATATAGTACAAACACTCCTATAATCTTTTTTTGATGTTATTGATTATTAATTTCTATAGTATAAACATGTATACTTGATTGGAAATGACACACAATGATACATTTGTTTGGTTTTGATTTGATGTTGGTCTCATCCTAGACTCATATTCATTTTGATATATTATTGATAGCATGTCCACTCACACCAATGTTGTTCCTTTTTGTTCATTGTACATTATCGATGCTAATATACTTTGATTACAGTTTATTTCTTTGTCATAAGTAATTAATGATATTTTTGATAGGTACATACAAAATGGATATTCTCTTAGTGATAACATAAATATTTTTAGACAATTTACATATTTATAGGATGAATATAATTGATAATTTATATCTTTTTTGATTATATGGTTGATATGCATTCTTGTTATTTCTTACATTATGTATCTTGCTATGCATTAGATATTAATGCCTTACATGTCTTTTTATCTAGTAAAGAATTAATATCTTATCAATATTTCATTGATAAGCTATTAGCATCTTATTGCAAACAAGATGTATAAGTTAGTAATAATCTACTATATACAAGTGTTGTATGTATTAAGTGATAATCTTGTAATAACAATTTGTGTTAAAAAAAATAGTCACTTGATCAATGAAAAATATGTTATAGTAATGGCATTGTACTATTTGGTCTTTAAAAAATACATGAGAATGTAATCTTGATATAGTTTGTTAAAGCACCTTGATATAAATCAATAGCCATAGTATGTGCAAGACATTGTGTGGCATGATGGATGGTAACAAAAATGTTTAAGACTTTGAGCACAAAAATAGATACTAATAATGGGTATCAATTGACTTGACATTATTATTGAATACGTCTACATTTGGTATCAAAAGGCATTATAGTTATTTGAAATCAATGTATATCACTTGCATCAAGGGTTTGTTGGGAGTATGACTTAGGGAATTGAAAGTAGTAAAGGATTATTGTATTTATTTTTGTTCGAAAGTACTTTTTCTTTTCTTTCAAATGGTCTTGAAACCCTAGCCAACATGCTAGGGCATGGTGGTTTTATCTAGATGTCATTTTAGGTTAGTGGTCATTAGAATAATAATAGGGTTACGGTAATTTGTTTTTAGAATGAAATTGTATTCAAGTTCATTCTAACCTAGATTTCATACTTATCTTAATTTATTTTCTTAATAACATTGGAAGTTAAATACTTAATAGTTTTAATTTTGAGATTTCATTGGGTTCTTTTAGCAATACTAGAAAGGTAGTTGGAAAATTTAATTTACCTTTTGTAATTTACATTTTTGAAATCGGTTGGAAATATGGTTTTGTGTGAATATTTTTTAAAGGCTCTCATATACTGTTAAAAGTATTGGGTCTCTTGAGTCAAGTGAGCTCTTTATTTGTAAGAACATTCTTTTAGAAAAGCATTTTTTCTTGTATAATCAAAGAAGAGATATTTTTGTTACTTTGTACTAATAAATTTCCCGATATAATTGATTTATGTTGTATAAGTAAAAATTCTTGATTCCTAGGGAAAAAGTTGTACTTATCATTTTTGTCAAGAATTTTATAATGTTGTGTACATTTGGTACACATATATGTGAGCATAAAGTGTATATATTATTATACGAAGAATCATATAGATTTATATTTTTTTGATTATAGAATCTCTTAAATCTCAACTAAAATGAGATACTCAGTAAATGATGCATATTGATAAAAAGGTGATACCTTGTGTATTTATAATTTATAATTCTATTGTTGTTAAATTAGAGTGAGGAACTTTCAATTGTTAGTGAGGCAATCTTATTTTGTAGTGGGCCACTTTCATTTATCAATGAGATATTTTTGCCAATGACGATATACAAATAGTAAATCTTTTTATTAATATAGAGAGGCACTTTACGAGTGGTTTTTCATGCCTATGAGGGTTTTCCACTCATGAAAAATAATGTGTTATGATTCCTTAATAAGCTTTGCAATTTTCAAGTTGATATATATGTTCCATAAAGGTTATAATGTTCCTAGATAATTGCATTTGATAGAAATCGATCAGTTAACTAGTTGTACTTAAAAGTTTATTAGAAATTGAATTTTGGAACATTGATTCACCATTCCCCCTATCAAAGTTCTTGGTACTCCAAAAAATAATATCAGAGCCATACCCTTACCATAAGCATAACCAACTTAGTAGATTTGTGGAGTACTTTGTATGACTATTGAATGTCTTACTCATACTGTTAATTCAAATAATAAAATTATTATTGATCTTGAAGTTGATCTTGATGGTGAGTTAAAATTTGGCCATAGTGAAACAAAATAGCTTTAAGATGAAACCCTAGTGTAGAAAAATAAAACTTAGAAAAAAAGAAATAATCCAATTCAAAAAAAATTAATGAATGAGAGATCAAAGACTTAGGTCTAAAACTTAAGCTTGAAGAAAAAAGAATATTCTTGAAATAACTCATAAATAATTAAAAGATAAAGAGAAGGTATGTTGTACTCTAGGAGTAGAATTTTTTTCTTTAAGAGAAACCTTGTCATGTATAATGATACTCAAAATATCTTAAGGAAATAAAAAGACCATAAAGGAAGGATTGGTCTAGGATTTATAGAAGGACAATGTTCAAGTTCTAGCAACCATGTTGATGTTGCAAAGGAGAAATACATTGTCAAAAAAGGTATCTTTTTGAAACATGATTTTTATTTTGTTGGCCATTGTTTTCATTGTAGTCAATATGGATATTAGGTTATTGAAATTTGGATTATGTTTAGAAGAGGACTTAGATTTCTAAATGGAAGTTTTTTTAATTCCTTGAATAAATTAAATTTTTCTAAATATGGTAATTTTGCACATATAGAAATTTGTTGTAGGGATACCTCTTCCATACAGAAAAATAAAGAAACTTCTAGAAAAAAAAATCAAATTAACTTTGGCACAAAAACATGAAGCCATGATCATCCAAATAGATCTAAATACTCAAAAGAAATATTTATGGGTTGTAGATAGTGGGTTCTCTCACCACATGACTGGTGATAAGAGAAAGGTAATCAAGCTTGAAGATTACATTGGCTGATCAACTAGATTTGGGAATGATTTATGTATTTTGATAAAAGGAAAAGTGAACCATTATTCAAGATAATGATACTCTTATTCATGATGTCTATTATGGACAAGGTGTGACTCATAATCTTCTCATTGTAAGTAAAATATGTGACAATAGTTTTAATGTCACATTTAATGCTCTAGGTTGTGAGATAAGAAAAAATCTAATAAAGCTATTATAAATAGTTTTAGAGAAAATGAAAACATTTATAATCTCCATGAAACCAATAGTAATAATAAAGAAAGAAATGTTTACTTCATGAGTCAAACTGAAGAAAGTAGACTATGACATAGACGGATTGGGCATATTAATTATGATAATATTTTTAAAATCAATAAAAATATTAATGTAAGGAATATGGCAGTGATCTCGAAACTTAGCAAAAATATTTACAATGAATGCCAACATTGTAAGAAAGCATATGTAATTTTTAAACCTAAAGCTTATTATTCAAGTAAATTATTAAAACTTGTTCATTCTGATTTATATGGTCATACAAGGACAAAGTCATTAAATAATTAAAGATATTTTATGATTCTTATTCATGACTATAATAGAATGACTTGGGTATGTTAGAATAACTTAGAGGGGGGGGGGGGGGGGGGGGTGAATCAGTTAGATAAATTATCATAGAGTCTCAAATACAAAGATGTGCCTTATAAAACAATTCCAACAAATTATACAGCTCAGTAACATAAAATATCAATCTATCTATTCACTTTACCGATTACGAGTAAATAACTAACTATCATTACTGACCAAATCAATTATGCAGAATGTAAATTATGATAGAAAAATAATCATCAGAAATAACATATAACACAATGATTTAACATGGAAACCCCGTTAAGGGAAAAACCACCTGGGACTAGTAACACAAAATAATTCACTCTTCTGAAGTGAGCTCGGTGAAGAGCTAACCCTGTTAAAGGTTATAAACACACTGTTAGGTGTGACCTGGTTAGAGGATTTATTAATAATAGTTAACTTTTGACCAGCATTCACTATGGGGTCAACAAGATAATAATGTACATTCTCTGAATGACATTGGGAAGTATATAAGACTATTAAGTCCACTCGGTTGAGAAATTTTTTGAATCAATGGTTAAACTGACACAATATGATCCGATTCAAATAAAACTCAATTGTAGATATTCAAATCTATGCTAAGCGCATAAAAATCCTCTAATCAATAATCAAATTCACTTCCTCAATATTTGTCAACTTACTTTCACTTGGTAAATGGTTCTCTGACAATCAGTTAACTCTATATTTTGGTTCTTTCAATAACCAACCTAATCAAGCATGCATGAATAGTCTTCATGCAAAATCTCTATTGTCTTCTTCTTCTGGCATGCTTCAATAATGAAATTCATATCTCTTCTATAGACAAGTAAATCATTTTCATATTAGCCATTAGATTTTGCCACTTAATCTCCTTCATCCATTTTCCCTCTTAAAACTTCCTCAACAGATGTGTCATTTACATGTTTCAATCGCATCCTTTAGATCTTCTCTAAATTTTGTCAGTCATGGATCTCATAACAAACTTCATCCTTAATCTTGAAATCATAACAATTTCCAGCTCATCAAATTCAGTCAGTTTTTCTTTGCATTTAATGTTTTCATCCATACTTAGTCAATATAGAAATGCATCGATGATAACTAGTTAAACTAGATCTGTTAATACTATTAGTTGGTATACACTGTATTGGCCCAGTGTATATAGAAATCTTCAATTGCCGACCACATTGTCATGCTCAATTTTAGATCTCTTCTTCATAATAGATTAATGTAACATGCTCAAGTCAACAATATAAAGCCATAGACTCAACAATAAGTTACCCAATGTTTACCTTATCCTTATTGGTCATATCCATCTTTTTCTCATGTAGATATCTCGATTCTTCATCTTTTCTTCCTTCAACAGATGTTCAGATGTTTGTAACTAACATTATAAGTAGTGTTAAGATTAGTTGACATCAATGACAACATATTAACTGATTTAATCATCTCACATATCATTTCAATACTCGGTGATCTCTAATCATTGTTTCTTCAGTTCATCCAGATATTCAATTAGTTGTAGTTCATCAATCTCTCCCTATGGAATTGATGGCAACACAAGCAATATGAAAATATGCCATGCACATACCAAACATGTATTCTACAACTATGTAAGAAATATGTTATAGCTCGGTAAGCTCAAATTTAATATGTTTAATCACTACAAAACATAATAGCATTAGAAGTACATACTCTCCCTGTGGATTTGATATTTTTAGTTCTGAGATTCCCTTCTTTGTTCTTAGCAACAAATATTCAAGTCTGTCCCTTTCTGTGTGTTCTCAGTAACTAATTTTCCATATTCATTCTCTCTCCCTTTGACAACAATGCCAAAGAAAATATAAACAGACAAATCTTCATCATCCAAGTATTTCTTTGTTGTTTAGTTCATATCATGTACCTTCAGTGTACAGATAAACAATTTTTTTTCCAGCTTCTACAATCTTTCACAACCTTAGACAAAATCCAAAGTGTGAGCTATGTGCATCAACAAGAATTATCTTTTGATAAGTGTAGGTTGATGCAACCTCCATATCACCTTAGTGATAGGTAGACGGGAGACAGACCCCAAGTCTAGTTCTCAAATATTCAAATGTGTCCTTTGGCAATGGATTAGTAAACATGTCAACAAGTTGTTCCTTAGATGTTACAAATTCCATTTGTACTTGCTTCTCTTGAACTTGTTCTCTCAAGTAGTGATACTTAATAGATATATTCTTTGTCTTTTAATTCATCACATGATTCTTAGAAATATTTATAGCACTGGTGTTGTCACAATATATAATCACTGGGTCAGTGATCACCTCATTCATTCCTTCCAACAGTTTTCTGATCCAAGCTATAATTAAACAATTTCTACTAGCAACAACATACTCTACTTCAACAGTGGACTGAGAAATACATGCTTGTTTCTTGCTAATCCAAGTCACAAGCCTTTCTCGTAAAAACAATGCTCCATCGGTTGTGCTCTTCCGGTCATCTATGTGAATAGATATGAAATGGGATGACCTCAAAATGAATAGGGTTTGAATTTGAATAGGAGTATGATATAGGGGTTGGAAATAAAAGTATGGATGGATAGAAGAAAAAGGGGTGAGTGATGGAAAATGTTGTGGACATATAAAGTAAACAAAACATAAATGGAAATACTAACCTCAAAATAGGACAAATCTAGAAAATATTGATTTCTAATGATTGTGTACAGTTTCGGGCAATTCTGCAACTTGCTCCAAACTGGAAATGTCGAGATGGAGAAAACCCAAAAAACTTTTGTTTTTTGGGAAGTATGTCATCATTGACCCAAATAGTGGGGCAAGGTCTTACCCCAAGGTAGGATCCTACCCCTCACTAAAGGTTGTCCCTGACCCAAAACAACTTTGGTAGAAAATTTGTTTGTGGATCCCAGAAGTTCACCAAAAAGGGTATCCAGATCCAAGCTCCAATTCATAGTCCTGTACCTCTACCTGCAAGAAAAATGGTTTTTTTTGTTTAGATGAGGGGTTTTCCTTAGTCAAA
Organism: Chamaecyparis obtusa; assembly: GCA_027943335.1. Lineage (NCBI taxonomy): Eukaryota > Viridiplantae > Streptophyta > Pinopsida > Cupressales > Cupressaceae > Chamaecyparis > Chamaecyparis obtusa. The sequence continues at coordinate 155,340 of BSBK01011720.1, forward strand.
CCCTAGTTTGGAATCAACCTTAATGATGAAATTGAAATAGGGAATGCTAGCAAGTAGTAGAAGTAGATCTAACAACGAAGCTATGAAATTCAATAGATATGCAATTGTATTTGAAATGTAAACAAGTATATTGATATGAAATCTTGTAAATCAAAACCATGAATGTAAATCCAAAATGTCCATGATTGTACACTTGGAATCCACCTTGATAAAAGAATGAATGGATCTTGAAGATGAATAAAGGATCGTGAAGGAAGATCACGCCACCATGATGGCTAGATCTAGGGTTTGAATGATGAATCTTGAATGTTTGAACCAAATCCCTTCAAAGGATTGAATGCTTGAATCCTTGATCTTCAAAGGAGAACTTGAATAGAGAAGAGGGCTTGAAAACTTCCTTGAAAATGCTTGATGACATTCTTGCTTGATCGTTCTCATGAAAATCAAATGTGAATTGATTGAGAAAATGAGAGAGATAGGCTTCCTTTTATAGTGATCTAGGGCACAAACTTTTAGAGAGGCCGACATTGGAGAATTAAATCCAAATTAATCTTAACCCCTAGAAATGGACCTAGATTAAATATAATTTAAGGATTTACCATTTTGAAACCTGAAATGGATGACTCATAAGCAGGAAAAAAAAAACTTTCTGAAGCCCGACATCCCGTAACTCCTGGAATCTAAAAATTGGACCTAGGGTCAGGGATGAGGTAGAATCAGCCGTAGGTAAAGGTAAAGGTCATCCCTAACCTAGGTCAGGGTCTTGATCATCCTTGACCCTACCAGGTCATCTTTGACCCTGACAGTCAGACACTCCAGATTCTCAGAGAAAACTATCAAAAAAAGGCTGGAAATAAGGGGGAGAGAAGCAGAATTGGGGGGAAACTATGAGATCCATGCAAAGACTTGATTAAGGTACTTAACATGACCCTAGACTACTCACTTAGAGGGCTAAAAACTCTTAACATGGAAGTTCTTCCATTTTAAGATGATACATTAAGCCCCCACTTTAGCTAGAGTATGGACTCGATGCAAACTCTTGGTAAAGGATAAGAAAGAAGAGATCAAAGTGGATTCAGAATGAGATAAAATAACACTTATCTAAGGACACAAGCCCCTAGGCTAAGGATTCTAACTCAAAACACACGCATGAGGGTGCAAAAAAAAAAGAAGGAAAAAGACACAAAAGAGGGGTTAGTAGTAAACAAACCCAAATCAACTAGCATAAGAAACCTTGCTAAGAAATATTTCTTATACTAATATCATATATGGAAAACTATCATAAAATTATAAATGATTACATAATAAAGACAAGAGAAACACTATAAATAGCATAGCTTCATGATCCAGTCCTACTAGCATGAAAGAGAAAATAGAGAAAGGAAAAAGAGTGATTACCTTGCCCAGTAAGATGCCCACCTTACCGTGAATCACTAAGGGAGGGAGAGCCAAACAAGTGGCCAAACCTAATAGTTCACCCATAAACTATGCTTGCAATTTTAATGCATCTTCTGACGGCTTCTAGAATATCCATATATCGACCTTCTTGTATCACTATGAATATAAAATGCATGTCTCCTTAGGATTTAGCAACTTATGTGCATTACCTTCAGAAGATTTAGTTTATTGGAAATGCATGTCTTTTCAAGATTTAGAAACTTATGTGCATTACCTTCCAAGATTTAGCATGTTGAAAATTGAAAAATGCATGTCTCCTTAGGATTTAGCAACTTATGTGTGTTACCTTCAGAATATTTAGCATTCTTGAAAATAAAAGATGCGTGTCTTTTCAGGATTTAGCAACTTATGTGCATTACCTTGCAAGAATTAGCATTAAAATAAAAAACTATAGTACAAGGGAGACCCTATATATGCCCCTCTCCTTATCATGGCAGTCTACTAGATAGGATAAGGAAGAGGAAGAGGATACCTACTTCTCAATAAAATGAGATATCCTATTTAACAACAATGTACACCACATTCTTAGAGAAGGATATTGACCCCTACATCCAAGAGTATAGATAATCATGAAAAGGATATGTCACTTGTGGAAAAAGGATCCTCAATGAAAGAGATCTTATCAACAAGACCCCCCACCATAGAGGAGTTCATTTAGATAAAATATCATCTTTCAAAGGCAGGAACAAAGATTCAATCATCAAGCATCTCTACAAAAAAGAGGAAAAGGAATCTTTGGAATGAGGGAAACAAATCTAACACTAAAGAAAGGGTAAGAGTTTATAAATAATATCATTTATAAAATAAAGAAGAGGTGATGACTAGGGACAAAAACCTCTCATATAAAAAGATATCCATAGTCAAAATGTTAGTCAATATAATGAAATAATATTTCAATATAAACAAATACCACTAAGCTAAGGAAAACAGTTCCCTAGAAAAAGAGAAAGAAGGAACAACCTCACCCCCCAGAGATAGAGACAAGGGATACCTTTGCAAAAAAAATGTTTTGGAAAAGATATCTTGAATAGGAACATAATACAAAACCATAGAGAAATAGGAGAGAAATAATACCAATTAACCCTCAGGCACAATATATGCTAAGAGCCTAATGGATCCTAAGAGACTAGAAAAATACACCTCTTTCCCCCCATTCTACAGACAAGAGGAAAAGAGATCTATATTATATCAAAATGAGGGGAATCACCTATATCAAAATTATGAAGGAATTGTAAAACTACACAAGAGTGAGATATAATTCCTAAAGCATCTCTTTCTCTAACATATAACCTGAAATGTTTACAATCAGCAAGTAAATGTGTATTGCGATAATGAAAAGGACATTTGTACTTGGATAAACCATCTATCGGCATAGGTCTAAAGATTTATTTCTTGGATTTTATTAACTCAACATATATCTTCTTAGCCACTTCTTGTCAAATATTAGGGTTTTCTATTTTAGGTGTAGGGAGAAGAATATGAAGAGGAGGATGACGATCAACATCACCTACCTTGACTTGAGATTTTGAACAACCAACACCATGTGGGTCCTTTTTAGGGGGTATATTAACTAGATATTTGATACCATGCTCATTAACTCCAAGCCCTAAACCTCTATAACCTTGTTTAGTCACTATATTATATATGGTAGTGTACATATCATGTAAACCTTCTACAAGAGGTGATTGTTTACCATGTTCATGAGTAAAGGTTGTATAAGGTGGAATAAAAGGTTTTGAAGAAGTTTCTTTACCCTTTCCTTTAATATCATCATGAATCTAAGGAGAAGGTAAATGAACGAAGTCTTGCACATTTGCATCCTAAACGCTTGAATCCCATCATAAGTATGGGAAGAACTATGGATAGCAGATGGAGAATTAGGCATCAGATTTGGAATAGGAAGATTAGGAATCAGATTAGGATTAATAGGATTAGGATTAGGAAGATTAGGAGATGGTGTATCATCTACCAAGTTATTCACATAATCCAAAAGAGTAATAAGGCTACCACATAAATTTTTAATGAAAGTCTTGAAAGTAGGAAGACTAGTATCAGTCAATTTCACAAAAGCATAAGCAAGTGCAAAATGAAGAGTCATCAACATAATCAAATGGATAATACTTTCATAAAAATCATAGGTTTGATAAAGAGATGCTAAAAGAAGGGTAATAAAGAACATGACCACACACCAAAGCATCTTAAAGATCTTCATAGTAAATGAAATGCAAGAAATGTTTTTGTATTTTTGTTGAATATTTAGATTTTTTTGTATTTTTGAATTTAAAAATGCAAGAGCATACACTAAATCTAATTTTAAAGGGAAATATAACACCAAAAAGAAAGAGAGTAAGGTTTTTGGGTTCACCAAAATGAATAGATATGAAATGGGATCACCTCAAAATGAAAAGGGTTGAATTTGAATGGGAGTATGATAACGGGTTGGAAATAGAAGTATGGATGGATAGGAAAAAAAGGGGTGAGTGATGGAAAATGTTATGGACATATAAAGAAAAAAAACATAAATGTAAATGCTAACCTCAAAATAGGGAAAATCCAGAAAATACTAATTTTTTATGTCTTTGTACAATTTCAAGCAATTCTGCAACTTGTACCAGACTGGAAAGGTCGAGACAGAGAAAACCCAAAAAAAATTTGTCTTTCAAGAAGCAGGTCATCCTTGACCCACATAGTGGGGAAAGGTCTTACCCTGGGGTAGGATCCTACCCCTCACTTAAGGTTGTCCCTAACCCAAAACAACTCTGACGGAAAACCTATTCGCAGATCCCGGAAGTTCACCGAGAAGGGTATCCAGATCCAAGCTCCAATTCGCAGTCATGTACCTCTACCTATAAGAAAAATGATTTTTTTGTTTGGATGAGGGGTTTTCCTTAGTCAAACCTCAGTTTGGAATCAAGCTTAACGATGAAATTGAAATAGGGAATTCTAGCAAGTAGTAGAAGTAGATCTAACAACTAAGCTATGAAATTCAATTGATATGCAATTGTATTTGAAATGTAAACAAGTATATTAATATGAAATCTTGTAAATAAAAACCATGAATGTAAGTTGAAAACCTCCATGATTGTATGCTTGGAATCCACCTTGATAGAAGAATGAATGGATCCTGAAGATGAACAAAGGATCTTGAAGGAAGATCACACCACTATGATGGCTAGATCTAGGGTTTGAATGATTAATCTTGAATGTTTCAACCAAATCCCTTCAAAGGCATGAATGCTTGAATCCTTGATCTTCAAAGGAGAACTTGAATATAGAAGAGGGCTTGAAAAATTCCTTCAAAATTCTTGATGAAATGCTTTCTTGATATTGCTCATGAAAATTGGATGTGAATTGATTGAGAAAATGAGAGAGAAAGGCTTCATTTTATAGTGATCTAGGGCAGAAACTTCTAGAGAGGACAAAATTGGAGAATTAAATCCAAATTAATCTTAACCCCTAGAAATGGATCTAGATTAAATGCAATTTAAGGATTTACCATTTTGAAACCCAAAATGGCCGACCTAGAAGCAGGAAAAAAGAATCTTTCTGAAGCCGGATATCTCGTAACTCCTGAAATTTGAAAATTGGACATGGGGTCAAGGATGAGGTAGAATCCTCCCTAGGTTAGGTTTGAGGTCATCCCTAACCTAGGTCAGGTTCTAGGTCATCCTTGACCCTACCAAGTCATCTCTGACCCTCACAGTCAGAAACTCTAGATTCTCAAAGAAAACTGTCAGAAAAAGGCTGAAAATAAGGGGGAGAGAAGCAGAATAGTGGGGAAATTGCTAGATACATGAAAAGATCTGATCAAGGTACTTAACATGACCCTAGAATACTCACTCAGAGGGCTAAAAACTCTTAACATTGAAGTGATTCCATTTTAAGATGATACACTTTTTTTCCAACCCACTCTGCATCGATGTAAACTTTAAGTTCAAAATTGCCTTCCAATGTCTACCATAATCCATAGTCCTCTTTTTCTTTAGGTATCTCAAATTCTCTTTACAACAAAAATATATGAATCTTTAGGATGGAAGAAAATCTTTCCATAATTTCCATTGCATGTAAAATATCAGGCCTACTATGAACAACATACATCAGTTTACCAATCATAGATTAGTATAGAGTCTAATTTACCTTGGTAGACTCATCATCCTTTGTCAATTTGCAGCCAGTTACCACCAGTGTTCCCATAGTTTTAGCATCTTCCATGCCAAAAGTTTTCAATACTTCTTTAATGTATTTTGATTGAGTAATGAAAATCCCATCTTTCCGTTGTATAATCTGCAAACCTAGAAAGAATTTAATCTCTCCAAACATAGACATCTCAAATTCCTTTCTCATTTCATCAGAAAAATATTTGAAAATATGATCTTGTCCATGAAATATTATATCATTAACACATATTGCAACAATCAAAATGTTATCATCAGAATCTCCTTTCATGTACATATTACTATTTTCACTAGTTCTTACAAAGCCAATACCTATAAGATAAGCATGTAATCTTTGATACCATGCCCTTGGTGCTTGCTTTAGTTGATGCAAGGGCATCCAAGTTTAAGGGAGAGCATTCTGTGTCCTCGGTGAATCTACATGGAGTGTTTGTATTTTGGCTGGTGTTACTCATTTGTAGCCTTGACCAACAATCTCAGTCATTGAAGGAAGCTCAGTCACTAAAGGAACCCGGTATTCTCTGGTGCTCGGTGAAAGTGTTACTTAGTCATGCATGTGGTGCTCAATGATGCGTAGTATGCTTGGTGATTTTGCTATCATTCAGTATTTCTGACTTACTAGATCTAGTGGTGATGACCAAAGGAAAAAAATCTACTGAAGACAGGACTGCTCGATTACTTAGACCTGCTGCTCAGTTAAGTAATTACTTAATGGAAGATTCTACTTTCTCTGGTACTTTTAAGCTCGAAAATATGATTGACTGGATTGGTGAACTTGAAGATTTCTTTAAGCTGGAAGAAATTGAATATCCTCTTCAGGTGAGATTGGCACAGACAAAGTTGAAAGGACATTCTGCTCTTTGGTGGAAAGAACCACAAAGAGACTAAGAAGATGAAGGTGAAAAAGAGATCAATCAGTGGAGATTGATGGTGACTAAGTTGAAATCTAAGTTCATACCAGCTGTCTATGAGGTTGACTTGTTTAAGAAGTTGCAGAATCTGGAATAGAATGATTTGTCTATTGAATATTATACCGAGGAGTTCTACAAACTTACTATTTAGTCTAGAAACTGAGAGCTTGGTAAGGAAAGGGTAGCTCAGTATGTGAATGGTCTGAGATTCAATATTCAGGATGAACTTGGTATGCTAAAGATTGATTTTGTTGAAGATGCTTATCAGTATGCTTTGAAGGAAGAAGTTAAGTTGAAGAGGAAACAACCTAGTAACTCCTGAGGGAAAGAAAAGATTGATCACTCAGTGAAGGATAAACTGACTGATGCAGAAGATGAACAGAAACTTGTGGAACTGAAGAAGAAGATAGGTAGAGTTATCTTTAAGGGTAATTTCTATAACTGTGGAGAGGAAGGACACCATTCTTTTGAGTGTACATAGAAGAAAGTTGATCGATGAACTATTGTGATGAATAAGAACATTCAGAATGAACCTGAATCAGAGAACTTATTGCTTCAGCGAACATTACTCGATATAAAGGATGAACCTTGTCAGAGGAGTAACTTTTTTAGGACCCGATGCAAGATTGAAGGTAAACTCTATGATGTTATTGTTGATAGTGGAAGTACTGATAACCTTGTTGCTGAGGACCTAGTTCAGAAACTTGGTTTGAATAGAATGAATCATCCTTGTCCTTATAGGATTGTCTGGTTACAAGATGTTCCTACTTTGGAAGTTAGAGAACAATGCTTCATTGATGTTCAGATTGGCTAGTACAAGGATCTTGTGCTTTGTGACATTGTGAAGATGAATAGTTGTGATATATTGCTCAGTAGACCTTGGAAATATGATTTCAGATCTATTTATGACTGTGTAAGAAAATTTTTTATTGTTGAGAAGGATGACAAGTTTTCATTGATGCCTTTGATGCATACAACACTCCGTAGGAGAAGCCTGAGTATTGGTAGCCGAGTTGAGATTGTGGATCCAGAGAAAATGAATGATCAGTATGGAGAACCGACCTATACATTGTCAAGAAAAGACTTGAAGACATAGAGGACATTGAAGTGGAATAATTTGCAAGCAGAAAAGGTGGAGGACTTGTATGTAAACAACCTCTTCAGGATTTATGTGTTGAATCCTGAAAGATGTTCTTTTCACATATGCACATCTTTTGGAACCTGGGGTGTCTGATGCAGGGTCATCCAAGGTTAAGGCAGGGCATTCTATGTCCTCAGTGAAACTACATGGAGTGTTTGTAATTTGGTCAATGTTACTTGATTACAGCCTTGATCTATGATCTTGGTCATTGAAGGAACTCTGTAGTCTCTGGCAATCGATGAAAGTGTAACTCAGTCATGCCTATGGTGCTCGATCGACAATGGTGCTCAGTGATGCCTGGCCTGCATGGTGATTTTACTGTCACTCGGTAGTTCTGACTTACCGACTAGAGTTCTATGTGATTTTTTGAGCCAACTTGATGAATTTATTGCTGGTAGCCATTGTTATGGGTCCACATGCTAAATTAAATGTTTGTATACATTTGTAAGCCAACTTCTATGGAATTTAATTTTTCTTTTTTAGGAGTTAAGGGTTTCATCTTTCTGACTTGTGGCTGATGATTAGTATTTAAGGAGGGCTTGGGTAGATGTTTAGGGCTAGAACTTGGAAGGGGAACAACTTAGAAAATTTGGCATATTAGATGTGAAGCTTGAGAGTGAAGTTGTGGAAAAATTCTTGATGTTCTTGCAGATTAGATTATAATCTAATAGTTGTTTGTAGTAGAGCTAGGGGTTTGCACACTTGGAAACAAGGAGATTTCTTGGAGGATTGCGAGCTCAATTTTAGATCTGCCTTAGGGTTTCCATCATATTTTGACTATCTTTAGAGCTAACTAGCTTAGATTGTATTAGATCTCATTGTGGATCTTGCATAATTGTTTTCTGATTGTAATTGGCCCTAACCTGGAAGGCCTTATAGCTGGGCATGTTAATCAAAATCAATGTTAAACAATTAATTTGTGTTGCATTGTTGAGTAATCCACTGTGTAATTCTATTGGCTGCAAGGTTTGGACTATCCTTAATTGGATCCCCCATCCTTGACTGCATCATCAGTCCATATAAAGCTTTGTGTAGTCTACATACCATGTCTTTCTGATTCGGATCAACAAACCCTTCAGGTTGTTCTATGTAGACCTCCTCCTCAATAACTCCATTTAGAAAAGCTGATTTCACATCCATTTGATATACCTTAAATCCCTTATGTGTAGTATAGGAAAGAAACATGCAAACCCCTTCTGATCTAGAAACATGTGAAAAGGTTTCACCATAATCAATACCTTCTTCTTGTGCATATCCCTTACAGTCAAGTCTTTCCTTATTCCTTGTAACTTCTCCATTCTCATTCAGCTTATTCTTGAAAATATACTTAGTATGGATAACATTTTTATCTTTCGGTCTAGGCACTAAAGTAAATGTCTTATTATTTTCAAATGGTTCAATCTCCTCATTCACAACATTAATCCATTCCTCATTGTCAAGAGCATCCCTAACACTCTTCGGTTCAAACTTAGAAACTAAGCATGTTTTATATCTTAACTTACTTCAAGTCATCATGCCAACTTTCTTATCTCTAATGATTTGGTTCTCAGGATGGTGTCTTTTAAAAAATCTTACTAGGACTTGATCTCTCCTCTGGTGATCATTCTTTTTAGGTACAGTTTCCTTCTCAATAGCTTCTTCCTGATTTTTGGTTTCAATTTGTTGATTCTCGGTAGCATTTTTCTAATGCCTGGTAGACTCATCCTATGGCTTTGATAGATATTTTGAACCTTCAACATAAATTAACCTACCATAGTCTTCAGGTTCCTTCATGCTTTCTACATCATTCTTATCAGCAAACTCATCAACTTTTACATTAGCACTTTCTATCATCTTATTAGTAACTTTTTTCAAACATTTATAAGCTTTACTCTTAGTAGAATATCCCAAGAATATTCACTCATCACCTTTAGAGTCAAAATTTCCATTCCTATCATATTTCAGAATATAACACTTGCTACCAAAAATTCATAAATAACTTACACACGATGTGTATCTAAACCATAACTCATAGGGTGTCTTGTTTATGTCTTTCTTTATTTGAACTTGGTTCACAACATATACAATTGTACTAACTACCTCTCTCTAGTAAATTTGTGCAACATTTTTCTCAATCTGTCATGCCCAAAATTTTCAGGCATGAACACAACAAACAACAACTACAATTGTTTTTTAAAAGCTCAATAAGTTACCTTAGATGCAATAATAGTAAGGTGTAATTTACTAAATCAGTCCATCATCCTATTTACAATACTTTATGTTTATCTTTATGATATTTCAATAGATGATTAATTCTTTTATTTTTAACAGGATCTATTACCCTAACAAGTTAAAATATGAGCAGATCAATTTAAGAGTAATTTATCTAAGTTAAGAATGAAGTAAAATTGATAAGAAATTTGATCCAATAAACCAATAATTCTCAATTTCAATTCCTAAATATATTCTTATGAAATTCCTTTAGTTGAATAAATCTTTACAAGGGTTCTATTTTATTCAAGGATATTAAACATAAATTCATATAACCTTATAGAAACATTTAGTACAAGATCTACCCAATCAATTAAAAAAATTGACTTAACTTCTCAAAATCAATAATTTGTACAAAAGAATAGTTTGTTTGAAATAAACCTTGCAAAAGACATTATATTGAATCTTATGAATTAAAACTTAAATCATTGATTTACAAGAATTCACAACTTCCCTTCATGAGGTACATAACATCCTATCACTACCAAAGTATACATGATTTACAACTTTGAGAGTTACAATGTTGACTATCACAAGGGCTCTTTACAAAACACAATTCCACTGAATACCACATTTAAGGAAGAAGATCATGCTTTCATATAAATTTACAAGGGTCACATTTAGAACAACAATATGAAGAACCATCCTTTCACAATAGCCAAGCTCCCAAGAGCATCTTCAAAACCTATCACAAAATAACCACTTAGGTTGACCATGGAGGCTCACCTCCCAACCTAGGCCATTACATGGCCACCCCTGAGCTTGGGGATCTAGATAGGAATAGGATACAATCAAGAACTCACAAAACTCACATAAAATAAACACTTATAGAAATCCACATTCGAAAACTTCCCAACACATGGTAGAACAAGAAGGTGGTCTCCAAGAGGCCTTCCAATAATAAGGGTGGTAGTAGACCTTCAGTAGGAGATAGCCAAACAACTAATATCCTCAAGCCACACATGGACTTGAAATGACCACCCACACAAGATGTAGTCATGAACAATAACCTCCTTATGCCCCCCTAAAGTGCCCTTAGGCATGTTTGGCATCATGGGCACCCATATACCCATGTACTTCACTCCACACAAGGGAGACTCTACACTAAACTAGAGTCATTTCCTACCACCCCCTCCAAGGTTACTCTTCCCTCCCAAGGGTGAGTGTGCCTTGAAAAACCCATACAAAATATAGCACAAATGTAAACACAACAAAATAAAATTTCATAAACCCAACATGAAAATAACTTAAAAACTAAATAGGACTCCATTAATGGGGCTTCAAGCTCAAGAACACACAAGTCTATGTAAGCATTTCCAAATCAAGAAACCAACCTTACTCCCAAGCTAAAGGTGGATTGAAGTTGAGAGGAGCTTTCCTTCCAAGTTCTTTTCTCCAAAGGCTTCCTCAATTCTGAATCTGTCTCTAAGAGTAGAGAGTGGGTGAACACTCAACTCTTCCTAAAACCTTACCTAAATAGGAAAACCTCCTAAACCTAGGAACCAATGAGAAGAGAGAAGGAAAACTTCCATTCCCTTCTTCCCACTTTCCTTCCTTCACCATAAATGGTGTTGAATGCAAGTTTGGGAAGAAGAGAGAGGTTAACCAAAACCTCACAACTCTTCAAATCCGTCCAAGTTTGAAATTGAGACTTTAGGGGAGTAATAAATGAGTTTAGAAGCTTATTAATGACTGAAAATGAACCCTAACCCATAGGGTACCAAGTCACGTAGCTAAAATTGACCCCGGTTACCTTCTAGGAGCCTAAAAGACCCTCTCAAACTACCCCTCAAGTTTGTGCACGGATTTTTGGTCTTGGTTGACTTCTAGAAACTTCCCAACCCAAGGTTAGTTGATTCAACCCTAAGGTAACACCCTAGTTAGGCCCTTGACCCAATCAATTACTAAAATACTTAACCATGCCAACACATAAGCCGCAATTTGCCAAATTTGGCACATTTTAATAAAACAATTGACATGGCTAATTCACATAAACATTAACTAATTTAATTACACACATGCAAACCACTTTTATGAATAAAAGACAATACAATGAGGTCCATGTCTCTTTATTCAAAGAGGACCTTGGTATGCACGGTATAAACATAGGTTCCAATACTAGATCCCCGCATTTAGATCCATGGTCAACTTATCCTGCACACTCATTGCACACATCAGTAGGTCCAATAAACATGATATAAACATAATACATCACAACTGCATGGTTTAAAACTATGTCTGTAAATCAATCAACTAAGCACAACTTCGGTTTCCTAAACCAACTTTTCATTGCAATAGTTTCAAAACATCATATAACATCACATGTACATAACCATAACTAAACATAACATGTAGTACCTCAAGTGTACCCTGATTACATAATCAGGTACCAAACATTTAATATAGGATTCAATAGATCCTCAAATACGTAGGTGTCCCAAATAGTCTACTATATCTGTGAAATAAGTACTGAAAGCATGGAAAACATAATAGTAATAGTATGACTGTCTGGTAGGTCTCACACAATCATCAATGTTCTAGCACAATCAACAATAGATCTATTTATCCTTTCAGCAATTTCATTCTATTGTGGTGTTCTAGGTGCAAAAACCTACCTTTTTATAGCATGCTCATGATAGAAGTTAGTGAATTCATCAAAAACAAACTCACCTCCTCTATCAGACCTTAAGCATTTCAATTCTTTTCCAGTTTCTTTTTCTACTTTAGCCTTATACCATTTAAATAGTTTGAAAGCCTCAGATTTTTCTTTCAAGAACATAACTGTCATCAATCTAGTATAGTCATCAACAAACAAAATAAATTATCTATATCCATAGTATCTTTTAGTTCTCATGGGACCACATAAGTCGGTGTGAACGAACTCCAAATTTTTTTTAGATGAGTAGTCCTTACTTTTAAAACTAGATTTTGTCATCTTTCCTTTTTGACATTGATGACACATAACATAATCAGGTTTGGTTAGACTAGGCAATCCTCTAAATTTTCTCATTTTACTATTCTTAATCATGTTATCAAAATTTACATGACATAACCTCTTATGCCATAACCATGCATCTTCATTTTTCACCAGTAAACAAGAAGTCTCAGCATTGTCAAGGTAAAATAAGTTACCTTTTGATTGTCCTCCTGTTCTGATAAGCTTTCCATTCTCATCATGATTTTTACCTTCTTTCTCTCAAATGGCACTTGGTGACCTGAGTTATTAAGCTATGCCACACTCAAAAAATTGTAATTCAATCCTTTTACCCAGTATGCATTATCACATCTAATTTTATCATTCAATAGAATAGATCCATTTCCTTTAACCATGCAAGGTGTGTCATTTCCTATTTTCATTAATCCTCCATTATAATGCTCAAGATGATCAAACTTATCTTCATCACTAGTCATGTGATGTGTACAACCACTATCAATGATCCAAGTATCATTTTTACTAACTTTAGAAATTAGTGTTGTTTCTACATACCTTTCCTCCTCTTCAGAATCATCTTTCATTGTAGCAAACACTACCTCTATATCATCATCAGTGTCAGTGTCGATGTTGGTGTCATCTTCTTCAAAAAGATAGCATTCCTTTTTTCCCTTATCTTTGTGATCTTGGTTGTCTCTTTTTTGTGTCGGTAACCTCTCTTGTTCCTTTTGATATAGCTTCCATCACCAGATCAATCTTTGTCTTTATCTTCCTCTTTCCTATTGGGACTCCTAGCAGCAATATGACCAACTTCTTTACAATTAAAACAAACTAAAGGTAACTTTCCCTTATATCTACCTTTACCTTTCTACAGTCTCCATGCCATAAGAGCTTCAAGTTCATCAAGATCATCATCCATATTACTATCACTTTCATTCCTTATATTATGCTTACTACTAGATTTACCAATCTTCAAAGAAGACACAAAAATAGACTCAACACTGGGTACAACACTATTATCAAAATTATTTAGCTCAAAAGTTGTTAACTTTCCAATCAGATTATAAAGAGTAAGATTACTACTAGGTGTAGACCTCATTTCATAAATAGAAGATATTCTAATTGCATAGACATGCAACAAGGTTCTCAGTATCTTACTTACCATTGTATCTTCAGAAATGATACCACTAGCTCCTCAAATAGCATTGACTACCTCTTTGATTTAGTTTGTGTACTGTGTGATATTTTTTCCTTCCTTCATTTTTATGTAATCAAATCTACCTCTTAAGCTTTCATCTCTATCTCTCATCACATTTGCATCAGCACCATAAACTAGAGCAAGTTTATCCCGCATTTACTTAGCAGTAGTGCAATCCTTGACATCCTCAAATTCAACATCAGATAGAGTAGCAGAAATCTCTATCATAGTAATATTATGTTCATGTTGATCTCTTAACTGATCAAGAGTCAAAGGACCAACCGTCAGTTGGATGTAGCCATTGCTAAATAAATGTATAGAAGATTGTCAAATTCTAGATATGTGAAGTCTCATCTAACTTTACCATGTAGAAAAGTTGTCCTTGTTCAACTTTGGCACTTCCCTCTTATACATCGTATAATCTTTCTGCTCAAGTCCTTAAAAATTTATTCTAAGAAATCAATATGCTCTAATACCAATTGTTAGATAACTAAGAGGGGGAGGTGGTGAATCAGTTAGATCAGTTATCCTATAGTCCCAAATACAAAGGTGTACCTTATAAAATAATTCCAACAAATTATGCAACTTGGTAAGATAAAATACCAATCTATCTATTCACTTTACCAATTACAAGTAAATAAACAACTATGATTACCAAAAAAATCAATTATGTAGAATGTAAAGTATGATAGAAAAATAATCATCACAAATAACACATAACACAATGATTTAACATGGAAACCTTGTTAAGGGAAAAACCACCTGGGACTGGTAACCAAAAATAATTCACTCTTCTGAAGTGAGCTCGATGAAGAGCCAACCCTGTTAAAGGTTAAAAAAAAACTATTAGGTGTGACCTCATTAGAGGATTTATCACTAACAGATAATTTTTTACAAGCATTCACTATGAGGTCAACAAGATAACAATATACATTCTATAAATGATATAGGGCAGAATATAAGATTGTTAAGTCCACTCGGTTAAGTGATTTTCTAAATCAATGGTTAAACAGATACATTCTGATCTGATTCAAATACAACTCAATTGCAGATATTCAGATCTATGCTAAGCTGATACAAATCCTCTGATCAATAATCAAATTCACTTCCTCAATATTCTTCAACTTACTTTCACTCGGTAAATGGTTCTCTAACGCTCAGTTAACTCTATAGTTCAGTTCTTTCAATAACTAGTTTGATTAATGATGAAGGGTGCTCCCCTTAATACCACAAACACATAACAGAAATAGAGAAACAACAACAGTAATATGCAAGAACAAAAAATTGGCTTCTTATTATCTCCACAAATGTGAAATTACAAACTTTCAGAATTACAATATGAAAAGCCACATGGGCATTCCCTTACAATATTATGTAGGACAAAGCCTCAAACTATTACCCAGATCTACTACCCAGAACTATTCCGAACTGCCTAAGACAATAATACAGCCTTCCTTATATAGGCAATTATCCACCGCCTGGGAAGGTTCCAGAATTTTAGCCAATAAGGCCAACCAAACTTAGAATTATTTTATTTTACATTTTATTACATCACAGTCAGCTCAAGATAACCTTTAAAACCCGAACAGAAATTTTAAAGAAAATTATTTTTCACCATTTCGGGTGGCCCAACTTCCGAAGACCATAAGTCATCACCAGTTGACCCGATCGACTATTATAACCCCATTTTGAAAACACCACAAAGCGCTCTACAGGCTTGACCTGCGCAAGCGCCCGTCACCCAAATTTTTGACCTCATCTGGGGCCTCTAAAGCCTTCAAAACTGAGTTCAAAGTTTTTGTACCCTGCTGCCAATACCGAAAATCTTCAATATCTTCCAATATACACTTGATCTGGCAATGAAACTTTACTGGCAGACTTATATGACCAAAATCAACCTCCAAGAAAGAAATCAGATCATTCTAAGCACATGCAAAAATTACCAAAAATAGTAACTTTCCATAAATAGTAGCTCTGCACAAAATAGCCCTTATTGAATACAAAAATAGAAATATTTTTGGGTGATGCAAGATTGCTCTTACACCCAGGATGCTCCTGCATCAGACACCTGGGGTAATTTGAGAAGTGACCCTGTCACAACTCAGGTGTGCAGAGGAAAACCAAGACGGCTAACCTCCTCCTTTGTCAGCCATGATGAATCTTCAACAGGTCATCCTTTCCACTTGACCAGATATTCTTCATATGTCCTGTTCCTTGTGCTTCTGCCAACATGACTGTCCAGTATATCTTCGATCTCCTTAGTGTCTGAACTAGTTGCTGGAATACTCCACTGTGCTGCTGTGATCTCATCTTCAACACCTCCTTCATGATACTCTGTCAGATCTGAAATGTTAAACACTGGTGAAATATTTAGCTCAGTAGGCAATTCTACCTCATATGCGTTTCCTGAATCATGTTTCTTCAGTATCCTACATGGTCCAAACTTCTTCATTTTCAGCTTGTTATATGTACCAACTGGAAACCGCTCCTTCCGCAAATGAACCATGACTTCGTCACCAACTTGAAATTCTTTATACCTCCTTTTGTCATCTGCCTTAGCCTTATACTGTGTGTTCATCTTGGTAATATGCTTCCTCACCTCCCCATGGATGTTCTTCAAGTGTTCTGCAAAATCCTCAGCTTCACAACTACTTATTTCTCCTTTATCTATCTTTCTCAATTCAGATGCATTTCTTGGACTACTTCCATATACAATTTGGAATGGTGATTTACCAGTGCTCCTATTGACAGAATTATTGTATGCAAATTCTGCCTGTGGTAAAATCAAATCCCATCCTGTTGGCTTATCTCCAACCAAACATCTCAGCAAATTTCCCAAACTTCTATTCACCACCTCTGTCTGTCCATCAGTCTGTGGATGATGTGATGAACTAAACTTCAAATCTGTCTTCAACTTCTTCCACAATGTACGCCAGAAATATCCAACAAACTTAGTGTCCCGATCTGAAACTATGGTCTTTGGCAAACCATGAAGTCTCACTACCTCTCTGAAAAACAATTCTGCTACATGAACAGCATCATTAGTCTTCTTGCAGGGAATAAAATGTGCCATCTTTGAAAATCTGTCAACTACCACAAAAATTGAATCGTGTCCCTGCTGTGTCCTTGGTAAACCAAGAACAAAGTCCATGCTGATATCCTCCCAAGGCTTCTCTGGTACAGGTAATGGTTGATACAATCCTGTATTCTGCTTCACTCCTTTCACCATCTAACATACTCTGCAACTCTGTACAAACTTCTTCACATCTTGCTGCAATTGTGGCCAATAATAATTCTCACTAACCAAACCAACAGTTTTATCACGACCAAAATGTCCAGCCAATCCTCCACTATGCTTCTCCTTGATGAGATTCTCCCTCATAGAACTTCATGGAATGCACAACTGACTCTCTCTGAATAGCATATCATCCTGGATGATGAAATCCAACCATTTCGTCCTGTCTAGAGTAACAGGTTCTGTACAAGCTTTCCAAGCTTCACCAAAATCAGGATCTTCTCGATACAAATTCTTGAGTTCTTTGAACCCAACCACTTTAATCTGCATTTCTGTCAGCAATAGTTGCCTTCTACTAAGAGCATCTGCAACCCTATTAGACTTTCCACTCCTGTGTTTCAAAACAAATGTATAACTCTGCAAAAACTCAACCCATTTCAAATGCCTTTGATTCAATTTTCCTTGACTATTCAAATATTGCAAAGCTTGATGATCAGTATACAAAACAAACTCCTTAGGAAGCAGATAATGTCTCCACTTCTTTAATGCCTGAACTATAGCATAAAATTCCTGATCATAAATAGAATATTTTCTCTTGGCATCATTTAACTTCTCACTGAAATAAGCAACAGGTTTACCTTCTTGGCTCATAACAGCTCCTATTGCAGTACCACTAGCATCACAATCTACTTGAAACACCTTATTAAAATCTGGAAGTGCTAAAACAGGTTGTTCTGTAACTTTTTGTTTCAACAATTGAAAACTCTTTTCTACCCCATTAGTCCACTTAAATTCTTTTCTATCCCCTCTCATTGTTTCAGTCAAGGGTCCACAAATACTGCTAAAGTTTCTGATAAACTTTCTGTAAAAGCTAGCTAGACCATGAAAAGATCTCACCTCAGTAGCACTCCTTGGAGTAGGCCATTCAAGGATAGCCTGTACCTTCTCTGGGTCCATTTTTAGACCTTCTGCTGAAACTACAAATCCCAAATACACTAACTCTTTCTTCACAAAACTGCACTTCTTCAAATTAATCAACAATTTCTCTTCTCTCAACTTCTCAAATACCATACAAATATGCATCATATGCTCCTCCAATGTCTTACTAAAGATCAAAATATCATCTAGGTAAACAATGACAAACTTACCCAGAAATTCTTTCAGAACCTCGTTCATGAGCCGCATGAAAGTGCTCGGTGCATTGGTTAGCCCAAAAGGCATGACTAACCACTCATACAGTCCTTCCTTTGTCTTGAAGGCAGTCTTCCATTCATCTCCTTCTCTGATCTGAATCTGATGATATCCACTCTTCAGATCTATCTTTGAGAAATACACTGCTCCACTCAAACAGTCCATAATATCATCCATTCGTGGTAATGGAAACCTGTACTTGATTGTGATCTTGTTTATTGCCCTAGAATCTGTACACATCCTCCACTCTCCATTCTTCTTTGGTGCTAATACCGCTGGTACTGCACAGGGACTCAGACTCTCTCGAATCAATCCTTTCTGTAACAACTCATGTACTTGTCTGTTCAATTCCTCACTTTCTGCAGGTGTCATTCTGTGTGCTGCCTTATTTGGCAAACTCACTCCTGGGATCAAGTCCATCTGATGACTGATCTTCCTGACTGGTGGTAATCCATCAGGTACGTTATCGGATACAATATCCTAAAACTCATTCAACAAATCTACAACTTCTATAGGAACATCTTCTACTTTCTCTTTACCAGCTTTTGGAATTAAAGCAAAACATACATGCTCATGCCTCATACGATCTAGGAAATTTCTTCCATCAACAAAAGTTATCCTTGCATTACCACATACCTTTTCTTTAGTCTCCTTCAATGGTTTTAGCTTATGTCACACTCCATCCTTTGTCAGGGAATAGGTATTCGCACGACCATCGTGTACAGCACATCTGTCAAATTGCCACGGTCTACCCAACAACATATGACATGCATCCATAGATATGATATCATAGAATACCTCATCTTGGTATCCGCCAATCTTGAACTTCACCAGGCATTGTTCATTGACCATGACCTTGTGGTCATCCTCTACCCAGGCAATCCAATATGGATGTGGGTGTTTATGTCTCTTGAGCTTCAACTTCGTCACCATCTCTTCTGACACCAAATTGTCAGTGCTTCCACTATCAATAATCACATCACAACATTTACCTTCACACTTGCACCTGGTGCGAAACAGGCTCCTCCTTTGCTCAGGTTCATTCTCACCACTCAACAGGACTCTTCTGTTAATCAACGTTTCTCCTCTTTCAGCATCTTCAGAATTTGATGATCTGGCATCTTCATCTACGTGTGCAACTCTGGCCTGGCCTTCATTTCTCCTGTCTGTTCTACCTTGGCGCTGAGGACATTCAAATGCCCTATGACCTTCTTCTCCACAGTGAAAACATGTTCCACGGAAGCCTCCTCTTCCAGATCCTTGTCCTCTTCCTCTTCCTCTCTGATCTCTATTATTCTGATCCTGGAAGCGATTGAAATTATTTCCTCGCTGATTCTGACTGCTACTGGCCTCATCCTTCTTTTTCGGATCTTCATTTCGGCCACCATATGACCGTCCACCAGATCGTCCACCGTGACCTCTTCCGTTTTGTCTGCTCTCAAACTTCTTGTTCAGCTTTTCCTCTACTTTTAGGGCAAACTGGTATGCCTCTTCAATACTCTTCATTCGAACCAGATTCAGCTCCTCCTGAATGCTTGGCCTTAACCCATTAAGGTATCGGGCAACTTTCTCTTTATCAGCTTCTGCATGGCCTGTTCTGATGAGAAATCGATAGAACTCCTCTGTATACTCTTGAACAGATCTTCCCGCTTGCTTCAAACTTTGCATTTTCTTCAGTAGGTCAAGCTCGTAATCAACAGGAATGAACTGTCGCTTTAATTTATCCACCATCCGATCCCATCTCATGATTTTCTCCTTTCCCCTTCTATTTCGCTCCAACTGAATCTCTTGCCACCATATCTTCGCATGACCTTTCAGTCTGGCCTTCGCAAATTTGACCCTATCAGGATCCTCAACATCTTCATACTCAAAATATTCTTCACATTCATTGATCCAGTCGATCAATTCCTCTGGGTTAAGATTTCCAAAAAATGTAGGAACCTCAATCTTAGGTCTTTTCCCAATCTTGGAAATCGCCCGAAAAAGTCTTTCTTCCTCCTGGTTCACAATTTCAACTTCTCCTTCTTGATATTCTTCTTCAGCTTCATCCTCGCTATCATCTCTGACATTAAGATTCATTCCTCTGCGAATCTCTTCTTGCAATGCTCGCACTTGTCTCTGCAGCTCTCTAACCTCAGGTGTCACAACACCAGCTCTTCCGCCACGTTCCCTTCGTGGAGGCATTTTCGCGATGCGCGCTGAAACCCTAGCCACGGTCCTGGTGCAAACTGCCTCACAGTCGACGATCTGTTTACACACTCAAGAACTCCTGCTCTGATACCACTTGATGAAGGGTGCTCCCCTTAATACCACAAACACATAACAAAAATAGAGAAACAACAACAGTAATATGCAAGAACAGAAAATTGGCTTCTTATTATCTCCACAAATGTGAAATTACAAACTTTCAGAATTACAATATGCAAAGCCACATGGGCATTCCCTTACAATATTCTGTAGGACAAAGCCTTGAACTATTACCCAGATCTACTACCTAGAACTATTCCGAACTGCCTAAGACAATAATACAGCCTTCCTTATATAGGCAATTATCCACCGCCTGGGAAGGTTCCAGAATTTTAGCCAATAAGGCCGACCAAACTTAGAATTATTTTATTTTACATTTTATTACATCACAGTCGGCTCAAGATAACCTTTGAAACCCGAACAGAAATTTTGAAGAAAATTATTTTTCGCCATTTCGGGTGGCCCAACTTTCGAAGACCATAAGTCATCACCAGTTGACCCGATCGACTATTATAACCCCATTTCAGAAATGCCACGAAGCGCTCTACAGGCTTGACCTACGCAAGCGCCCATCACCCAAATTTTTGACCTTATCCGGGGCCTCTAAAGCCTTCAAAACTGAGTTCAAAGTTTTTGTACCCTGCTGCCAATACCGAAAATCTTCAATATCTTCCAATATACACTTGATCTGGCAATGAAACTTTACTGGCAGACTTATATGACCAAAATCAACCTCCAAGAAAGAAATTAGATCATTCTGAGCACATGCAAAAATTACCAAAAATAGTAACTTTCCATAAATAGCAGCTCTGCACAAAATAGCCCTTATTGAATACAAAAACAAAAATATTTTTGGGTGATGCAAGATTGCTCTTACACCCAGGATGCTCCTGCATCAATTAAGCATGCATGAATAGTCTTCACGTGAAATCTCTCCATTATTCTTTTGTTGGCATGTTTCAATAATGAAACTCATATCTCTTATATAGACAAGTAAATCATTTTCATATCATCCTTTACATTTTTTCTCTTAATCTCCTTTGTCCATTTTTTCTCTTAAACATTCCTCGATAGATGTGTCATTAACATGTTTCAATCTCATCCTTTAGATCTTCTCCAAATTTTGTCAGTCGTGGATCTCATAAAAAACTTCATCCTTAATCTTGAAATCATAACAATTTCCATCTCATCAAATTTAGTCGACTGCTCTTCACATTTAATATTTTCGTCCATACTCGATCAATATAGAAATTCATCGGTGATAACTAGTTAAACTAGCTCAATTAATACTATCAGTCGGTATACACTGCACTCGCTCAGTGTATACAAAAATCTTCAATTACTGACCACATTGTCATGTTCAATTTCAAATCTCTTCTTCATAATAGATTAATGTAACATGCTCAAGTCAATAATATAAATCCATAGACTCGTCAATAAGTTACCTAATGTTTACCTTATCATTATCTGTCATATCCATCTTTTTCTCATTTAGATATTTCAGTTCTTCATCTTTTCTTCCTTCAACAAATGTTTAGATGTTTGTAACTAACATGATAAGTACTGTCAAGACTAGTTGACATCAATGATAACATATTAACTTATTTAATCATCTTACATATTGTTTCAGTACTCAGTGATCTCTAATCATTGTTTCTTAACTTCATCTGAATATATAGTCAGTTGTCATTCATCAGGGAAAGCTTTGTAAAACATAAATTAAAAGCATTAGATAGGTTTAGAGGAAAAGGTTTATACAAAACAAGCCAAAGGTTTATAATCTGTAGGTTGTTAGCACTTAAACTTGTAGATGATTAAAAAGATTTAGAAAACTTTTGAAATCAAGAATCATGTATTCCCAATAGCTGCATCTAGCATAATCCAAATGCTAAGGTATTAAAGTTTTGAACCTTCTTCACTTTGAGTGTAAAACTCAGGCAGGTTTACCTTTCTCAATAGCTTCTACAAAGCATTAAAATAATGATCTATGTGCTTGACATAGATGATACAATTCAGAAACATACAATAAATGTAAATTGAATAGATTTTTGATGTTTTGGTTGTGAACAAATGCAAATCAAGCTAAAACCAGTGCCTTATTCATTGCGTCAGAATCAAACCCTACATCAACAAAATCCTATCAAAACATAAGTATTGAAACTTAAATGAAATGCCTGACAATCCATTCTCCCAATTCCTAACCCTACCATCAAATTCATATATGGATCTTTAATTCCTAGAGACCTCACTTAAGACTTATTCTCTCCTTGAAAGAAACTTAAGCTCAACCCCTATATTTACCTTACAAATAATGCATTAAAGAGCCTTACAATTTAATACATAAGAAAAATAAAGCATCCATACATAAAGACAACAAGAGATAGCAACGAAATTCTAGTATCTTTGTATTAATTTTGAATTGTATCACTACAACTTTAACAGAGACTTGAAAGAAGTCAGATACTATATTCAACACTTTCTTTACAAAAAATTTCAACCACCTTTATAAAAGAAGCAAAAATGCTATTTATATCACTGGCCATCTTGGAATCCTCAAAGAAAGGATGCAACAAGCTTCAGATGGCTAGGAAAGTAACTTGCACTACAGAAAAAAAAAGTACAAATAATTATGATAAAGAGACTATAGAAACATAACAACTTCTAAACAAATGGAATGTTCATAGCTGGCACCTTTGTCTAAGGATATTTTAGAGCAATTGCTTAATTTGGTTGCATGAATGATGACCGCCATTATAGGATAACTTACATCATTCTTTGTTTGACACATGCTCTCCCTAGAATTCTAGATCAGGTGTCAGGTGTACTCTATAATGAACTACAATTGATTTAGAACTTGATTAAAGAATCTATGATTTAAGATCACCGAGTTGATTGATTAGATATGTAATATGATTAAATCAGTATTATGTTTTCAGTGATGTCAACTAGTTTGACAACACTTATCTTGTAAGTTACTATACCAAAACATCTATAGAAAATGAGTGAAAGAGATGAAGAACATAAATATCTACACGAGGAAGATAGATATGATAGATGAGGATAAAGAATACATTGAGTAACTTTTTGATGAGTCTATGACCTTATGATATTGACTTGATTATGTTTCATTCAACTATGATAAGGAAAAGAGCTGAAAGACACAAAGCAATGTTGTCGGTTGATGAAGCATTTCAGTATACACTGACAGAATGTAGTGTATACTGAGCATATTGTATACCGAGAATAGTGTAAACCGAGCTTGTGTTCACTGACATAGTTCTTTGTTAACTGAGAAGAACAGAATGAACTAAATGACTAGTTTAGCCGATAAGAATTGATGAGCTGGAAAGTGTATGATTTTGAGGTAACATATAAAGCTTTTTATGATAATCGACGGCTAAAAAAATTCAGGAAAGATCTAAAGGATGAGAATCAAACATGTTATTGATGCAAGTGCCAAGGTATGTTTAATCAGAAAAATCAACGAAGATGATTAAGAGAAAAAATCTGATGGAGCAGAAGAAAACGGTTTACATGTCTATATAAGAGACTAGAGATTTAATAAGTGAGTATGATGTTAGAAGAAAAGAAAATTGTAGAATTATTGTGTGAACAAGTTTTCATGCATTCTAAGCATATAGGTTAAGGAGAACCCTACTGCAGAGCATTACCGAGCGACAAAGAGTAATTATTGACAGATAGTAGGTTGATATATTATTGAATCAGGAATGTTACATTGATCAGAAAGATTTGTATCAGCTAAATATTGATCTATATATCTACAATTGAAGTTGTAATAGATCAGATCACCTATTGTTACATATTTAATCATTGTACATAGTCAAATATCTTAACCAAGTGGACTAAGAAAGTCTTATTATGTATCATTCATAGAATGAACATTGTTATCCTGTCAACCCCAGAGTGACTGTTGGTTGGATGCTAACGGTTGGTCGTAAATCATCTAACAAGGTCACACCTAACAGTGTGTTTTTAACCTTTAACAGGGTTGGGTCTTCACCGACCTCACTCTAGAGTAGTGAATATTTTGGGTTGTCGGTCCCAGTTGGTTTTTCCCTTCACAGGGTTTCAATGTTAAATCTCTTGTGTGATTTGATCGGTAACTACTATAAGTTTTAGACTAGTAATCGGTAAATACATAGACATGTTAGAAATAGGGAATACTAAGAGGGGGGGGGGGGGTGAATCAATATTCTACAAACCTTATCTTTTTCCCAATTATGGATATAACAAATTATCTTTACGCATGCATAACATAAGAAGCTAAATAACATGCATAACAATAAAGAACTCATAACACATTATTTGTTCTCGAGGAAACCCTGGCCAAGGGAAAACCCCAGTGGGGATGGTACCCACAAAGATCCACTAATCAAAAGTATCTTGTTAAGGATGTTGACCCTGTTAGGATTCTATTACAAACATATAGTGTATCAATCCTATTTAAGGGACTATAGGCCTTGTTAGAAGCCTCAACCCTGTTAGGAGTTGGTAGTACAAAATGTGATTACCAGCTGAGCCCACTGCCCAAACAAGCAATGTACAATATACATTGATTACAAAAGAGTTCAAGGTACATAACCTTATACTACTTGCATTGATATCTCTTCGCTGATATTTCACTATCACTATTACATATGCTTCATATACTTCGCATCATACTTCTACAAATACTTGTTGCTTATTACAATTACTGCTATTTTCTACACTTTACAATTACAATTACATTTAAATATATACCAATATCTTTAACCAAGAGTAAACATCTAAGATGTTGTCCCTTTATATTGTTAAGTCATTATTTTGATAAACAAAATAATCCCTTAACTCTTTACTAGTTATGTCTTCATATCCTGTCCTTTCGGCTTCACACTACCTTCAGTAAAACTAACATAACTTCTTTCGTACATGATGTACTAACTTGTGCTCTGAGATGGGTCATCATTAGTCACCATAGAGTCTATGTTCAAGTGTGCAAGCACTAAAACTACTCTAATCAATGTCGCAAACAAAAATTGTGTCCGGGTATACTGGTAAAAATACTATCTCACACTTAGACAAATATGTAATGCGCTCTGTCATACTTGCTCTATGACTTGTGCGATCTTCATGTGGATCATATGTTTCCATAATGACAACATCTATGCAATAAACTCAACCAAATTGCCAACAATCTCCCCCTTTGTCATTGGTGGCAACATATGAGAAAATTGGCTAAGTGTGCAACTCCAAAACCTCAAAATTGACAAAATTGTGGCCATAGTATAACATATATATACTATCCTTATAAACCTCAAAAAATCTTATCTATCATACAATAATCCCCCTAAAAGTATCAAATCTTATCATATATTATCAATTTTCTACTACATATCTCTCCTCCTTTGACAACAATGACAAAATAACGGTAGGGAGGGCTACAAAATTGTATCAAAAAAAGGTTATACCTTAATTTATTTAGTGCAAAGCTAGTAGGCTTGCAACACAATCTGCAAAATCTGTCTTCATATTTTCTATCTCCTTTTCCCATGATTTCTTAATGGAATTAGCCACATTGAGTAGTGCGCTCAGTCCATAAGATGCTATTTGACAAGCTTGGAGGTTTTCAAAGTTGAATTTCTAAAAAGATGTCTTAGCTATAAGACAATATTCTAACTGCTCTTCAATAACACTTAACTTCATAGAAACATGCTCTCTCAAAAGAGTATATCTCCTTAACTTCTTATCTTTCTCATCTTGTATAATTTTGATTTCATCAAAACATTTCCTAACTTTCTTCTCAACATCACTAACCTTCATATTAGGGTTAGATAGAAGGTTTGTTTCATTTATAATCTGTGCTTCCTTTAATTTTATCTTCTAATCTTCCTCAACTGTCAAAGTCTCTGATTTTGTACACTGTAAGTACAAATCTTTTCCTATTTCCAAATGTTTCCTCAAATCTTTGATACAGATATCAAGAGTATTGATATCATTGTTAATGTACTGACTGATGTTCAATAGAATTTTATCCTCATAGTCTGCCTGTGCTTTCACTTTTGCAATATCAGCTAGGTTAGTGAACTCATCATCAAAAGTGCTCATTACTTTCTTTGCCTTGTCTATAGGGTCTGCTTCTACAATCTGTGTGGTTACAATACTTTATAGTTTTTTAGTTAGGTCCTTTAGACATCCTTTTAGACTCTTAACTTTCTTATTCTTTCCAATGATTTTGTTCAGAGATGTGATCAATTCCAATTGATCATCATCATCCACTTCTTTTCCCAAATCCTCAAACAAAGATCCAGTTTGCTTCTTCATTCTAGTCTTAGGAATAAGACTAATTTCTTTTATAGAGGGTATAGATGCTTGTACTTCTGATACTTTGGGTTCTTTAATAGTAAATTGGGTTTTCTCTACTTTTGCAGTTCTATCTAGTTCATCAAGAGCTGAATTGTCAACAATGTTCTCTAGATTCTTGAATACATTATCATTAGTATCCAAGGTGATCCTTGTACCTTCAACATTCATAGATTCTTCTTCAATGTTAATAGCCAGGGGAGAGGTAATATCCTCTTGTTCTACTTCTTTTTCTTGCTCTACTGCAACTGATGTCTCTCCAACAATTTCTGCCATAACTTTGATTATTGCTTGCTGAGTCTCTGCATTCACTTGTTCATATTGTCTTGCCATGATCTAAATGGTTCTCATTTTTGTCCTTAAATGGGTGCTAAGGGGCTTTAGAATTTTTTTTAGATGTTCACCATCTCTTACATCACAAATTTTCTTCACAAGATTCTCTCTGATAGTTTTGTCTTCTTCTTGTGCTCTCATCTTTCTATTAGCAAGTTTCTTCAATAATTCATCAGGTATCTTTCCCTGAATAGTGTCAAACTTCTTATTAGCCAGAATCAAATAATTGACCACTACATTTTCAAGATTCAATTTTTCAAAATAGTCATAAAGGTCATAGTATTTATTCATTTTAGTGAAGTCTCCATCTTTTATGATTTCTTCATTCACTCTCTCAACTCTAGGTTTCCATGCTTTCTTCTTCATATAAGTATCATCATCTTTAACTTATACAATTTTCCTAGGTACTGGTGGCACCAAAGTTTTATGCCTCTTACCAGGTCCAGTAGCAATTTATTTTACTCTCTTGCTTGGTGTGGAGGAAGTAGATCTAGTAGATTTTCTCACTACTTGTTCCTTCTCAGGTTCCTCAACTTTCATCTTGACTGGTGTTGCACTAGATGATAAGGGAGGTATAGATAAAATCTCTTTCTATCCAATATCTCTGATTGCTACTATTGTCTTCTTTTCCACTAAGAATTCTCTCTTTGTCATTGTTGTATCCTTCAATATTTTATTAATAGTACTCTCAACTCTTTTCTTAGACTATTTTTTCTCAAGTATAGCCTTTGTGGAGTTGAAATTTTCTTCAAAAGTTCCAAATCTGTTGTTGTGAGTGTCAACCTTACACTTAAGTAGCCTGTTCACATATTATTTTGTCTTTGTTTTAGATATTCCATAGCCAAGAGGTTCTATGAACTCAATTCTAGGTTCAATCACTTCAATGTATGTAAAGTCAGTGTCAACCATAAAACATATTTCATTCTTGTATTTCTCCACAAGAGACTGTGGAATCCTTGATCTACTAGACACTATATTCTGAAATGTCTTAATAACAAGTACTGCACTCTCATTAAGACTATAAATAACATGCTTTCTGTATACTACATTAATTCTTTCCATTGTATTTAGTCCATCATTCCAATCATTTCCTATGGTGTAAGAAAATCTCCTCAAAATATGAAAAAACATGTAAGTGATCAAAGATTAAAATCTAAATTGTGCATACTTTGTCTTCTTAATCTTCTCCAAGTTCTCAAACAATTGAATTTTCATAATTTCAAACATATGAACTGGGACTTTGTCAACACACATCAAAAAAGCTATGTGTACCATTCCAGCTGCCATGTCATCCTCTCTTGAATTTGCACAAAACTTGGTTGTTAGGATCTTACATAGGTATCTAACATCATGTTGTTGGATCTTACTCATTACAATTCCTCTACCATTATAGGATGATTTAGTATTATCAATGACTATTTTTATCATGTTTTTCTCATTTAAAGGAATAGGTCCAGATTTAGACAGTCCAGTGACTTCAAGAATCAAATCAGCTGTAATGTCTATTACTCTATCTTCTAGCCAAAACTTCCCATTATGAATTCTACTAAGGATTATCTTAGTGCATTCTTCATTATCAAAATCATACTGCAATGCATACTTAACAATCTCATTGTCTTTCAAATGATCATATTCTTCTTTCAATGACATGTCCTGGTTGTAGATCTTCTCATACTCATTTGTAAAATCATTATCATTGATGGTTTATAACTTGCATCCCAGATAACTTCTTACATTCTCTAAATGCAAAACTCCATCTGGTATGGATGATAAATCTAACTTAGGGTCTTCTTCCAGAGGTTCAACTAGTTCCCTCTTCATTCTAGGTCTATTTTTATCGCTGACATTGTGAATTAAAGATACATCCATGATTACTTCAAATTCCTTTTACTAATTCTTAGATCTGTCAAGTAAAATACCTCGATTTCATGATTTTAGTGCTTGCATAGATTCGACACTCAAATCCTTCACCAAATTGTTGGAAAAAGCTTCCAATCACTGCTCTTTGATCTTCTTAACACTTTTGTTTTCTTTGATGATCAAATAACACTGATCATAACATTTTATTACTTCAATCTTACTTAGGTCTGACATCGCATTCAATTCTTTTGCCACTTCTTCCAAAAAGTTGTTTCCTGCTATCCTGCAAAACTTAAAACTTCTTGTGATCTTGCAAAACATAATATTTTTCTTTGCACTCTTAACCATAGCATTAGAATATCATAAACTACCTTCCATTAATTGCGCAAAACTTAATTCATCATAAATCTACTTCTACACTAATCTAAGTTCCTAATCTACTATAATTTACATAAATTAAGTACTTTGAGATAGGTCAGGTAAGGATTCATTCTTACCACTTGATACTTCACCTTTTTTATTACCTTCAATGTTGAATATGTCTCCTTGATCTATACTTTTAACAAACTTCAATTATTCTGTATTGCTACATCAACCTTTTTGTCTGTTACTTGCATCTACATTTCTTCTTTCATGATTTCTAGGGTTAGGGTTAGGATGAAAAACTCCATTGTTCATTCTGCAAAATCTTGTTGTATGTCCAATCTTGTTGCATATCTGAAAAACAATTCCATTGCTTCCATATCTTGGTCTAGGTTGATTAATTTGTGATCTGCAATTTCTAGCAATGTGTCCAATCTTGTTGCATATCTAAAAAACAATTCCATTGCTTCCATATCTTGGTCTAGGTTGATTAATTTGTGATCTGCAATTTCTAGCAATGTTTCCAACCTTGTTGCATCTATAACATACTACTCCACTTCTTCTATTCATATCTTCAATAGGTTTCTTATCTGCATTGTTAGTATTCTTAAACATTCTACTATTATTATTATTCTCAATAAATTTAGGTTTCCTACATTCAATAGCTCTATGTCCAAATCCATGACAATTATAACAATAACCATTAAGAGGTTTAAATTGCTTACCTATGCAATCTCTCTTCATATGACCAATAGTATTAAAAGAAAAACATCTACCTTTGAATTCTCTTTGCATACCTTTGGATGATTCATCTTTCTTCGGTGATTCTTCTTCTTTAGGTGTATCTTCAGATTTGTTTATCTCATCAGACTTCTTCTCATCTAAGTTTTCAGATACTTTTAGATCTAGTTCCTTGCTTTCATCATTTTCTTTAAGAGTGTTGAATCCAAGACTAGTCTTATCATAGAATGGTTTCTGAAAAGATGCTTATCTATCAATCTTCTCACTAGTTGAATATAGCCTTTCAAGTTGTTGCTTGGATTGAGTGAGTTTGGCTTTCACAATCTTGTTGTATTTCTCAAGTTTAGCATACTGAAAATTGACTTTCTCAAATTCAGATGTTACATTTCCAAGTTTAGATTTTAGTTCTTCATTTTCAATCTTTAGACTTTCATTCTCAAATTTTAGATTCACTTCATTCTTGCCATTTCCATCTTTCAAACTGAGCTTCAAATTTACTATCTTCAATTCATGCTTAAGGATCTCATTTTCTTTTTCCATATTGTCATCACAATCTTCAATAAGAATTTTGGATTCCTTTTCAGATCTTAGATCTTCCAATTTATTTTTCAGTTTCTCAATGAGGTTCTTTGCATCATCATACTTTATTTTCAAAGTGTCTCTTTCATTAGTAATCATATCAATCTATTCAAGAGCTTCTTCAAGATTCTTCTGTAGTTGATCCATATCCATAGAGATCTTACTCAAGCTGCTAGGCTTTCCTTGAATGATTCTTTTCCGAGTAACTAGGCTCTGATACCAATTGTTAGAAATAGGGAATATTAAGAGGGGGGGGGGCTGAATCAGTATTCTACAAACTTTATCTTTTTCCTAATTATGGATATAATAGATTATCTTTACACATGCATAACAATAAAGAACTCATAACACATTATTTATTCTCGAGGAAACCCTGGCCAAAGGAAAACCCCGGTGGGGATGGTACCAAGATAGATCCACTAATCAAAAGTATCCTGTTAAGGATTTTGACCCTGTTAGGAGTCTATTACAAACATATAGTGTATCAGTCCTGATTAAGGGACTATAGGCCTTGTTAGAAGTCTCAACCTTGTTAGTAGTTGGTAGTAAAAAATGTGATTACCAGCTGAGCCCACTGCCTAAACAAGTAATGTACAATATAAATTGATTACAAAAGAGGTCAAGGTACATAACCTTATACTACTTGCATTGATATCTCTTCGTTGATCTTTCACTATCGCTATTACATATACTTCATGTACTTCGCATCATACTTCTACAAATACTTGCTGCTTATTACAATTACTGTTGTTTTCTACACTTTACAATTATAATTAAATTTACATATATACCAATAGCTTTAACCAAGATTAAACATATAAGATGTCATCCCTTTATATTTTTAAGTCATTGTTTTGATAAACAAAATAATCCCTTAACTCTTTACTAGTTTTGTCTTCATATCCTGTCCTATCGGCTTCACATTGTCTTCAGTAAAACTAACATAACTTCTTCTGTACATGTCATACTGACTTGCACTCTGAGATGGGTCATCATTAATCACCATAGAGTCTATTTTTAAGTGTGAAAGTAGTAAACTCACTCTAGTCAATGTCACAAACAAAAACTATGTCAAGGTATACTGGTAAAAATACTATCTCACACTTAGACAAATATGCAATCCGCTCTGTCATACTTTCTCTCTACCTTGTGTGATCTTCATGTGGATCATATGTTTCCAGAATGACAACATCTATGCAATAAAATCATCCAAATTTCCAACAAGATAGTATAAGTATTTAAGTTACCAAGCAACAAAAGTTTTAAGTATTTATTGTTGGATTATACATTTTGTATTGGGATAGTGATTAACTAATTCACCCCCCTCTAAATTATTCTAACAATTGGTATCAGAGCATTGGTTGCTTAGAATAGAGGTTTAAGTACTTCAGTATAATGATCTCAAAATGTATAAGAGGGAAGTGCCAAGACTGAACAAAGAGAACTTTGTAGTATGGCAAAGCCAAATGAAGTTGCACATATCTGGAATTGGGAATGCTACACTAGAATTGATGGAGAATGGCTATATAGAACCAACCCCAGGTCCCCTAACACTTGATCAATTGAAATATGGGCATGAACACCATGTTACTATGATGGAAATTGTTGTTTCCTATATCAATGTCTAATTTGAAGATATTAAAAGCTGGACTACTACAAAAGCCAGGTGGGATAAACTTTCTCAAGTTTATAGTGGAGATGCGAATGTCAAAAGAGCTAGAGCAGAAAGCTTAAGGGGCAGCTTTGATGATATGAAGATGAAGGAAGGTGAGAATATTGTGCAATACAAAAATAGATTGAAAGAGGTAGTACATGCTATTAAAGAATCTGATGGAATTATTAGTGAAGAAATAGTTGTAAGGAAAGTATTTAGAACCTTATTGCCAGTTTACACAATCAGAATATCCATTATTCATGAAACAAGGTCTACATCTAGTAATGTACTTACACTTGACAATCTAATTGGTAAACTTACAACCTTTGAATTAAACAACTTTGACAATAGTGTTGTTCCATCTATGGAATCCGCTTTCATGTCTTCTCTAAATATTGGCAAGTCTAGCAGGAATAATAAGAATGATGACAGTGATAGCAACACCGATGATGAGCTTGATGAGCTTGAAGCTCTTATGGCTAGAAGGTTACCCAAAGGTAAAGGAAGGTATAGAGGTAAGCTACCTTTGGTATGATTTAACTATAAAGAGGTTGGCAACATCACTACTAGATTTCCACATAAGAAACATGATGAAAGAACCAAAGACCAATCGGAAGGAAGCTATGGGAGAAGATTCAACAGAGGCTACCGATACAACAGAGATAACTGAGATAGTAATGACAAAGGAAAAAAGGTATGTTACATAGCCAAAGATAATGAATCTGAATCTAATTCTGATGATGATGTAGAATTTGTATTTGTTGCTATGAAAGATGACTCTGAGGAAGAAGAAAAATAGGGAGAAACAACACTGAACTCTAAAGTTAACAAAAATAATACATGGATCATAGACAATGGCTATACACATCACATGACTGGTGATGAGGAGAAATTTGATCAACTTGAAGAATACAATGGAGGATCAGTTAAGATGGGTAATGACACACCCTGTATGGTAAGAGGTAAAGTATCCTTGATGATAAATGATATGATAAAATGTGATAATGCTTATTGGGTAGATGCACTAAACTATAACTTGTTAAGTGTGGCACAACTGAACAATTTAGGTCACTGAGTTTCTTTTGAGAGAAAGTGAAAATATTTGATGATGGAGGAAGACTAGTTGGAATGGGAGCACAATCAAGAGGTAATCTATTTTATCTTGATAGTGATGAGTCTTCTTGCTTGATGATTAAAAATGAAGATGCTTGGTTGTGGCATAA
This sequence comes from Chamaecyparis obtusa, assembly GCA_027943335.1. Taxonomy (NCBI): domain Eukaryota; kingdom Viridiplantae; phylum Streptophyta; class Pinopsida; order Cupressales; family Cupressaceae; genus Chamaecyparis; species Chamaecyparis obtusa. The sequence goes on from BSBK01011720.1 coordinate 189,191, forward strand.
AAGTTTATGCCATGTGAATTTTTATAACATGATTAAGATCAGTAAAAGGAAAAGAGTTAGAGGTCTACCTAACTTGTCAAAACCTAATCATGTTATGTGTCATGAATGTTAGAAAGGGAAAATGACTAAGTCTAGTCTCAAAAGTAAGGATTATTCAATAAAGAAGATACTTGAGTTGGTTCATACCGACCTATGTGGTCCTATGAGAACTCAGAGTTATTATGGTGATAGATACTTTATTATTTTTGTTGATGACTATACTAGATTGATGATTGTTATATTCTTAAAAGAAAAATATGAAGCATTTAAGATGTTCAAGTGGTATAAAACTAAGGTAGAAAAAGAGACTAGTAAGGAATTTAAATGCCTAAGACCTGATAAAGGAGGTGAATTTATCTCTAATGAATTTACTAATTTCTGTAATGAGCATGGTATTAAAAGACAGGTCTCTGGACCGAGGATACCTCAGCAAAATGGAATTTCTGAAAGAAGGAACATGCCAATAGTTGACTATGCTAGGACACTAATGTTGCAAAATAATGTTTTACGAATGAATGAAAAGTGTTTTGGCAGTCATTCCGTAGCAGTTGTTGTTGCATTCATGACTTGGATTGTCATTGATGTCAACACAGTGATATTCTAGATATTAGCTGGAAAGGAGTTACAATTTTGTTTTGCACACATGTTGTATTGTAGATTGGATTTTGCATAGTTGATGGTATGTTATTTGGTTTGTTATTAACCTATGGTTAATAGTGCAAAAAGAAATTCATTCATTTGTAAGAGTTATGAGCATTTTGGTGAAAGCAGTGTTTAGACAGTGTTTCTATGTAGCGATGTTCAAAAATCAGAGGATTTCTCTTAGCTGGGATGGAATCTGATTTTGTGTAGTTAAAGGGATTTTGGAGACTCATTAATGATGACTTGGTTCATAGCACAAACTTTGAGGATATGTTTGGATAAAGTTACAGTAACTGGAAGCCGACAGTTTTATGTGAATTATGTGTGTAGCGTGTAGAATTTATTATTTTGTAATTGAGGACTGACTCATTTGTAATTATTTGATTTTGGTATATAAGAAGGAATGTTTAACTTATTGTAATGTGTACTATGAAGATTGAAATGCGAATATATGCATGAAGTGAAGAAAAGAGCTAATTTAGTGATGAAGGAAGACTTGTGAGTACAGAGATCTAGAATTGTGATCTTGTGTAGTAGAGAGTGTAGTTTTGGCATAGTGTGAAGGAGGTAATATATTTCATATTATTCTATTGAATAATTCTAAGATCTTTTGGACAGTGGGTTTGAGATCTTGCCTTGAAGCTATTTGGGCAATGGGTCCTTCTGTCTTCCATAAACTCTTAACCGGGTTAGAATCTTTTAACAGGGATTCAAAATCTCCTAACAAGGATTTATATGTACTAAATGTATTTCATAAGACTCCTAACAAGGTCCATCCTCTAACAAGGAACTTTCATATTAGTGCATCATTTTGTGGGCATCATTTCCACTGGGGTTTACTCTTTTCAAGAGGTTCCCTAGTTAACATATCTTGTGTTATTGTGCAATTGTGTATGGTTATCTTTCTATGGTTGATCAGTACATTGATTATATTGTTTAAAGCTGTTGAATGGATAAATTATCTAATAACTGATTCACCCCCCTCTCTCAGTTATCTTGGGGATCTTTACTTTCTAACAATTGGTATCAGAGCAGCAGGTCCTTGAAAGAAAAGTTTAACAACTTAAGGAGATCCATGGTGAATTTTAGAAAAGAAAGCCCTAAGTTTGATGGAGTAAATTTTGACAGCTGGAAAGAAAAGATGAAGACACATCTATTGTGTTTAGGACCAAGTTATTGGTTGATTACAAATAATGAGAAGACTATCATTGAGGAAGACAATCTAGAGGCAGGAACTAAAGATGAACTAGATCTATTCATGTGTAACATACTTGCAAGAGAAGCACTTTTGTCAGTACTACTGGAGAATGAATATAGTCAGGTAAGATGTTTGAAAACATCTCATGCAATTTGGAAAGCTTTACATTCTACTTTTGAAGGTGATAAACATGCAAAGAAGGCTAGATTACATAATTGGATTGTTGGAAACAATTGTCTGAAGGAAATTGCTACTCAAATTATGTATTGTCTTTGATGTCACACAATGTCATAGTCCGCAGCAATTAGTTCCTACCGAGCTCAGTCGGTCTGCCAGACAGGAATATTAGTGTTTATCGAGTCCACTCGGTTATCAAAGAAAATTTAGTGTTTACCGAGTTCAGTCGGTCATCAAAAGAAATTCAGTGTTTACCGAGTTCAGTCGGTCATCAAAAGAAATTCAGTGTTTACCGAGTTCAGTCGGTCATCAAAAGAAATTCAGTGTTTATCGAGTTTAGTCAGTCATCAAAGGAAATTCAATGTTTACTGAGTTTAGTCGGTTATTGAAGGTAAAGGATTGTCGGTGTTTACCGAGTTCCCTTAGTCTCTGAAAGATTGTAGAAAGTTATGGTCACCGAGCACTGTCGGCCCTTGAAGGATTTTTGTAAATAGAGTTTGCTTAATTCAACTGACTGTTATACTAAATAATGTCGATTTGACAAATCTAAAATCATATAAATAAAAGGTCAAATGTGAAAAATAAACAAGAAATAAAGCAGAAGATTTACAGAAGAAAGACAGGAAAGGTGTGTGCAAATTTGTGAAGGATGTTCAGATATCCTTGAGGTACAGCACAGATTTATTCGATCAGGAAGGATCACACATATGCAGAACAGAGATCTGTAATCAGCAAGATAGTTGCATTATTATACAGGTCATTTTTCATTGTTACCTTCTTATCATTGTAATAGTGAATTCTAAATCTCTTAACCGAGTTGGTTTAACAACCATATTGTAAATCCTCTAACAAGGTGACAATTCCATTGAATTGTTTTCAAGACCTCTTACTAGGCCACTCCTATCAGGGTGTTTAAATCCTCTAACAATGTCACACCTAACAGTGTGTTTTGTAACCTTTTACTGGGTTGGCTTCTAACCGGGCATCACTTCAGAAAAGTGAAAATCAGTATCTAGATACATTGGTGGTTTTTCCCATATTGGGTTTCCAAGTTAAAATCTTGTGTCTCTTGTGTTCTTAATTGCTATCTTAATCATACACCAGTGCTGATGAATATCTAAAAGATAATTTTGCTAATACTTTCTGCATCTTCAAAGTTACTGCAATCTATTTACCGAGTACTAAAACAGATAACATTTTTAAGATATCCTAAGGGATCTAGAAAGAATTAATTGTGAAGTGTTTTATGGTTGACTGATTCACCCCCCCTCTTAGTCACTTCATCCATATTCCATCAATTGGTATCAGAGCATTTTGTGCTTGCAGGAAGGGTTTCAAGGACCTAAGCTAAAGATCAGGATGTCTTACAAGAGGGAAATTCCAAAGCTCAACAGAGATAACTTTTCAGCATGGCAAGGTCTCATGCGACTTCATCTGGCTTCCATTGGTGATTCAAGATGCAAATACATTGATGAAGAATACACAATTCCTAATGGCGCATTAACTATTGAAGACATTGCAGATAAAAAGACTCACAACACCGTGATGATAGACATTGCATCTGCTCTCAGCTATGAAGAATTTGATGATATTAAAGACTGCACTACTGCATATGAAATGTGGATGGAACTGAAGAAAATATATGGTGGTGATGCAAATGTGAAAAGAGCCAAAGCAGAAAGCCTAAGAGGACAGTTTGACAAGATGAATATGAAGGAAGATGAAAACATTGCAAAATATGTTGAAAGAATCAAAGCAAGTGTAAGTGCAATTAGAGCTTCTGGAGGAACAATCTCAGATGAAACTGTTATAAGTAAGGTACTCATAACATTACTCCCTATCTATGTAATAAGAGTATCAACCATTCAAGAAAGAAGATGTGAATCAAACCACAATATAACTTTGGATGCTTTAGTTGGAAGATTGACAGCCTTTGAATTAGACAACTATGACAACTATGTTCCTAGTTCCAAAAATATTGAATCAGCATTTGAGGCCAAGGTTTCACTAAAGAAGAACAAGAAAATTAAAGAAGTTCAATCAGAAAGTGAAGAAGTATTAGAAGAAAGTTCTGATAGTGATCTTGAAATTGTAGAAGCATTACTTGCAAAGAAGTACTCTAGAGGGAAAGGTAAATATAAAGGTAAAACTCCTTTAATTTGTTTTTCATGTGAAGAAATTGGACATATTGCAGCTAGGTGCCCAAACAAGCAAGTCAAGGAAGAGAAGAGAAGTCACAAGTACTATGGAAAAAAGAATTTCAAATCATTCAAGGCTAAAGGTAAGAAATCATGTTTTATGGCTAAAGATTCTGATGATAGTGAAGAAGAAATTGTTTTTATTGCTATAAAAGATGAATCTGATGATGATGAAGATAAGATGGCACTTATTTCTCATATAAGCAAAGATGATATATGGATAATAGACAGCGGATGTTCACACCACATGACTGGTGACAAGACAAAATTTGAATATCTAGAAGACTGTGATAGTGGTAATGTAAGATTTGGAAACAATGAACCTTGTTGTATAAAAGGAAAAGGAAGAATCTCATTAACCAAAGAACTCATATGTGATAATGCTTAATGGGTTGAAGGACTAAAACATAATCTTCTAAGTGTAGCACAGCTAATCAACATTGGTTTCAAGGTTGAATTCATGAATGGTCAAGCAAGACTGCTGGATGGAAAAGAAAAACTCATTGGATCAGGCAAACAAACAAAATGTAACTTATTTTATCTTGATCTCAGTGAATATTCATGCTTTATTGCTCAAATAGAAGAAAGTTGGCTATGGCACAAAAGGTTATGTCATGTGAATTTTGATAACATGATAAAAATAAGAAAATTCAAGAAGGTTAGAGGCATTCCTACTTTGAAGAAACCTGATACTGGTCTATGTAAGAATTGTCAGATTGGCAAAATGAGTAAAACTAGTTTCAAGAGGAAGAACTATTAGTCTAAAGAAATTTTGGAAATTGTGCATAATAATTTATGTGGACCTATTGGAATACAAAGCTATACTGGAGATAAATTCTTTATTCTTTTCGTTGATGATTATTCTAGAATGATGACTGTCATGTATTTAAGAGAAAAATCAGAAGCATTTGAAAAGTTCAAATGGTACTTAGCAAGAGTGGAAAAGGAAACAAGGAAAAGATTGAAATGCTTAAGATCAGACAGAGGTGGTGAATTCATCTCCCATGATTTTAACAACTTTTGCATTGAAAGAGGAATCAAAAGATAGGTATCAGCCCCTAGAACTCCTGAGCAGAATGGAATAGCAGAAAGAAGAAACAGATCTATTATGGATTGTGCAAGGACTCTAATGATAGAAAAGAACATCGCTATAAAATACTGGAAGGAAGCTATCAGCACTGTAGTTCATACCTTGAACCGAGTACAATTGAAGAAAGACACATTCAAAACTCCTTATGAATTATGGTATGGCTATAAACCCAATGTAAGTTACATGAAAATATTTGGTAGCAAGTGTTATATCTTAAAATAATCCAGAAGAAATAAATTTGATGTGAAAAGTGATGAAGGAATATTCCTAGGATATTCTAGCAAAAGCAAGGCATACAAATGTCTGAACTTATCTACTCACAAAGTCATAGAAAGTATACATGTAAAATTTGATGAGTTTGCAGAAAAGACTGAAGAAGAAAGCAAAAGGGAACCTGAGAACTACAGAAGATTCATTTAAATTGAACCTGAAACATTGGCAGACACTACTATCAATAAGGAAACTATATCTACCGAGCCGAGCATAGTTACCGAGTCACAAACCGAGTCACAGGAAGAAGTTCAAACCGAGTCACAGGAAGAAATTCAGACCGAGTCTCAGCCTGAAGTTACCGAGCAAATATCTACGGAGCCCGAGCAACCTGAAGAAGAAATCCTAGCAGAAAATAGCATGAATCATTCAAAAGGCAAGGAACCTATACTAGCCAAATATGTCAGAAGACATCATACACCAGATCAAATCATTGGAAACAAATCAGATGGGACTATGACAAGAAGCAAGCTAAAAGGTACATGTCTGCTTACTGACTTTGAACCTAGAAATATCAAAGATGCATTGGAAAATGAAAGTTGGATTGAAGCAATGAATGAAGAATTAGAACAAATACAAAAGAACAAAACATGGACTCTTGTACCTAGACCTAAAGATAAGAATGTAATTGGAACAAAATGGGTATTCAGGAATAAACTGAATGAAGATGGTCAAGTATCTAGAAACAAAGCTAGACTAGTATGTAAAGGTTATTCTCAAGAAGAAGGTATAGATTATGGAGAAACTTTTGCTCCTGTTGCAAGATTAGAAGGTGTAAGAACTCTACTTGCTTATGCAGCACACAAAGGATTTAAGGTATATCAGATGGATATAAAATCTGCATTTCTCAATAGAATTCTTGATGAAGAAGTCTACATTGAACAACCTGAAGGTTTTGTTGATCCAGATAAAAAGGACATGGTCTGCAGGTTACACAAAGCATTGTATGGTTTGAAACAAGCTCTTAGAGCATGGTATGAAAGACTCCATAACTATTTGATTCAGATTAATTTCAAAAGAGCCAATGATAACAGCAATCTGTATATTAAAGAAGGACCGGATGACAAAATTGTATTGGCAGAAATATTTGTAGATGATACTATATTTACAGGGAATGAGGATCAGTGCAAAGAATTTTTAGAGCAAATGAACAAAGAATTTGAAATGTCTATGTTTGGTTTAATAAAATTCTATGTTGGTCTTCAAATTCAGCAAAGCAAGAATGGTATATACATTAATCAATCTACATACATTAAGGAAATACTTAAGAAGTTTGGTATAGAAGATTCAAAACCAGTTGGTACACCCATGTGTACTGGACTGAAACTTACCAAAAATGATGATTCAAAAGAAGTTGATCAGACCCTATACCGATCTATGATTGGAAAATTGCAGTATGTAGTACATACAAGACCTGATATTGCCTTAGCAGTCGGTATAGTAGCTAGATTCTCAGCAAAACCTAAGGAAAATCATATGATGGCAATCAAAAGAATCTTAAGATATTTAAGAGGAACTGAAGAATATGGTTTGTGGTATAAATTTGGAGGCAATCTAGACTTAAAAGTGTTTACTAATGCTGATTGGGCAGGAAACATTGATGACAGAAAAAACACAAGTGGTGGAGCATTTTTTCTTGGAAAAAGACTGGTATCCTGGACTAGTAAAAAGCAAAATTGCACATCTCAATCCACAGCTGAAGCAGAATATGTTGCTGCTGCAGTAAACTGTTCAAATATTGTTTGGTTTAAACAGTTATTAGAAAGTATGAAGGTTGAAATCAAAGAACTAGTTGTTATATTTTGTGACAATACCAGTGCAATAAACATTTCGAAGAATCCAATGATGCATTCTAAAACCAAGCACATTGCTATTAAATATCACTTTGTCAGAGAATTGGTGCAGGACAAGGAAAAAAGATTAGAATATATTCATAAAAAAGAACAGATTGCAAACATTTTTACCAAACCATTACCTAAGGATGCATTTGTGTATCTAAGAGGTAAGTTAGGGGTCATTCCCCTATCCGAGGCTCACTAAATACAGTTTTAGTGATGCATCAACCAGAAAATGATTGAAAATCAACCAGTTGATGCAGCATATTCAAGGAATCATTGCATATGAATCAGTACTTGAGGTACATTAATTTACACCAGTAATATGTGTATTGTCTTTGGCATGTGTTGTCAAAGAGGGAGTGTTTGTTATGTCTTTGCTATTACTTCAAGAAATTTTTAATAGTCAGAAGGAAGAATTTTCAAGATACAGGAAGTTTGTTGACAGAGGGAGATTTGAATGTGAACCGAGCTAACTCTTTCAAATTTCTTATGCTATGACATATTGTGTTGCCATCAATGCCAAAGAGGGAGATTGTTGGAAACAATTGTCTGAAGGAAATTGCTACTCAAATTATGTATTGTCTTTGATGTCACACAATGTCATAGTCCGTAGCAATCAGTTCCTATTGAGCTCAGTCGGTCTGCCAGACAGGAATATTAGTGTTTACCGAGTCCACTCGATTATCAAAGAAAATTTAGTGTTTACCGAGTTCAGTCGGTCATCAAAAGAAATTCAGTGTTTACCGAGTTCAGTCGGTCATCAAAAGAAATTCAGTGTTCATTGAGTTCAGTCGGTCATTAAAAGAAATTCAGTGTTTATGGAGTTCAGTCGGTCATCAAAGGAAATTCAGTGTTTACCGAGTTCAGTTGGTTATCGAAGGTAAAGGATTGTTGGTGTTTACCGAGTTCCCTTGGTCTTCGAAAGATTGTAGAAAGTTATGGTCACCGAGCACTGTCGGCCCTTGAAGGATTTTTGCAAATAGAGTTTGCTTAATTCAGCCGACTATTATACTAAATAATGTCGATTTGACAAATCTAAAATCATATAAAGAAAAGGTCAAATGTGAAAAATAAACAAGAAATAAAGCAGAAGATTTACAGAAGAAAGACAGGAAAGGTGTGTGCGAATTTGTGAAGGATGTTCAGATATCCTTGAGGTGCAGCACAGATTTATTTGATTAGGAAGGATCACACATATGTAGAACAAAGATCTGTAATCAGCAAGACAGTTGCATTATTATACAGGTCATTTTTCATTGTTACCTTCTTATCATTGTAACAGTGAATTCTAAATCTCTTAACCGAGTTGGTTTAACAACCATATTGTAAATCCTCTAACAAGGTGACAATTCCATTGAATTGTTTTCAAGACCTCTTACTAGGCCACTCCTAGCAGGGTGTTTAAATCCTCTAACAAGGTCACACCTAACAGTGTGTTTTGTAACCTTTTACTGGGTTGGCTTCTAACCGGGCATCACTTCAGAAAAGTGAAAATCAGTATCTAGATACATTGGTGGTTTTTCCCATATTGGGTTTCCACGTTAAAATCTTGTGTCTCTTGTGTTCTTAATTGCTATCTTAATCATACACCAGTGCTGATGAATATCTAAAAGATAATTTTGCTAATACTTTCTACATCTTCAAAGTTACTGCAATCTATTTACCGAGTACTAAAACAGATAACATTTTTAAGATATCCTAAGGGATCTAGAAAGAATTAATTGTGAAGTGTTTTATGGTTGACTAATTCACCCCCCCTCTCAGTCACTTCATCCATATTCCATCAATTTGGATTTGTGCATTTGAAGATATCAGAATGATGGAAGATGAATCTATTAGAATTTATATTGGTAGGATGTCTGAGATTGTGACAGGAATAAAGTCTTGTGGAGGTGATAAGACAGAGAATGAAGTGATATGGAAAATTTTGAGAACTTTGACACCAGTATTCAAGCAGACAACGCAGATGATTGAACAAGTGATACCTTGTACATCAAACTTTTCAAGAGAGACTCTTCTTGGAAGATTAGGAATAGCAGAGATGAACTTGAGCTTATCAGGAGAGCTACCTAGAATGGAAACAACATTTAGTGCTCTTAGCATTAGACCTACAATAAGTACTAGTGTGAATGTAGATTATGCTAGCAGTAGCAGATCTGAGGAAGATAAGAAGATTGAAGAAGGTATTCCATTACTTGTAAAAAGAGAACCAGATGGTAAGAAAATCTTTAAATGTTGGACTTGTCAAGAATATGATCATTTTGCATCTAAATGTCCTAAAAGAGTTAAGAAGTATAGAAGCAACTTTAAACCTAGGAGATCTAAAGAATGTTATTATGCAAATGATGAAGATTTTGAAGCAGGAATTGAAAAAAATTTAAGTGACAGTGATAATGATAACTTTGAGGAAATAGGATTTGTAGCAATTAAAGATGAAAGTTCTGAATCTGATAAAAGGGAAGAAAAAGCATTAGTTTCACAAGTTGAAAAGAAATCTGATTGGATTATAGATAGTGGTTGTTCACATCATATGACTGGAGATAAAAGAAAGTTTGTTAAGTTAGATAATTATGATGGAGGAATTGTTAGGGTTGGTAACAATGCACCTTGTTTGATTAAGGGTATAGGATCTATTACTCTTGATGGAAAGACTAACATTGATGATATTTACTTTGTTGATGGACTAAGACATAATCTACTAAGTGTTGGACAATTAGCTGATAAGGGTTATCAAGTTTGGTTTTCTGAGAAAACTTGTGTGATAAAAGATAAAGATGGAAATCTAATTGGAAAAGGATCTAGAACCAGAGGTAATGTATTTTAGTTGAATCCTACTGAGATGACATGTTTGATAACTAGGATTGATGACAGTTGGTTATGGCATAAAAGGTTTTGTCATATAAACTTTGATAATATTGTCAAGGTGAGCACTACACTTGCGGTAAGAGATTTACCTAGAATTATGAAACCTACTAACATGATTTGCAAAGAATGTATGATGGCAAAGCAGAAAAGGAGTTCATTTCCCAATAAGAAGTTCACATTGGCAGAGAAGTTGGAGATTGTTCATACAGACTTGAGTGGTCCTATTAGGACTAGAGGATTCTATGGTGAAAGGTATTTTATGATTCTTGTTGATGATTTTACAAGAATGATGTGGATTGCATTTTTGAAAGAAAAATCTAAAGCATTTGATAAGTTTAAGATCATGAAAAGCAAAATTGAGAATGAATCTGGAATGAAGATTAAGTGTCTAAGATCTGATAGAGGTGGTGAATTTACATCTAGAGAGTTTAACACTTTTTGTGAAATGAATGGCATTAAGAGACAACTTTCAGCCCCTAGAACACCAGAACAAAATGGTATTGCACAAAGAAGGAATAGGTCAATAACTAAAGCAGCAAGAGCTATGTTGTTTGAAAATGATTTGGCTAAAACTTTTTGGAGAGGAGTGAACACAGCAGTATACACTATGAACAAAGTACAAATCAGAGCAGATACAAACAAGACACCTTATGAATTATGGTTTGGACATACACCCTCAGTTAAGTATTTTAGAATTTTTGGAAGTAAATGTTATATTAAGACAGATGATGATATAGGAAAGTTTGATCCTAGAAGTGATGAAGGAATACTTCTTGGATATTCTTTAAAAAGCAAAGCATATAGATGTTATAACAAAAGAACTAAGACTACTGTTGAAAGTGCAAATGTAAAAGTTGATGAGAATTTTAAAATTCATGAAAGAATGCTTGATTATGAATTTGATGGAGAAGCACAACCTTAGCCTAACATTGAAAATGTAGAATTATTTTTTGAAACTAACAGTGATTTGCTGAATCAAAGTCATACTGAAGAAGACAGAGAAGAAAATAGAGAAGAAAGCAGAGAAGAATCTACAATCGGAACAAGATCAGTAACTATGACACCTAACAGGTATACTTCAAGACATCACCCTCTTGAGCAAGTTATTGGAAGTTTAGATAGAGGAGTTTTGACTTGGAATAAGGTACATTTATGTTTGATTTCTCAAATTGAACCTAAGACTACTAATGAAGCTTGTGAAGATGAACATTGTATCAATGCTATGCAAGAAGAACTAGAGTAGATTGAAAAAAACAAGACATGGGAATTGGTCCCTAGACCTGAAGACAAGAATATGATTGGAACAAAGTGGATATTCAGAAATAAGATGAATGAACAAGGAGAAGTGATAAGAAACAAAGCAAGATTGGTATGTAAAGGATATTCACAACAAGAAGGAATTGACTATGAAGAAACTTTTGCACCTATGGCCAGACTTGAAGTAGTGAAAATGTTTCTAGCATATGCAACTTACAAGAAATTCAGAGTGTATCAGATGGATGTGAAGTTAGCATTTTTGAATGGTGAATTGGAAGAAGAAGTCTACATTGAGCAGCCTGAAGGTTTTCCTTTGACACAAGAAGGAGATATGGTATGTAAGTTAAAGAAAACTTTATATGGATTAAAACAAGCACCTAGAACCTGGTATGCAAGATTGGATAAGTATTTATTCAAATTGGGATTTATAAAAGGAACAACAGATAGTAACTTATACACAAAAGAAATTGAGAATGGTTTGTTGGTTATAGTCATATTTGTTGATGATATTATCTTTGGAGGAGAAGATGAAGCTAGTGACAAATTTGCAGATGAAATGAAGACTGAATTTGAGATGAGCATGATTGGAGAAATGAAATATTTTTTGGGATTACAGATAACACAAAGAAAGGAAGGTATATTTGTAAGTCAGACTAAGTATTTAAATGAATTATTGAAAATATTTGGAATGGAAGATTCTAAACCTGTTGGAACACCTATGGTAACTGGACATAAGTTATCTAGCAAAGATGAGACACTATCAGTTGAGCAGAAAAAATACAGATCTATGATTGGAGGATTGTAGTACTTGACACATACAAAACCTGATATAGCACATTCAGTGGGGATTGTAGCAAGATTTCAAGAAAAACCTAGAGAATCACATTATGCAGCAGTAAAGAGGATACTGAGATATCTGAAAGGAACAATGGATTATGGATTATGGTATGAGAATTCTGATGATTTTACTTTATGTGCCTATACTGATGCAGATTGGGGAGGCAGCGTTGATGACAAGAAAAGCACCAGTGGTGGAGCTTTTTTTCTTGGAGGTAAATTGGTCTCTTGGCTAAGTAAGAAGCAGAATTGTACTTCACAAAGCATAGCAGAAGTAGAATATGTTGCAGCAGCAAATAATTGTAATCAGATTATTTAGATGAAACAGATGTTGAAAGATATTAGAATAAAGTTTGATGAGCCTGTTGTTATACATTGTGATAACACCAGTATAGTGAGTATGTCAAAAAATCCTATTTTACATTCTAAGACTAAACATATTGGGATCAAGTATCATGTTGTAAGAGAGAAAGTTGCAGAAAAAGAAGTAAGATTGGATTACATAAGTACAAAGGAGAAGATAGCAGATATATTTACAAAGCTTTTACCTAAGGATACATTTGTGTATCTAAGAGGTATGCTTGGGGTTATGCCCCAACCTATTTTTTAGAATTGATACAGATGATTGCATCTGTCCAGTGGTATATGAGCCCTATCTTTCTTCTGGATTGGATGTTGGAACTTCCTCTATGGGGGAGTTTATGAGCTGAGTCATGAGGAATCTTGTTATTGTATTTTTCTGAAAAGTGTCTTTTGACATTAAGTTGTTGTTGACTTAGTGATAGAATTTCTATCATTGATGTCAATGGGGGAGAGATATACATGAAAAACATTCTGGATTGTATGAGAGAGCTGAATAGGAAAATGAAGCAAGATTTGATTTGATATTTTGCAGTGATGTTGCAGGATTGGATTTTTGGAACATTGGATGTTTTTCATCTATGTTGCCATCAATGCCAATGGGGGAGATTGTTAGGAATGAATGCAAAGTGTTTTGGCAGTCATTCTGTAGCAGTTGTTGTTGCATTCATGACTTGGATTGTCATTAATGTCAACATAGTGATATTTTGGATATTAGCAGGAAAGAAGGTACAGATTTGTTTTGCACACATGTTGTATTGTAGATTGGATTTTGTGTAGTTCATGGTATGTTCTTCGGTGTGTTATTAACCTATGGTTAATAGCGCAAAAATAAATTCATTCCTTTGTAAGAGTTATGAGCATTTTGGTGAAAGCAGTGTTTAGATAGTGTTTCTGTGTAGCAATGTTCAGAAATCGGAGGATATCTCTTAGCTGGGATGGAATCTGATTTTGCGTAGTTAAAGAGATCTTGGAGACTCATTAATGATGACATGTTTCATAGTGAAAACTTCAAGGATATGTTTGGAGAAAGTTACAGTAATTGCAAGCCGACAGTTTTATGTGAATTCTGTGTGTAGCGTGTAGAATTTATTATTTTGTAATTGAGGACTGAATCATTTGTAATTATTTGAGTTTGGTATATAAGAAGGAATTTTTTCCTTATTGTAATGTGTACTATGAAGATTGCAATGTGAATATATGCATGAAGTGAAGAAAAGAGCTAATTCAGTGATGAAGGAAGACTTGTGAGTACAGAGATCTGAAATTGTGATCTTGTGTAGTAGAGAGTGTAGTTTTGGCACAGTGTGAAGGAGGTAATATATTTCATATTATTCTATTGAATAATTCTAAGATCTTTTGGACATTGGGTTCAGAGATCTTGCCTTGAAGCTGTTTGGGCAGTGGGTCCTTCTGTCTTCCATAAACTCTTAACCAGGTTAGAATCTTTTAACAGGGATTCAAAATATCCTAATAGGGATTTATATGTACTAAATGTATTTCATAAGACTCCTAACAAGGTCCATACTCTAACAAGGAACTTTCATATTAGTGCATCATTTTGTGGGCATCATTCCCATTGGGGTTTACTCTTTTCAAGAGGTTCCCTAGTTAACATATCTTGTGTTATTGTGCAATTGTGTATGGTTATCTTTCTATGGTTGATCAGTACATTGATTATATTATTTAAAGCTATTGAATGGATAAATTATCTGATAACTAATTCACCCCCCCCTCTCAGTTATCTTGGGGATCTTTACTTTCTAACAGAATGTTGCTCAGACATACTAGAGGGAAGCTGTTAGTACAATTGTTTATGTTTTGAACTGAGTGAAACTAAAGAAGGACACCAACAAGACACCATATGAGTTGTGGTTTGGACACAAACCTACTACAAGTTATTTAAGGATTTTTGGAAGAAAATTTTTTATTCTAAAAGATGAGAGAAATGGTAAATTTGACTCAAAAGGTAATGAAGGGATATTTCTAGGATATTCCAGTAAAAGCAAAGCACATATGTGTCTGAATAAAACTACTAATAAAATGATTGAAAGAACTAATGTTTGATTTGATGAGTTTGATGAAAAGAACATAGAGGAAAGTAAAAATGAACTAGAAGACTATGGTAGATTCACCTATGATGTAGTAGTGGTCAGCGGAAGCCTCCAACAGTGAGAAATTTGGTGAGTTTGAATCCCTCAACACCCAAGGTGAAGGGTCTAGTGTTGATATACTTATCAAAAGTATCAAAAATGCCTTGATGAAGGTTATCAAAACTCTATAAAACAATATAACCTAATCACTAGGTTTGCCAAAGTCCCAAGCACCAACAATCAAGAGTTTACTAAGAGGTCCCCTTAGGGAAATAAGTACTCAACTCCCATGAAATGAATACTAAGACCAAGGGTGGCTTACCAAACATAGAAATGGCCTATTTAGGTCTTATTTTGATAGTTCCAATGGTTCTTTCACCATTAAACAACTCATAAGGTCATGCTGCTACACAATCCTAAAATTCTACTTGTAGCCCTTCCTAGAAGGAAAACTAAACATAAAGAAAAATACTCCTAAATGAACCAATGGATAGGTAAGATATTTTGATACCCTTTTGGGGTTTACTAAACATGTCTAAACACCAAGGAGTGGAGATGAGTGGAGGTCGCTACTATTGCAATATTAGACCAGGCTAATAGGCTTAATTAGGGCTCCAAATGCACTACAAGTGCTTTCCCTCCTATGCCAAAACACAAACCAAGTATGGGAGCATGTGTGGCAATGTGAAACAACTTAGAATCCAATTTTTTAGGTCTTGGAGAAACCCCAACCACAATCTAGGATGATTGTCCTAGTTACTTGACTGGTGCACACATAGAGATGTACACCTAGGCTCTGGTGGCAAATCCACCCTTCTAACCTACATAATATGAAAGTAAAATGGAAAAAATTGTATTCCACCAAGGGGAATCAATTTCCCATGGTGGAATTGTTGGAAACAATTGTCTGAAGGAAATTGCTACTCAAATTATGTATTGTCTTTGATGTCACACAATGTCATAGTCCACAGCAATCAGTTCCTACCGAGCTCAGTCGGTCTGCCTGACAGGGAAATTCAGTGTTTACCGAGTTCAGTCGATCGTCAAAGGAAATTCAATTTTTACTAAGTTCAGTCAGTCGTCAAAGGAAATTTAGTGTTTACTGAGTTCAGTCGGTCGTCAAAGGAAATTCAGTGTTTACCGAGTTCAGTCGGTTATCGAAGGTAAAAGATTGTCGGTGTTTACCGAGTTCCCTCAGTCTCTGAAAGATTGTAGAAAGTTATGGTCACTGAGCACTGTCGGCCCTTGAAGGATTTTTGTAAATAGAGTTTGCTTAATTCAGCCGACTGTTATACTAAATAATGTCGATTTGACAAATCTAAAATCATATAAATAAAAGGTCAAATGTGAAAAATAAAAAAAAGAAATACAACAGAAGATTTACAGAAGAAAAGACAGGAAGGGTGTGTCCGAATTTGTGAAGGATGTTTAGATATCCTTGAGGTGCAGCACAGATTTATTCGATCAGGAAGGATCACACATATGCAGAATAGAGATTTGTAATTAGCAAGGAAGTTGCATTATTATACAGGTCATTTTTCATTGTTACCTTCTTATCATTGTAATAGTGAATTCTAAATCTCTTAACCGAGTTGGTTTAACAACCATATTGTAAATCCTCTAACAAGGTGACAATTCCATTGAATTGTTTTCAAGACCTCTTACCAGGCCACTCCTAGCAGGGTGATTAAATCCTCTAACAAGGTCACACCTAACAGTGTGTTTTGTAACCTTTTACCGGGTTACCTTCTAACCGGGCATCACTTCAGAAAAGTGAAAATCAGTATCTAGATACATTGGTGGTTTTTACCATATTGGGTTTCCATGTTAAATCTTGTGTCTCTTGTGTTCTTAATTGCTATCTTAATCATACACTAGTGCTGATGAATATCTAAAAGATAATTTTGATAATACTTATTGCATCTTCAAAGTTACTGCAATCTATTTACCGAGTGCTAAAACAGATAACATTGTTAAGATATCCTAAGGGATCTAGAAAGAATTAATTGTGAAGTGTTTTATGGTTGATTGATTCACCCCCCCCTCTCAGTCACTTCATCCATATTCCATCAATTGGTATCAGAGCTTTTGGTGCTTGCAGGAAGGGTTTCAAAGACCTAAGATAAAGATCAAGATGTCTTACAAGAGGGAAATTCCAAAGCTCAACAAAGATAACTTTTCATCATGGCAAGGTCTCATGCGACTTCATCTGGCTTCCATTGGTGATTCAGGATGCAAATACATTGATGAAGAATACACAATTCCTAATGGCGCATTAACTGTTGAAGACATTGCAGATAAAAAGACTCATAACACCATGATGATAGACATTGCATCTGCTCTCAGCTATGAAGAATTTGATGATATTAAAGAATGCACTACTACATATGTAATGTGGATGGCATTGAAGAAAATATATGGCGGTGATGCAAATGTGAAAAGAGCCAAAGCAGAAAGCCTAAGAGGATAGTTTGACAAAATGATTACGAAGGAAGATGAAAACATTGCAAAATATGTTGAAAGAATCAAAGCAAGTGTAAGTGCAATTAGAGCTTCTGGAGGAACAATCTTAGGTGAAATTGTTATAAGTAAGGTACTCAAAACATTACTCCCTATCTATGCAATAAGAGTATCAGCTATTCAAGAAAGAAGATGTGAAACAAACCACAATATAACTTTGGATGCTTTAGTTGGAAGATTGACAACCTTTGAATTAGACAACTATGACAACTATGTTCCTAGTTCCAAAAATATTGAATCAACATTTGAGGCCAAGGTTTCACTAAAGAAGAACAAGAAAATTAAAGAAGTTCAGTTAGAAAGTGAAGAAGTATCAGAAGAAAGTTCTGACAGTGATCTTGAAATTGTAGAAGCATTACTTGCAAAGAAGTACTCTAGAGGGAAAGGTAAATATAAAGGTAAAACTCCCTTAATCTATTTTTCATGTGAAGAAATTGGACATATTGTAGCTAGGTGCCCAAACAAGCAAGTCAAGGAAGAGAAGAGAAGTCACAAGTACTATGGCAAAAAGAATTTCAAATCATTCAAGGATAAAGGTAAGAAAACATGTTTTATGGCTAAAGATTCTGATGATAGTGAAGAAGAAATTGTTTTTATTGCTATAAAAGATGAATCTGATGATGATGAAGATAAGATGGCACTTATTTCTCATATAAGCAAACATGATATATGGATAATAGATAGCGGATGTTCACACCACATGACTGGTGACAAGACAAAATTTGAATATCTAGAAGACTGTGATAGTGGTAATGTAAGATTTGGAAACAATGAACCTTGTTGTATGAAAGGAAAAGGAAGAATCTCATTAACCAAAGAACTCATATATGATAATGCTTATTGGGTTGAAGGACTAAAACATAATCTTCTAAGTGTAGCACAGCTAATCAACATTGGTTTCAAGGTTGAATTCATGAATGGTCAATCAAGACTGCTGGATGAAAAAGGAAAACTCATTGGATCAGGCAAACAAACAAAATGTAACTTATTTTATCTTGATCTCAGTAAATATTCATGCTTTATTGCTCAAATAGAAGAGAGTTGGCTATGGCACAAAAGGTTATGTCATGTGAATTTTGATAACATGATAAAAATAAGAAAATTCAAGAAGGTTAGAGGCATTCCTACTTTGAAGAAACTTGATACTAGTCTATGTAAGAATTGTCAGATTGGCAAAATGAGTAAAACTAGTTTCAAGAGTAAGAACTATCAGTCTAAAGAAATTTTGGAAATTGTGCATACTGATTTATGTGGACCTATTGGAATACAAAGCTATACTGGAGATAAATTCTTTATTCTTTTCGTTGATGATTATTCTAGAATGATGATTGGCATGTATTCAAGAGAAAAATCAGAAGCATTTGAAAAGTTCAAATGGTACTTAGCAAGAGTGGAAAAGGAAACAGGGAAAAGATTGAAATGCTTAAGATCAGATAGAGGTGGTGAATTCATCTCCCATGATTTTAACAACTTTTGCATTGAAAGAGGAATCAAAAGATAGGTATCAGCTCCTAGAACTCCTAAGCAGAATGCAATAGCAAAAAGAAGAAACAGATCTATTATAGATTGTGCAAGGACTCTAATGATAGAAAAGAACATCGCTATAAAATACTGGAAGGAAGCTATCAGCACTGCAGTTCATACCTTGAACCGAGTACAATTGAAGAAAGACACATTCAAAACTCCTTATGAATTATGGTATGGCTATAAACCCAATGTAAGTTACATGAAAATATTTGGTAGCAAGTGTTATACCTTAAAAGAATCCAGAAGAAATAAATTTGATGTGAAAAGTGATGAAGGAATATTCCTAGGATATTCTAGCAAAAGCAAGGCATACAAATGTCTGAACTTATCTACTCACAAAGTCATAGAAAGTATACATGTAAAATTTGATGAGTTTGCAGAAAAGACTGAAGAAGAAAGCAAAAGGGAACCTAAGAACTACAGAAGATTCGTTTACATTGAACCTGAAACATTGGCAGACACAACTATCAATAAGGAAACTATATCTACCAAGCCGAGCACAGTTACTGAGTCACAAACCGAGTTACAGGAAGAAGTTCAAACTGAGTCACAGGAAGAAATTCAGACCGAGTCTCAGCCTGAAGTTATCGAGCAAATATCTACCGAGCCTGAGCAACCTGAAGAAGAGATCCTAGAAGACAATAGCATGAATCATTTAAAAGGCAAGGAACCTATACCAGCCAAATATGTTAGAAGACATCATACACCAGATCAAATCATTGGAAACAAATTAGATGGTACTATGACAAGAAGCAAGCTAAAAGGTACATGTCTGCTTACTGACTTTGAAACTAGAAATATCAAAGATGCATTGGAAAATGAAAGTTGGATTGAAGCAATGAATGAAGAATTAGAGCTAATACAAAAGAACAAAACATGGACTCTTGTACCTAGACCTAAAGATAAGAATGTAATTGGAACAAAATGGGTATTCAGGAATAAGCTGAATGAAGATGGTCAAGTATCTAGAAACAAAGCTAGACTAGTATGTAAAGGTTATTCTCAAGAAGAAGGTATAGATTATGGAGAAACTTTTGCTCCTGTTGCAAGATTAGAAGGTGTAAGAACTCTACTTGCTTATGCAACACACAAAGGATTTAAGGTATATCAGATGGATATAAAATCTACATTTCTCAATGGAATTCTTGATGAAGAAGTCTACATTGAACAACCAGGAGGTTTTGTTGATCCAGATAAAAAGGACATGGTTTGTAGGTTACACAAAGCATTGTATGGTTTGAAACAAGCTCCTAGAGCATGGTATGAAAGACTCCATAACTATTTGATTCAAATTAATTTCAAAAGACCCAATGATAACAGCAATCTGTATATTAAAGAAGGACCAGATGAATAA
Organism: Chamaecyparis obtusa; assembly: GCA_027943335.1. Lineage (NCBI taxonomy): Eukaryota > Viridiplantae > Streptophyta > Pinopsida > Cupressales > Cupressaceae > Chamaecyparis > Chamaecyparis obtusa. The sequence goes on from BSBK01011720.1 coordinate 209,456, forward strand.
ATTGTATTGGCAAAAATATTTGTAGATGATACTATATTTACAGGGAATGAGGATCAGTGCAAAGAATTTTCAGAGCAAATGAACAAAGAATTTGAAATGTCTATGTTTGGTTTAATAAAATTCTGTGTTGGTCTTCAAATTTAGCAAAGCAAGAATGGTATATACATTACTCAATCTAAATACATTAAGGAAATACTTAAGAAGTTTGGTATGGAAGATTCAAAACTAGTTGGTACACCCATGTGTACTGGACTGAAACTTACCAAAAATGATGATTCAAAAGAAGTTGATCAGACCCTATACCAATCTATGATTGGAAAATTGCAGTATGTAGTACATACAAGACCTGATATTGCCTTAGCAGTCGGTATAGTAGCTAGATTCTCAGCAAAACCTAAGGAAAATCATATGATGGTAATCAAAAGAATCTTAAGATACTTAAGAGGAACTGCAGAATATGGTTTGTGGTATAAATTTGGAGGCAATCTAGACTTAAAAGTGTTTACTAATGCTGATTGGGCAGGAAACATTGATGATAGAAAAAGCACAACTGGTGGAGCATTTTTTCTTGGAAAAAGATTGGTATCCTGGACTAGTAAAAAGCAAAACTGCACATCTCAATCCACAGCTGAAGCAGAATATGTTGCTGCTGCAGTAAACTGTTCAAATATTGTTTGGTTTAAATAGTTATTAGAAGGTATGAAGGTTGAAATCAAAGAACCAGTTGTTATATTTTGTGACAATACCAGTGCAATAAACATTTTGAAGAATCCAGTGATGCATTCCAAAACCAAGCACACTGCTATTAAATATCACTTTGTCAGAGAATTGGTGCAGGACAAGGAAATCAGATTAGAATATATCCATACAAAAGAACAAATTGCAGACATTTTTACCAAACCATTACCTAAGGATGCATTTGTGTATCTAAGAGGTAAGTTAGGGGTCATTCCCCTATCCGAGGCTCACTAAATATAGTTTTAGTGATGCATCAACTAGAAAATGATTGAAAATCAACCAGTTAATGCAACATATTCAAGGAATCATTGCATATGAATCAGTACTTGAGGTACATTAATTTACACCGGTAATATGTGAATTGTCTTTGGCATGTGTTGTCAAAGAGGGAGTGTTTGCTATGTCTTTACTATTACTTCAAGAAATTTTCAATAGTCAGAAGGAAGAATTTTTAGGATAAAGGAAGTTTGCTGACAGAGGGAGATTTGAATCTGAACTGAGCTAACTCTTTCAAATTTCTTATGCTATGACATATTGTGTTGCCATCAATGCCAAAGAGGGAGATTGTTGGAAACAATTTTCTGAAGGAAATTGCTACTCAAATTATGTATTGTCTTTGATGTCACACAATGTCATAGTCCACAGCAATCAGTTCCTACCGAGCTCAGTCGGTCTGCCTGACAGGGAAATTCAGTGTTTACCGAGTTCAGTCGATCGTCAAAGGAAATTTAGTGTTTACCAAGTTCAGTCGATCGTCAAAGGAAATTCAGTGTTTACCGAGTTCATTCGGTTATCGAAGGTAAAGGATTGTCGGTGTTTACCAAGTTCCCTTGGTCTCTGAAAGATTGTAGAAAGTTATGGTCACCGAGCACTGTTGGCCCTTGAAGGATTTTTGCAAATAGAGTTTGCTTAATTCATCTGACTGTTCTACTAAATAATGTCGATTTGACAAATCTAAAATCATATAAATAAAAGGTCAAATGTGAAAAATAAAAAAAGAAATACAGCAGAAGATTTACAGAAGAAAAGACAGGAAAGGTGTGTGCAAATTTGTGAAGGATGTTTAGATATCCTTGAGGTGCAGCATAGATTTATTCGATCAGGAAGGATCACACTTATGCAGAATAGAGATCTATTATCAGCAAGGTAGTTGCATTATTATACAGGTCATTTTTCATTGTTACCTTCTTATCATTGTAATAGTGAATTCTAAATCTCTTAACCGAGTTGGTTTAACAACCATATTGTAAATCCTCTAACAAGGTGACAATTCCATTGAATTGTTTTCAAGACCTCTTACCAGGCCACTCCTAGTAGGGTGATTAAATCCTCTACCAAGGTCACACCTAACAGTGTGTTTTGTAACCTTTTACCGGGTTGGCTTCTAACCGGGCATCACTTCAGAAAAGTGAAAATCAGTATCTAGATACATTGGTGGTTTTTCCCATATTGGGTTTCCACGTTAAATCTTGTGTCTCTTGTGTTCTTAATTGCTATCTTAATCATACACCAGTGCTGATGAATATCTAAAAGATAATTTTGCTAATACTTATTGCATCTTCAAAGTTACTGCAATCTATTTACCGAGTGCTAAAATAGATAACATTTTTAAGATATCCCAAGGGATCTGGAAAGAATTAATTGTGAAGTGTTTTATGGTTGACTGATTCACCCCACCCTCTCAGTCACTTCATCCATATTCCATCAGGAATGTGCCTAAACAATTAGGCCCTATTAGAAACCCTACTTTTAAGCCTCAATTCTAGGCGCCTTCACTAAAAGTCAGATATCTTCCAACCTGGGTTGACTCAACACATGAGACCAAATAAAATAGAAAGAAGATTCAAAGGTTCAACCATTGGGATCACTATCTCATGCCCTCACATCTGTACCTATCTAGGCAGTGGCCTGGATCATGAAAATCTACAAAGAAATGATGGTTTTTGTATTGATAAATGCCAAATTACTTATGGCTATCCTATCACCCACCTAAAAGGGCTTATATAGGATACTCCCAATGGTTACATGAGTTCTTTTAACCAACTATCCATTTGGGAGAGTTAATTACAAGGTTTTGACAACTTTTAGAAGTTGCTCAAAGGTTGCATGACAACTTTTTGAGCAACTTTGACAATTTTGCATTTTTTGCAAATCTAATGACCAAAATTGGTCCTAACCTTAGCCAATGATCCAACATGGATCAAAGACCTCAAAAAAAATAAAAAAACCTAAGATCCTAAGATTAGAGGTCCATTGACCAATTTTGACCATAGCTAGCTAGGGGCTTATAATTGTACCAATCTGGGAGTTAGGCCTTACAGCTTGGTCTAGGTGCCTGATAAGAAACTCTAAGACTCTAGATGTGTTTAGGATCCTTAGTGGTGTTGTTTGATGATTGAAGAGTAGGTGCTCCTACACCATACTCCCCTTGAGTTTTAAAACTCAAGTCCCTACTTGAGGATAGGTGGGTTACTGAAGTGCCATGTTGCTTGATTTGATCTTCGGTGAGCCATGTAGCATCAATGTTAGCGAGATCCTTGCATTTTACTAAGTAATGCATGTACTTATTTGATCCGGTCTTCCTGAGTAGCTTGGAATCCAAAATTGCTTCAATCTCCACTAGTTTTCTTTGTGGAAGATCAATGACATAGCCTTCATCTTCAATGCTTGTGTCCTTACCCTGCTCATTGCTTGAACCTACTATAACTTTATATGGTGTGAGGTCTAAAATGTTGAAGATTGGAGAGATCTGCAAAGTTGGAGGAAGGGATATCTCATAGGCATTGTCACCTATTTTGTTAAGTATGTTGCAGGGGCCTATTTTCTTCATTTGAAGCTTAGAGTATCTACCCTTAGGTAGTCTCTCCTTCCTTATAAATTCCCAAATCCAATCTCCTACTTGGAAATGGACCTCTCTCCTTATCTTGTCAGCATTTTCTTTATACTTCAAACTAGACTTTTACAAAGTTTCTTTCACTTGCTGCTATACCTTGGTGATGAGCTCTGCCAATTGTTGGCCTTGAGCAATGATTCTAAAATCAGAAGAGAGTTCCATTAGATCCAATGGTCCCTTGGGATGAAAACCATACACTGCTTGGAAAGGAGTTGTACCGGTTGACCTATTTATGGAGTCATTGAAGACAAACTCTACTTGGGGTAGTATAGTATCCCAACTTTGTGAGTATTTCTTGGTTAGACATCTTAAAAGATTTCCTAGGGACCTATTTACTACCTCAGTCTACCCATCTATTTGAGGGTGATAGATAGAGCTATAGGTGAGATTTGTACCCAACTTCTTGAAAAGTGTCCTCCAAAAGTGCCCTTGAAACTTTACATCCCTATATGATACAATTGTCTGAGGTAAGCCATGAATTCTAATTACTTCCTTGAAGAAGAGATTGGCTATATGAGATGGATCATTTGTGCTCTTGCATGGCACAAAGTGGGCCATTTTGCTGAACCTATCCACTATGACAAACACACTATCAAATCCTTGCTTGGTTTTAGGTAGTCCCATGACAAAATCCATTGTAATGGATTCCCAAGGCCTTGAAGGGATTAGTAGAGCCCTTGATTTATTGTCATTCCCTTAGCTTTCTGGTGGATTGTACAAGTTTCAATAAAATTTTTGACATCATTGTTCAACTTGGGCCAAGAATAACTCCTCTTTACCATGTCTACTGTCTTGTCAATGCCAAAGTGACCTCCTAGGCCACCACAATACTTTTCTCTGATTATGTTTTCTCTCATTGAACACTTGGGTATGCATAATTGTGCTCCCTTGAATAGAAGGCCATTCTAAATCAGATATTCAAAAAAATTAGTATGATATCTATCTTCCATCTTTATACAAATTTGATATATCTCTAAAAAATCAAGGTCATCCAGGTACAAGTGTTTAAGGGACTCAATTCCCACACTTTGTAGTTGAAATTATTCAACTAGACCAATCCTCCTACTATGAGCATCAACAACTTTGTTTGCTACACCCTTTTTATGATGAATGTTGAAGGTATAGGCCTACAATTTCTCTACCCATTTGAGATGCCTGACTGAAAGTTTTTCTTGTGAATTAAGGAAGCTTAGTACATGGTTGTTAGTGTAGACTACAAACTCCTTTGGGATCAAGTAGTGCCTCCATTTCTTGAGGGATTGGACCATAGCATGGAGCTCTAGGTCATATGTAGAATACTTTCAATTGGCCTCATTCAATGTCTCTGAAAAGAGAGCAATTGCCTTGCCTTCTTGGCTTAGGACTGCCCCTATGGCCAAATTACTTGCATTTATCTCCACAATGAAGACTTTGTTAAAATTAGGGAGGGCCAAGATAGGGTATTGAGAGACTCTATTCTTCAAGTATTGGAATGCATCATTGGCTTCCTTTGTCCATGCAAACTTAGTCTTCTTTCCACCTTTGATTGTTTCAAGAATTGGTGCACACACATGACTGAAATTTTTTATGAACTTCCTATAAAATGTTGCAAGCCCATGGAAGCTTCTTACATCACCTTGATTCTTTGGTGGAGGCCAATTAATGATTGCATCTACCTTCTCAGGATCCATCTTGAGGGTACCCTGTGAGATCACAAAACCTAGGAATACAAGTTCCTTTCTCATAAACATGTATTTTTCCAAGTTGATTACCAACTTGTGCTGATGGAGTCTTCTCAGTACCTATTCCACATGATCAAGATGGTCTTCCTTGCTATGACTGAATATTAGTATGTCCTTAGGGTAAACAACAACAAATTTGCTAATAAAATCTATGAATATCTCATTCATAAGCCCCATAAAAGTGCTAGGGGAATTGCTTAAACCAAAGGGAATTACTAACCATTCAAACAAACCTTCAATAGTCTTGAATGCTATTTTCCATTCATCTCTAAGCTTGATTCTGATTTGATGGTGACCAAACTTTAAGTCTATCTTGGTGAAGTAGCAAGCACCTCCTAGTTGATCCAATAGGTCCTCAATCCTTGGCATGGGAAATCTGTACCTTATTGTGATTTTGTTTAGGGCCCTGCTATTAGTGCATAACCTCCATTTTCCATCCTTTTTAGGGGCCAAGACTAAGGTTACAACACAAGGACTGAGACTCTTTTGGATGAATCCTCTTTCCAACAATTCAGTGACCTATTTTGCAATATCTGCATGCTATAATGGTGTCATTTTGTATGGTACCTTATTAGGTAGGGATGAAGCTAGTATGAGGTCTATTTGATGACTAATGTCCCTAATGGGAGGGAGACTAGAGGGAAGGTCACTAATAGTGGCATCTTTATACTTTTGCAGTAGTTTTAGGACTTCATTTGGTATGGGCTCCTCTTGACCAGACCTGATGTTATCTTTGGGTTTTTAAATCAAGACAAATGGTTCAATATCAGATTCTTTCAAGGTTTTCAACATCTCCTTTTCTCCCATGATAATCATAGTGGGTTCCTTTTCAATTTTTCTATCGGGCAAGTGGCTTCATAGTGAAGGTCTTCCCATCTTTGGTGATGGATTAGGTGTTCTTCCTACAATGGTGGGTGGCATCAACATTAAATTGCCAGGGCTTTCCTAGAAGGATGTGAGCTGCATCCATCTCAACAACATCACAAAGGACCTTGTCCTTGAAGTCAGCAATAGAAAACTCTATCCAAGCTTGTTCTATGACTAGAGTTTGTTGGCCTTTGGTTAACCATGAAACATGATAGGGGCAAGGGTGTGGCTTCTTAGGCAAGTTTAATTTCTAAACCATTTCACAAGACACAAGATTTTCAATTGAACTAGAATCAATAATAAGATTGCATACCTTTCCATGACACTTGATCTTTTTCCTAAAGATATTCTTTCTTTATGGAGGCTCTTGGATTTGTGGTACTTGAAGGAAGACCTACCTCATCATTAGACACATTCCTTCTAGTTCCAAGTCTCTAGCATTAGCATTGTCTTCTTGCTTATCTTCTTGGACAAGTTGCACTCTCCTCTCACCTTGGTTATTGTTGTTCCTCTTCTCAGGGCATCTTCCTGCATTGTGTCCCATTTGGTTGCAATAGAAACACTTCAATGGTCCATTTCCTCTTCCTAAATTTGTCCTTCCTCTCCTAAAAGGTCTTCTTCCTCTATAGTTTCCTCTTAAATTAGAGTCACTATTTTCCTTATCTCCTTGGTTAGGGGCCTTGCTGCTGTTGCCACTATTTTTTCCCTTGTTCCAAGAGTTGTTTTTGCCTCTAAAACTCTTCCCACTATCATTGCCCTTTCCTTTGCCAAAATCTTGCTTTCTCTTCCATTTTTCCTCTACCTTAAGGGCCATTTGATAGCACCTATTGACTGTGGTAGGGCAGTGTAGACTCAACTCTTCTTGAATGGATACTTTCAAGCCATTCATGTACCTTGCTAGCTTCTCTTCCTCATCTTCATCCATATTGGTCTTCGTGCACAATTTCAAGAAATCCTCAGTGTATGAGCCTACATCCATGTCCTTTTTTTTTAAACTTTGCTTCCTTCTATGGAGTTGTACCCCATAGTCCTCAGGTACATATGTCTCTTTGACCAATGCTATCATTCTATTCCATGAATTGATCATGTTCTTCCCATTCTTCACCCTCTCTATTTGGATGAAGTTCCACCAAGTTAGGGCTGCTCCCTTCAACTTGGATCTTGCTACCTTTACCCTCTACTTTTCAAGGATATCTTCACATTCAAAGAAAGTTGTTAATGCCTCTATCCAATGCAAGGCTAGATTAGCATTCATCTTGCCATTGAAAACTGACAAATCTATCTTCTCCTCCATGGTTCTTCTTCCCATGGACTTCAAGGCATCTATGAAAGCTCTTTGGTCTATAGGGATATGCTGATTAGGATCATCCTCCTCTTCTTCACTCCCTTCTTCATTTTTAGACTCATCTTTGTCCTTGTCATCAAGCTTCTTCTCAAGTTCTTGAAGCCTCTTAGTTAAGGCCTTATTTGTAGCCTTTTTCTCTCTCACCATCTTTGCTAACTCACTATTTGTAACCCTTATAGGGATATCCTCATTCTCAGGATTAGACATAGCTCTGATACCACTTGATGCAGTAGTGGTTAGCGGAAGCCTCCAACAATGAGCAATTTGGTGAGTTTGAATCCCACAACACCCAAGATGAAGGGTCTAGTGCCAATATACTTATCACAAGTATCAAAAAGGACTTGATGAAGGTTATCACAACCCTACAAGATAATATAACCTAATCACTAGGTTTGTCAAAGTCCCAAGCACCAACAATCAAGAGTTTATTAAGAGGTCCCCTTAGGGAAATAAGTACTCAACCCCCATGAAATGATAAAATAAGACCAAGGGTGGATTACCAAACATAGTAGTGGCCTATTTAGGTCTTATTTTGATAGTTTGAATGGTTCTTTCACCATTGAACAACTCATAAGGTCATGTTGCTGCACAATCCTAAGATTTTGCTTCTAGCCCTTCCTAGAAGGAAAACTCAACATAAAGAAAAATAATCCCAAATGAAGCAATGGATAGGTCATGGATTTTGATACCCTTTTTGTTTTTACTAAACATGTTTTAACACCAAGGAGTGGAGATGAGTGGAGGTCACTGCTATTGCAATATTAGACTGACCTAATAGGCTTAATTAGGGCTCCAAATACACTACAAGTGCTTTCCCTCCTATGCCAAAACAAAAACCAAGTATGGGGGCATGTGTGAAAATGTGAAACAACTTAGAATCAAATTTTTTAGGTCCTAGACAATCCCCAACCACAATCTAGGATGACTGTCCTAGTTACTTGACTGGTGCACACATAGAGATGTACACCTAGGTTCTAGTGGCAAATCCACCCTTCTAACCTGCATAATATGAAATTAAATTGGAAAAAATTGTATTCAACCAAGGGGCATCAATTTCCCATGGTGGAATGTGCCTAAACAATGAGGCCCTATTAGAAACCCTACTTTTAAGCCTTAATTCTAGGCACCTTCACTAAAAGTCATATATCTTCCAACCTGGGTTGAATCAACACATGAGACCAAATGAAATAGAAAGAAGACTCAAAGGTTAAACCTCTAGGATCACTATCTCATGCCCTCACATTTTTACCTATCCATACAGTGGCCTGGATCATGAAAATCTACAGAGAAATTATGTTTTTTGTATTGATAATTGCCAAATTACATATGGTTATCCTATCACTAGCCTATAATGGCTTATATAGGATACTCCCAATGGTTACATGAGTGGTTTGAACCAAATATCCATTTGGGAGAGTTAATTACAAGGTTTTGACAACTTTTATAAGCTGCTCAAAAGTTGCATGACAACTTTTTGAGCAACTTTGACAATTTTGCATGTTTTGCAAATCTAATGACCAAAATTGGTCCTAAACTTAGCCAATGATCCAAAATGGATCAAAGACCTCAAAAAAATGAAAAAAAACCTAAGATCCTAAGATTAGAGGCCCATTGACCACTTTTGACCATAGCTAGCCAAGGGCTTATAATTGTGCCAATCCTGGAGTTAGGCCTTACAACTTGGTATAGGTGTCTGATAAGAAACTCTAAGACTCTAGACATGTTTAGGATCCTTAGTGGTGTTTTTTGATTATTGATGAGTAGGTGATCTTGCACCAACTTACATTCAATAACCATAGTATCTACCAAAGCTGCAACCTATGATAACCGATCAGCAGGAAAATAATACCGAACAACAGGAAAGAGAAACCGACGAGCGGGATGGCCCTACTGATCAAGAAAATGAACCTGTACAGGATGAACAAGAAAGAAGAAATAGGATACTGGTGATTTTTTTTAGAATACATCATCCTTAAACACAAATTATTCGAGACAAACAAGCTGGCATGCAAACAAGGAGTACAACAAGACAAGATACATGTCTAGTTTGTGATTATGAATCGAAAAATGTAAAAGTTGCATTAAAAAATGATGAATGGGTTAATGCAATGAAAGAGGAAATATAAAAAATAGAGAAGAAATTTTTTTTTACCTTAGTACCCTGACCTAAAGATAAGAATGTTATCGGTACTAAGTGGATATTCATGAACAAGCAAATTGAGAATGGATAAGTAATAAGAAATAAAGCTAGATTGGTATGTAAAGGATATGCATAGGAGGAAGGAATTTATTATGGTGAAACATTTGCACCTATTGCTAGATTGGAGGGAGTTAGAATGCTACTTGCATATGCTACATTGAAGAAATTCAAATTTTATCAAATGGATGTCAAGTCAATGTTTCTGAATGGAATACTTGAAGAAGAAGTCTACATAAAACAACCTGAAGGGTTCGTTGATCCAGAAAAGAAAGATATGGTATGTAGATTACATAAAGCTTTATATGTTTTGAAGCAAGCACTGAGAGCCTGGTATGAGAGACTGCATACTTATTTGTTAAGTATAGGATTTATAAGAACAAGTGATAACAACAATCTTTATATGAAAGGAGATATTGATGACACAATTCTTATTGCTAAAATATTTGTGGATGACATTATATTTGGAGGTCAAGATCAAATATGTAAATCCTTTGCTGATGAAAGGAGAATTGAATTTGAAATGTATATGTTTGGAGAGATTAAGTTCTTTCTAGGCTTACAAGTGTTTTAGAAGAGTGATGGGATATTCATCTCACAATCCAAATACATAAAGGAAGTATTGAAGACATTTGGCATGGAAGATGCTAAACTTGTGGGAACACTGATGGCTACTGGATGTAAATTGAATAAGGAAGATGAAACTATAGAAGTGAACCAGACACTGTACCAATCAATGATTGGTAAGTTAATGTATGTAGTACATAGTAGACTAGAAATAGCACATGTGGGAATAGTTACTAAATTTTATGCTAATCCTAGAGAATCACACATGATTGCTACTAAAAGAATCTTAAGATACGTAAAGAAAATACAGGACTATGGATTATGGTATCCTAAGGAAGGCAAGTTTGAACTCAGAGTTTATACTGATGCTGATTGGGTGGAAATGTGGATGATAGAAAAAGTACCACAGGAGGAGCATTTTTCTTTGGTGAAAGACTTGTTACATGGACAAGTAAGAAGAAGGCTTTCATTTCTCAGTCCATAGCTGAAGTAGAGTACATTGCTACTGCTACAACCTACTCAAACATTGCATATATTAAGCAAGTTCTAGAAGGTATGAATGAGATAATCACCGAGCCGATGATTATATACTGTGATAACACCAATGCAATAAACATTTCAAAGAATCTAGTGATGCACTCTAAAAAAAATCATATATCAATTAAGTATCACTACTTGAGAGAAAAAGTACAGGAGAAGCAAGTTAAGCTAGAGTTTGTTACATCAAAAGAGCAACTTGTAGATATATTTACAAAGGCTCTACCAAAGGATACATTTGAGTACATAAGGACTAGACTATGTTGGACACAATTGTCTGAAGGACATTGTTGGATTATCTATGTGTTGTCTTTGATGTCACACAAATGTCATATCATTTATCATTCTCAGTGTCTACGTAGCTTAGTCGGTCAGCTAGGCAGTTCTCAATGTCTACCGATCTCAGTCGGTTAGCTAGGCATTTTTTAGTGTCTACCGATATCTCTCGGGTGTCAAAAGGAAACATGACAAAAAAAAGTGTTAACCGAGCCTCCTCGGTTATCGAAGGAAAATTAGTGGTTACCGAGCTCTCTTGGTCTTTGAAGGATGTTGTAGAATTCCCTATGGTTACCAAGTTCACTCGGTCACCGAAGGAAATATTTTTAGGATTAATGTTTACCGAGCAAGGTCGGCCCTTCAAAGGATTTTGTTATTATAGTTTATTAATCCTAGTCGACTGTTGTAATAATTATTAGTCCCTACTTGACAATCTAAATGTTAATTAGAATGGTATATATATATAGAAGGTCAAGTGGTGAACAAGACATACAGCATGCATAAATCATTTTGAAGAAAGGTATGTGCAAATTTTGAAGGATGGTTAGATATCCTTGAGGAGCAGAAAAGATTTATTTGATCAGTAAGGATCTAGTGAAGCAGAACAAAGATCTATAATCAACAATTCAGTTGCAGGTCATTTCATTGTTACTCTCTTACAATTGTAGCAGTGATATCAAAATCTCTTAACTGAGTTGGTTTAACAACCATTTTGTAAATCCTCTAACAAGGTGACAGTTCTATTGAATTGTTTCAAGACCTCTTACAAGGCCACTCCTAGCAGGGTGATTAAATCCTCTAACAAGGTCACACCTAACAGTGTTTTTTGTAACCTTTTACTGGGTTGGCTTCTAACCGGGCATCACTTCAGAAGAGTGAAAAATAGTAACTAGTTACATTGGTGGTTTTTCCCATATTGGGTTTTCATGGTAAATCTGGTGTCTCTTGTGTTTATGTTATTTTATTTATTCATGTATGTTAATTAGTGATGAATGCTTAAGAATAGTTTAATTATTACACACTTCAAAGATCGAGTTTTAGCATTTCTCTATATGTTTACCGAGTGGCAATAGTAAATATTTTAAGTAAGTTATCTAAGGGATCAATGGTAATATTTTTGTGGTTAACTGATTCACCCCCCCTCTCAGTTAGTGCATCTATATTTCCAACAATTGGTATCCGAGCTTTTGGTGCTTGCAAGAAGGATTTCAAGGACCTAAGCTAAAGATCAGGATGTCTTACAAAAGAGAAATTCCAAGGCTTAATAGAAATAACTTTTCAGCATGGTAAGGTCTCATGAGACTTCATCTGGCTTCCATTGGTGATTCAGGATGCAAATATATTGATCAAGAATATACAATTCCTACTGGCACATTAACTGTTGAAGACATTGCAGAGAAGAAGAACCATAACACTATGATGATAGACATTGCATCAGCTCTTAGCTATGAAGAATTTGATGAAATCAAAGACTGCACAACTTCTCATGAAATGTGGAACAAGCTGAAGAAAATCTATGGTGGTGATGACAATGTGAAGAGAGCCAAAGTAGAAAGCCTAAGAGGACAGTTTGATCAGATGAAAATGAGAGAAGAAGAAAACATTACAAAATATGTTGAAAGGATCAAGACAAGTGTAAGTGCAATCAAAGCTTCTAGAGGAAAAATTGATGATGAAACTGTTATAAGTAAGTTTCTTAGAACATTACTTCCTATTTATGCAACAAGAATTTCTGCTATTCAAGAAAGAAGATGTGAAGAAAATCATAATATAACTTTGGATGCCTTAGTTGGAAGATTGACAGCCTTTGAACTGGATAACTATGACAACTATGTTCCAACTTCTAAAAATATTGAATCAGCTTTGGAGGCCAAACTTTCACTCAAGAAAGGGAAGATAATCCAATCGGAAAGTGAAGAAGAATCAGAGGAAAGTTCTGATAGTGATCTTGAAGTTATTGAAGCATTACTTGCAAAGAAATATTCAAGAGGCAGAGGAAAATACAAAGGTAAAACTCCATTAATCTATTTTTCATGTGAAGAAATTGGTCATATTGCAGCAAGGTGCCCAAACAGGCAAAGAAAAGATGAGAAGAAAGGTTACAAGTACAATGGCAAGAAAAATTTCAAATCATTCAAGGATAAAGGTAAGAAAACATGTTTTTTAGCTAAAGATTCAGATGATAGTGAAGAAGAAATTGTTTTCATTGTTGTAAAAGATGAATCTGATAATGATGAAGATGAGATGGCACTTATCTCTCATATAAGCAAGAATGATACATGGATTATAGACAGTGGATGTTCACATCATATGACTAGTGACAGGACTAAGTTTGAAGACTTTGAAAACTTTGATGGTGGTAATGTAAGGTTTGGAAACAATGAACCTTATTGTATAAAAGGAAAGGGACGAATTTCATTAACCAAAGAACTTATATGTGATAATGCATATTGGGTTGAAGGACTAAAGCATAATATTCTAAGTGTAGCACAGCTAATTAACATTGGATTCAAAGTTGAATTCATGAATGGCAAAGAAAGACTGCTGGATGACAAAGGAAAACTGATAGGATCAGGCAAACAAACCAAAGGTAACCTGTTTTATCTTGATCTTGGTGAATACTCATGTTTTATTGCTCAAATTGAAGAAAGTTGGTTATGGCACAAAAGGTTATGTCATGTAAATTTTGATAACATGATGAAAATAAGAAAATTCAAGAAAGTAAGAGGTATTCCTACTTTGAAGAAAACTGATGTTGGTCTATGCAAGAATTGTCAAATTGGTAAAATGGGAAAGTCTAGTTTTAAAAGTAAAAACTATCAGTCTGAAGATATTTTGGAAATTGTGCATACTAATTTATGTGGACCTATTGGAATTGAGAGCTATACTAGAGAAAAATTCTTTATTCTCTTTGTTGATGATTACTCTAGAATGATGACTGTTATGTATTTAAGAGAAAAGTCAGAAGCATTTGAGAAGTTCAAATGGTATTTTGAAAGAGTAGAAAAGGAAACAAGAAAAAGAATAAAATGCTTGAGATTAGACAGAGGTGGTGAATTCATCTCCCATGAATTCAATAATTTCTGCATTGAAAGAGGAATCAAAAGATAGGTATCAGCCCCGAGAACTCCTGAGAAGAATGGAATAGTTGAAAGAAGGAACAGATCTATCATGGACTGTGCAAGGACTCTAATGATTGAAAAGAACATTGCTATGAAATAATGGAAGGAAGCTATCAGCACTGCAGTTCATACCTTGAACCGAGTATAGCTGAGAAAAGACACATTCAAGACTCCTTATGAGCTATGGTATGGCTACAAACCAAATGAAAGTTACCTAAAAGTATTTGGTAGTAAATGTTACATCTTAAAAGAATCTAGAAAAGGAAAATTTGATGTAAAAAGTGATGAAGGAATATTTTTGAGATATTCTTGCAAAAGTAAGGCATATAGATGTCTAAATTTGTCTACTCACAAAATCATAGAAAGTGCACATGTGAGAATTGATGAGTTTGCAGAAAAGACTAAAGAAGAAAGCAAAAAGGAACCAGAGGATTATAGAAGATTTGTTTACATCGAACTTGATACATTGTCAGACACATTTATCAATAAGGAAACTACATCTACCAAGCCCAGTATAGTAATCGAGTCACAAGAAGAAGTTCAAACTGAGTCACAAAGTACCAAGTCTCAGTCTGAAGCTACCGAGCAAGTATCTACTGAGCCCGAGCAACCTGAACCTGAAGATGAAGAAGATGATAATGTAACTCATTTAGGAAGCAAGGAACCTATATTGGCCAAGTATGTCAGGAAGCATCATACACCAGATCAAATTATTGGAAATAAATCAGATGGTACTATGACAAGAAGTAAACTAAAAGGTACATGTTTATTTGCTGATTTTGAACCTAAAAATGTCAAAGATGCATTGGAAAATGAAAGTTGGATTGAGGCTATGAATGAAGAAATAGAAAAAATAGAGAAAAATAAGACATGGACTCTTGTACCTAGGCCTAAAGATAAAAATGTAATTGGGACAAAATGGGTATTCAAAAATAAGTTGAATGAAGATGGTCAAGTATCAAGAAACAAAGCAAGATTGGTATGTAAAGGATATTCCCAAGAAGAAGGAATAGATTATGGAGAGACTTTTGCTCCTGTTGCAAGATTAAAAGGTGTAAGGACTTTACTTGCATATGCAGAACATAAAGGATTTAAGGTATATCAGATGGATATAAAATCTATATTTCTCAATGGTATTCTTGAGGAAGAAGTCTACATTGAGCAACCTGAAGGTTTTATTGATCCAGACAAAAGGGATATGGTCTACAAATTACACAAAGCATTGTATGGTCTGAAACAAGCTCCTAGAGCATGGTATGAAAGATTACATAACTATCTTACTCAGATTGATTTCAAAAGAGCTAATGACAACATTAATTTATACATCAAAGAAGGATTAGATAACAAAATTATTTTGGCAGAAATATTTTTGGATGATACTGTGTTTACAAAAAATGATGATCAGTGCAAAGAATTTTCAGAGCATATGAACAAAGAATTTGAAATGTCTATGTTTGGTTAGATAAAAAAATTTTGTTGGACTTCAGATTCAGCAGAACAAAAATGGTATCTACATTACTCAATCTAAATATATCAGGGAAATACTTAAGAAATTTGGTATGGAAGATTCAAAACTAGTTGGTACACCCATGTGTACTAGACTAAAGCTTACCAAAGATGATGATTCAAAAGAAGTAGATCAGACCTTATACAGATGAATGAAGGCCTGATATTGCCTTAGCAGTTAGTATAGTGGAAAAATTCTTAGCTAAACCCAGAGAAAATCACATGATGGCAATCAAAAGAATCTTGAGGTATTTAAGAGGAACTGAAGATTATGGCTTGTGGTATAAATTTGGAGGCAATCTAGATTTAAAAGTGTTTACTGATGTTGATTGGGCAGGAAACATTGATGATATAAAGAGTACAAGTGGTGGAGCATTCTTTCTTGGCAAGAGGTTAGTATCTTGGACTAGTAAAAAGCAAAACTGCACATCCCAATCCATAGCAGAAGTAGAATATGTTGCTACAGTAGTAAACTGCTCTAATATTGTATGGTTTAAATAGTTTTTGGAAGGCATGAAGGTTGAGATCAAAGAACCAATTGTTATGTTTTGTGACAATACAAGTGCAATAAATATTTCAAAGAATCCAGTAATGCATTCCAAAACCAAGCAAATTGCTATAAAATATCACTTTGTCAGAGAATTGGTGCAGGACAAGGAAATTAGATTGGAATATATTCATACAAAAGAACAAATTGCAGATATCCTCACCAAGCCACTACCTAAGGATGCATTCTTGTATCTAAGAGGCAAGTTAGGGGTCACTCCCCTGTCTGAGGCTCACTAAATAAAGTTTTAGTGATGCATCAACCAAAACATGTTGAAGATCAATCAATTGATGCAGCATATTCAGGGAATCATTGCATATGAATCAGTACATAAGGTACATTGATATTCACTAAAACTGTGTAAGTTGTCTTTGGCATGTGTTGTCAAAGAGGGAGAGTTTGCTATCATTTCAAGAAATTTCTAAGGAGAATAATTTGAGAAGTTAAGAGGGAGAGTTCTTAGTCAGAAAGAAGTTTAAAGATGATGGGAATCAGAATGAAGGGAATCAGAATGAATCTAAGGATATGTTTCTTACTCTAGGTTTCTTTGTGAAATTTCATTGTGCTATGACATGTTGTGCTGCCATCAATGCCAAAGAGGGAGATTGTTGGACACAATTGTTTGAAGGACATTGCTGGATTAGCTGTGTGTTGTCTTTGATGTCACACAAATATCATATCATTTATCATTCTCAGTGTATACCGAGCTCAGTTTGTCAGCTAGGTGGTTCTCAGTGTCTACCGAGCTCAGTCGGTTAGCTAGGCAGTTTTTAGTGTCTACCAAGATCTCTCGAGTGTCAAAAGGAAACATGACAAAAAATAGTGTTAACTGAGCCTCCTCGGTTATCGAAGGAAAATTAGTGGTTACCGAGCTCTCTCGATCTTTGAAGGATGTTGCAGAATTCACTGTGGTTACTGAGTTCACTCGGTCACCAAAGGAAATCTTTTCAAGATTAATGTTTACCGAGCAAGATCAGCCCTTCAAAGGATTTTGTTATTACAGTTTGTTTATCCCAGCCAATTGTTGTAATAATTATTAGTTCTGACTTGACAATATGAATGTTAATTAGAATGGTATATATATATAGAAGGTCAAGTGGTGAATAAGACATACAGCATGCATAAATCATTTTGAAGAAAGGTATGTGTGAATTTTGAAGGATGGTTAGATATCCTTGAGGAGTAGAAAAGATTTATTTGATCAGTAAGGATCTAGTGAAGTAGAATAGAGATCTATAATCAACAATTCAGTTGCAGGTCATTTCATTGTTACTCTCTTACAATTGTAGCAGTGATATCAAAATCTCTTAACCGAGTTGGTTTAACAACCATTTTGTAAATCCTCTAACAAGGTGACAGTTCTATTGAATTGTTTCAAGACCTCTTACAAGGCCACTTCTAGCAGGGTGATTAAATCCTCTAACAAGGTCACACCTAACAATGTGTTTTGTAACCTTTTACCAGGTTGGCTTCTAACCGGGCATCACTTCAGAAGAGTGAAAAATAGTAACTAGTTACATTGGTGGTTTTTCCCATATTGGGTTTCCACGGTAAATCTGGTGTCTCTTGTGTTCATGTTATTTTCTTTATTCATGTATGTTAATCAGTGATGAATGCTTAAGAATAGTTTAATTATTACACACTTCAAAGATCAAGTTTCAGCATTTCTCTATATGTTTACTGAGTGGCAACAGTAAATATTTTAAGTAAGATATCTATGGGATCAATGGTAATATTTTTGTGGTTAACTGATTCACCCCCCCTCTTAGTTACTGCATCTATATTTCTAATAGACTAGGGGTCTGTCCTCTATCTACCAGTCAGTAATGTGATCCAGATGTTGCATCATCCTTATCCTATAAAAAGATCATACATGTTGATGCAACATAGTTCACACTTTGGATCATGTCTAAGGTTGTGAAAAATTGGAGAACTAGAACAGATTGGCATATCAGTATACAGAGATATAGAGTATGCACTAGACAACAGAGAGTTACTTGGCTACTGAAGAGTTTTTTGTTTATTTGTTTGTTTGGCATTGTTGTCAAAGGGAGAGATAAGCAATATGAAACAATATGCACCGATGAGAACTATCTGAAGGAGAGATAATCTGAAAGAAAGGGAGAGCATTGAAGATAGTTACTGAGAATAGGAGAGCTAAAAAGATCATATTTACAGATTGACAAAGACGTATTTTGTAATTCTATTGAGTAACATAGTGATTAAACATATTAAGCTAGGGAGAGCTTGTACAACATTTGTTCATAGAGTTGTATAAGAAATGATTGGTATTTGTATGGTATATTTCATATTACTTGAGTTTCCATCAATACCAAAAGGAGATATTGATGAACTACAACTGATTTAGAACTTGATTGAAGAATCTATGATTTAAGATCACTGAGCTGATTGATTAGGTATGTAATATAATTAAATTAGTATTATGTTGTGATTGATGTCAACTAGTTTGACAACACTTATCTTGTAAGTTACTATACCAAAACATCTATAGAAAAGGAGTGAAAGAGATGAAGAACATAAATATCTACATGAGGAAGATGGATATGATAGATGAGGATAAAAAATACATTGAGTAACTTTTTGATGAGTCTATGACCTTATGATATTGACTTGATTATGTTTCATTCATCTATGATGAGGAAAAGAGTTGAAAGACACAAAGTAGTATCATCAATTGATGAAGCATTTCAGTATACACTGATGGAGTATAGTGTATACTGAGCATAGTGTATACCGAGCATAGTGTAAACCAAGCTCATGTTCACCGATGCATTTCTTTGTTAACCAAGAAAAATAGAATGAACTAAATGACTAGCTTAGCTGATAAGAATTGATGAGATGGAAAGTGTATGATTTCGAGGTAACAGATAAAGTTTGTTATGATGATCAATGGCTAACAAAATTCAAGAAAGATCTAAAGGATGAGAATCAAACATGTTATTGACACAAGTGTCAAGGTATGTTTAAGCAGAAAAATCTACAAATATGATTAAGCGGCAAAATCTGAGGGAGAAGAAGAAAATGGTTTACATGTATATATAAGAGACTGGAGATTTCATAAGTGAGTGCTGGAAGAAAAAAAAACTGTAGAATTATCACGTGAACAAGTTTTCATGCATTCTAATCATATAGGTTAAGGAGAACCCTACCACAGAGCATTATCAAGCGACAAAGAGTAATTACTGACGAATAGTAAGTTGATATATTATTGAATTAGGAATGTTACATTGATCATAAAGATTTTTATGAGCTGAATATTGATTTGTATATCTACAATTGAAGTTGTAATAGATTAGATCACCTGCTGTTACATATTTAACCATTGTACACAGTCAAATCTCTTAACTGAGTGGACTAAGAAAGTCTTATTATGTATCATTCATAGAATGAACATTGTTATCCTATCAACCCCAAAGTGACTATTGGTTGGATGATAACGGTTGGTCTTAAATCCTCTAACAAGGTCACACCAAATAGTTTGTTTGTAACCTTTAATAGGGTTGGATCTTCACTGACCTCACTTCAGAAGAGTGAATATTTTGGGTTGCCGGTCCCAGCTTGTTTTTCCCTTCACGGGGTTTCCACATTAAATATCTTGTGTTATGTGTTGACTGTGATGTTTTTTTGATGTCATATTTGTAAGTTGCATATTTGATTTGATCGATAACTACTATAAGTTTTAGACTGGTAATCGGTAAATACATAGACAGTAAAAGTATTTTAAGTTACTGAGAAAAAAAAATTTTAAGTATTTTTTTTTGGATTATACATTTTGTATTAGGAAAATGATTAATTGATTCACCCCCTCTCAGTTATTCTAACACTCTATTCTTCTTCTTCTACCTCTAGCTCTAAAACAAATGACTTCTTCTTTGGTTTCTTGGTACACTTGTCCTATGCTACCACATCATCATCAGATGGCCAATTAAAGCTCTAAAATTCCTATAGTGTCTTCAACTGCACTTCCAACCTAGAATTAGTTATGCCCTTCACATCTGTAACAAAATTTGTGCAATCATTCTCAACTTTTATCAAGTTGTCAATTATGTTGTTACAACCTTGTAAGTCCAAAGAATTGTCACCCCTAAGGAAAGCCTCCTACTTAATTATTATTTGGCCCATTCTTAGCCTCCATTCATCCACATTGATTATGCTTCCATCATCATTGTACACTGAGGGAAAATACTTACTATAATCCTTATCAAACATAGCCATTCTGGCATTTATTTGATTTGACTTACCTTTGAAGAACTTTGCAACAACAATAACCAACCCAATCTTCTCATCCACCTCTGTCACCACTCTAGGGATATTAGGCCTATGTTCTTGTAGGGCATCAATCTTTTCAAATAACAAATTCCTCCTAGACTAGATACTATAAAGTGGCTCCAAAGTAGCTAGTGACTCATTTACTTTCTCATTTTCCTTATGTAACAAGACAACTCACTGATGGATTGAGTCCATCTTCACTTGTATTTTCTAGATCTTTAGTTGGCCTATTAGGATCCTCTTCTTCTAGTTGAGAAGGGGCCTCAATTTGTAAAGGAGGGGGAGGAATGACCTTTTAAGCTTCTTCAAGCTTGGCCTTTAGATCTTCCATTTCACCCTCAATTTTCTTTATTACCATGAGCTTCAAGTCTCTGTCCTTAGCCACCCTCATAGAATTCTCAAATAATTTGTCATAACTTTTAGATAACTAGACCATTTTTGCCTCATTGAGGTGGGAAAAGTGTGTTACTACCTTGGACACTTCAAGATCAGTGGTATTTTGGACAGTCCAAACAATTTTATCTCCTTCCCTCTTATCTTCAATACTTACTAGAGATAGCTTTTGAGTTCTAGGAGCTAGGGACCACAATGCAACAGCTTGAGACTTAGGGTCATAGCCACTTCCTCTGATCATATCTTCTATTTTCACTTCATATGACATGCTACCCTTTGGTTGTTTTCTTATCTGATCAATGATGAAGGCATAAGTCAAGTCCCATATAGGAATTAGAATCATTCCACTTTATTTTACCATTTCTTTGGCCTCCTCCATAGTAATCTTTTCAAGACTTGGGTCATATGATGTCAGAGCCCTCATAGTCTCCTCACTGGGTTACATTCCTTTAGGAAGGGCCTTTGCTACCTCATTTTGTTTCCTCCAAATGATAAAATCCATGAATTCTTTACTTTGGATGAACTGGTCATTACTAAGGAACTCCTATTGATAAAGCTCTCTTTCATCTTTTCCCAATATTAGGGGCAATTCCTCTCCCTCTTTTGACACAATCCTTTTTCCATCTTTGATGGGCTTTCTTAGTTCATGATGGTAGGCTATGTTACCAGGAACAAGAGTAGAAGCTCTATCAAGTACCTTTCTCTTTTTTTTCTCCTTTGAAGGCTTACCTACTTCAAGCCTCTAGTTTTTCAAGTGTGGCTCTAAAGTATCCCCTCCTTTTGGTAGATCTTGGGTCAAATCAATAATTGGTGAGTCCCCAGCTTGAGGTGGACTATCACCCTCTTGTGATTCATCAGTGAACTCCTCAAGCTCAGAACTAGAGTAGTCTCTTGGTACATCCAACTTATCCTCAATAAACCCCTCCAATTGGTTAGATAGGGTGCCATGCATTTCTATCATCTTCTTCATTATTTTCATGCATGGGAGCTTCGAGAAATAGCCATCAAAAGGAATCTTGGCCTTCTTAAGTCTGACCTCCAAATTTATTAAGTCAAAATACCTACTCCACCTTATTTGGGCTTCATCTTGATCCGAGATGTTTCTTATCACATCCTCCTCATCTAAGCCTTCATGCTCTCTGATTGTCCCAATGTTGGGGATTAATGTCATCCTGGTAGTCTTGATAAAATCTTTAGGATCAATATACCGGCAAGTGCCTAAAATCATCTTGAAATGATCGAGCCAACTATTGACCTAGTCTAGTGCCCTCTTTCCAATCAAGAAACTACCAATTTTGAACTACCTTGGTGTGAAGGTACCCTTCTTGTGGGATGCTAAGTGTTCTCTATCATTCCATATTAATTGCTAAATAAATTCTAACATAGAAACTCTAGGAGGCACAAATTTAGGAAGAAAGTGTGGGGGTTGGGGGCAACAATAAACTCTAAGAAGTATGAAGTTGGTCCCAAGGTATAAATCACCCTAATTATGGTTTCTTGTCCACTTATCTTCATATTGCATTGGCCTTAACAACTTCAAGACCTTAGTTGACAACCTTACTGCATTTTTTCCCAACAAGCCAAGAATTGGATAAAAAAAATAATTCTAGAAGACAAAAAATTTACACTCATTGGATGTGTAATTCCACACCCTTAACCAAAATTGCACTAGGTTAGGATGGCCCTCAAAAGTAGTCCTCAACTTCAACATTCTTGCATCAAGACAATTGACATGGTAGTATAAAATCAAGTGCATTAGGAGGGAGTAATGCATGATTCTAATAGGCCTCTTACTTTCCTTAATAGATATCAACCCCTCATACATTCTATCAATTACATACTGGATGTAATCATAGTCATTGTTGGTATGAGAATTATGAAGATCTATAATTATCATCAATACATCAGCAAACATTTTCTCTTCATCTCCATCTATCCCTAGAACCCTACACAACCCATGCCACAAGAAATTCATGTAGAAATTGAGGGATTTAAATTCATAAGGAGCATTCATACTTGTAGGAAGAGGAGCTATGTAATTACCTTGCTTGGGCATATGCTTAACTATCTAGCTTTTAACTAATCCAATATTACTTTCATATTTATGCCTTTCCTTTTTCAAATCAATTTTAGTAGAAGAAGAGGCATAGAAATCAAATGCCTTCATGAACAATCCCCTATCCAAGGTAATAAAGGTAGATTGGTCCTCACACCTAATGGTTCTAGATATAGGATCATATAGCCTAGCCAACTCAATAATCAAATCAACATCTAGGAAAACATCAGACACAATTAACTTTTCCATCCCCAAAGCCCAAGCATTACAAATAGGTATAGCCTTATGCCTATTATTATAAAATTATGAGAAGATTGTGTAACCTAAGCCTAAAGGAGTGATAGGGTCGCTACACTTGTCCATGAGATCCTCTAAAGCCGTATCAATAGCTTTCTTTTTTTGATTAGACCCAAGAAGCAATTTTAGGAACTGATGTGAATAATTGGGCTTTCCTTTATCTTCACCACCCTACTCTTTTGCCACTCCTATAGATGATGAAACACTTGCCTCTGGATGATTCATCTTGACAAAAAAAAACCCCAAAGTACTACAACTTATTTTACTTCTCACTCACTACTTCAGTGCCAACAATCTCAATTATTTTTAGAATAGCTTTGAGCAAAAAAAGCAATGAAGTCCTATCTATATACCTTCAATAATTGAATACGTACAATTGCTAAATCATAAAAATTCATGGCTTAGTCACTTCTACATATTAAAAACCTTCAAATCAAGGCTAGCCATGGTGTGGATGTTGATAGGATGATTTAAAAAATCAAAAAGTAGCGCGCAAGATCAATGATCATGGATTTTGGAATTAAAACCCTTAATTAATGATAAAAACCCTAATTAAAACCTAATTGGATAGTATTTTACCTTTTTCCAGCTTGGCAGAGTACCTTTTCCACATTGCAATGACTCCATTGATTATAATGAAAAATTAACCAAACCTGATTCGGAGATCCAGCGAACAAAGGATCTCATGATCTCTGAAAGAAATGTTAATCATGGGTTAAGTTTCGAGATCCAGTGATAAGGCCATTCATAAAATCTCATAATTATCTCTTAACTCATGACTTTACTTGGAGATTTAGCGATCACCATTGATCGTAAAGATGATAAATGGTCCTCAGACTATCTTTTAAAATCCATCATAACCCCACAGTAATCAGAGATTGGGCGACTGAAGGAAATATCTAGTTCTCAGAATACTTGGATCAACCATAGTTAAACTTAGAGAATAAGTGACCAAAGACTTCATGAATTCTCACAATCCTTTTCTTAACTCAGCAAACATCTATAGATCTAGTGAATAGAGCTTTTTACAAACCTGTGAACAAAACACCTTGACCACAATGACATTTGGAGAATCAACAAACAACTAAATCTCTTAATCTCAAAAAGCCATTCTTAACTCTTATTCAATCCCGTGATTCAGTAAACATGAGCATCTCTCATTCTCAAAAAGAAATGCTTAACCACGGTTAGATTTTAAGATTGAGCGAGTAACCCATATCTCCCATTCACTGAATACCTTTCATACCTTAGGTTACATTATGAAATTACATGCTAACCGTAGATCCTAAAAATAATTAGCAGTTGTCGCTGAGTCACCCAATCCATTAGACCTTTTCCTTTTAATTACAAGCTTCAGTGAACAAAACACTCACTTAATCTCCCAAGGTTTAAAACCTTAATCATTTCATTCTGAGAACATGCAACTAAAGGAAACATGCATTTAGCTTTTATTTATTCGCTAGATCACCGAAAGACTTGGGACTTCACTAACTAATTCTGAGATTTAACGAACACATGATTTTCTTAATCACCAAATGATTTGGAGCTTTGTCATCTTTTTCCTGAGATCAAGAGACTGAAAAGAACTTTATCCTTTACCAAATTACTTTATTAGAGCCACCAAACTTAGTGATTATGAGACCATGAACCAATCGATGAATCACTGAATAGAATATGGTAGGGCCCATTCATCACGAGATTAAAACTTCACTATTGATCCAAAAGATGATCAATGGTCTTCACTGAGTCATGAAATAAGAAAGAGCAAGACCACTTAATTCAGCGATCAACCGATGACCGCTATGCCTATTTGTTGAATGTTAAGAGAAAACTGGTAGGAAATATGAGAATAGGAGACTACGCAGTCACTGAATCACTAGATGTTAAGATTAACCATGACATAAACTGGGAGATTCAGCGACTAAGGAGAAAGATAATAAAGGACTCACCATTGTTGCTAGTTCACTGAAAGACTTGAAGACATGGAAAAATATTACACGATTCAGAAAAGAAAAGGAAAAGAATGACCACGTCCAAATTTTTCATGCCCCTATCTGCTTCTGGCTTGGATTTTCTTTTATTCTACATCTTTATTTAGTTCTACTAGGATGGATTTATGTCTTGGTTCAGATTTGATATGTTCAAACTCTTTTGGTTAGAAGTAGATTATAACTTTGTTCTAACTTCGCTTTA
>BSBK01011720.1:240000-279262 GCA_027943335.1 Chamaecyparis obtusa
AAATAGCAGCTCTGCACAAGATAGCCCTTATTGAAAAGCAAAAACAAATATTTTTGGGTGATGCAAGATTGCTCTTACACCCAGGATGCTCTTGCATCAGACACCCAGGGTAATTTGAGAAGTGACCCTGTCACGACTCAGGTGTGCAGAGGAAAACCAAGACGGTTAATCTCCACCCTTGTTAGCCATGATGAATCTTCAATAGGTCATCCTTTCCACTTGACCAGATATTCTTCATATGTCTTGTTCCTTGTACTTCTACCAACACGACTGTCCAGTATATCTTCGATCTCCTTAGTGTCTGAACTAGTTGCCGGAATACTCCACTGTGCTATTGTGATCTCATTTTCAACACCTCTTTCATGATAATCTGTCAAATCTGAAATGTTAAACACTGGTGAAATATTTAGCTCAGTAGGCAATTCTACCTCACATGTGTTTCCTGAATCATGTTTCTTCAGTATCTTACATGGTCCAAACTTCTTCATTTTCAGCTTGTTATATGTACCAACTGGAAACCACTCCTTCCGCAAATGAACCATGACTTCATCACCAACTTGAAATTCCTTATACCTCCTTTTCTCATCTGCCTTAGCCTTATACTGTGCGTTCATCTTGGTAATATGCTTCCTCACCTCCCCATGGATGTTCTTCAAGTGTTCTGCAAAATTCTCAGCTTCAGCACTACTTATTTCTCTTTTATCTATCTTCCTCAATTCAGATGCATTTCTTGGACTACTTCCATATACAATCTGGAATGGTGATTTACCAGTGCTTCTGTTGATAGAATTATTGTATGCAAATTCTTCTTGTGGTAAAATCAAATCCCATCCTGTTGGCTTATCTCCAACCAAACATCTCAGCAAATTTCCCAAACTCCTATTCACCACCTCTGTCTGTCCATCAGTCTGTGGATGATGTGATGAACTGAACTTCAAATCTGTCTTCAACTTCTTCCACAATGTACGCCAGAAATATCTAACAAACTTAGTGTCCCAATCTGAAACTATGGTCTTTGGCAAACCATGAAGTCTCACTACTTCTCTGAAAAACAATTCTGCTACATGAATAGCATCATTAGTCTTCTTGCAGGGAATGAAATGTGCCATCTTTGAAAATCTGTCAACCACCACAAAAATTGAATCATGTTCCCGCCGAGTCCTTAGTAAACCAAGAACAAAGTCCATGCTGATATCCTCCCAAGGCTTCTCTGGTATAGGTAATGGCTGATACAATCCTATATTCTGCTTCACTCCTTTCACCATCTGACATACTCTGCAACACTGTACAAACTTCTTCACATCTTGCTGCAACTGTGGCCAATAATAATTCTCACTAACCAAACCAAGGGTTTTATCACGACCAAAATGTCCAGCCAATCCTCCACTATGCTTCTCTTTGATGAGATTCTTCCTCATAGAACTTCGTGGAATGCACAACTGACTCCCTCTGAATAGCATATCATCTTGGATGATAAAATCCATCCATTTCATCTTGTCTAGAGTAACAGGTTCTTTACAAGCTTTCCAAGCTTCACCAAAATCAGGATCCTCTGGATACAAATTCTTGAGTTCCTTGGACCCAACCACTTCAATCTGCATTTCTGTCAGCAATAGTTGCCTTCTGCTAATAGCATCTACAACCCTATTAGACTTTCCACTCCTGTGTTTCAAAACAAATGTATAACTCTGCAAAAACTCAACCCATTTCAAATGCCTCTGATTCAACTTTCCTTGACTATTCAAATATTGCAAAGCTTGATGATCAGTATACAAATCAAACTCCTTAAGAAGCAGATAATGTCTCGACTTCTTTAATGCTTGAACTATAGCATAAAATTCCTGATCATAAATAGAATATTTCCTCTTGGCATCATTTAACTTCTCACTGAAATAAGCAACAGGTTTACCTTCTTGGCTCATAACAGCTCCTATTGCAGTACCACTAGCATCACAATCTACTTGAAACACCTTATTAAAATCTTGAAGTGCTAAAACATGTTTTTTTGTAACTTTTTGTTTCAACAATTGAAAACTCTTTTCTGCCCCATTAGTCCACTTAAACTCTTTTCTATCCCCTCTCATTGTTTCAGTCAAGGGTCCACAAATACTGTTAAAATTTCTGATAAACTTTCTGTAAAAGCTAGCTAGGCCATGAAAAGATCTTACCTCAGTAGCACTCCTTGGAGTAGGCCATTCAAGGATAGCCTGTACCTTCTCTGGGTCTATTTTTAGACCTTCTGCTGAAACTACAAATCCCAAATACACTAACTCTTTCTTCACAAAACTGCACTTCTTCAAATTAATCAACAATTTCTCTTCTCTCAACTTCTCAAATACCATACAAATATGCATCATATGCTCATCCAATGTCTTACTAAAGATCAAAATATCATCTAGGTAAACAATGACAAACTTACCCAGAAATTCTTTCAGAACCTCGTTCATGAGCTGCATGAAAGTGCTCGATGCATTGGTTAGCCCAAAAGGCATCACTAACCACTCATACAGTCCTTCCTTTGTCTTGAAGGCAGTCTTCCATTCATCTCCTTCTCTGATCTAAATTTGATGATATCCACTTTTCAGATCTATCTTTGAGAAATACACAGCTCCACTCAAACAGTCCATAATATCATCCATTCGTGGCAATGGAAACCTGTACTTGATTGTGATCTTGTTTATTGCCCTAGAATCTGTACACATCCTCCATTCTCCATTCTTCTTTGGTGCTAATACTGCTGGTACAGCATAGGGACTCAGACTCTCACGGATCAATCCTTTCTGTAACAGTTCATGTACTTGTCTGTTCAACTCCTCACTTTCTGCAGGTGTCATTCTGTGTGCTGCCTTATTTGGCAAACTCGCTCCTGGGATCAAGTCCATCTGATGACTGATCTTCCTGACTGGTGGTAATCCATCAGGCACGTTATCGGATACAATATCCTGAAACTCATTCAACAAATCTGGAACTTCTATAGGAACATCTTCTACTTCCTCTTTACCAACTTTTGGAATTAAAGAAAAACATACATGCTCATGCCTCATACCATCTAGGAAATTTCTTCCATCAACAAAAGTTATCCTTGCATTACCACATACATTTTCTTTAGTCTCCTTCAATGGTTTTAGCTTATGTTGCACTCCATCCTTTGTCAGGGAATAGGTATTCACACGACCATCATGTACAGCACATCTGTCAAACTGCCATGGTCTACCCAACAACATATGACATGCATCCATAGATATGACATCACACAGTACCTCATCTTGGTATCCACCAATCTTAAACTTCACCAAGCATTGTTCATTGACCATGACCTTGTGGTCATCCTGTACCCAGGCAATTCGATATGGATGTGGGTGTTTCTATCTCTTGAGCTTCAACTTTGTCACCATCTCTTCTGACACCATATTGTCAGTGCTTCCACTATCGATGATCACATCACAACATTTACCTTCACACTTGCACCTGGTGCGAAACAAGCTCCTCCTTTGCGCAGGTTCATTCTCACCACTCAACAGGACTCTTCTGTTAATCAGCATTTCTCCTCTTTCAGCATCTTCAGAATTTGATGAACTGACATCTTCATCTACATGTGCAACTCTGGCCTGGCCTTCATTTCTCCTGTCTATTCTGCCTTGGCACTGAGGACATTCAAATGCCCTATGACCTTCTTCTCCACAGTGAAAACATGTTCCACAGAAGCCACCTCTTCCAGATCCTTGTCCTCTTCCCCTTCCTCTTTGATCTCTATTATTCTCATCCTGGAAGCGATTGGAATTATTTTCTCTCTGATTCTGACTGCTACTGGCCTCATCCTTCTTTTTCAGATCTTCATTTCGGCCACCATATGACCGCCCACCAGATCATCCACCGCGACCTCTTCCATTTTGTCTACTCTCAAACTTCTTGTTCAGCTTTTCCTCTACTTTTAGGGCAAACTAGTATGCCTCTTCAATACTGTTCATTCGAACCAGATTCAGCTCCTCCTGAATACTTGGCCTTAACCCATTAAGGTATCAGGAAACTTTCTCCTTATTAGCTTCTGCATGGCCTGTTCTGATGAGAAGTCGATAGAACTCCTCTGTATACTCCTGAACAGATCTTCCTGCTTGCTTTAAACTCTGCATTTTCTTCAGTAGGACAAGCTCATAATCAATAGGAATGAACTGTCGCTTCAATTTATCCACCATCCGATCCCATCTCGTGATTTTCTCCTTTCCCCTTCTATTTCGCTCCAACTGAATCTCTTGCCACCATATATTCGCATGACCTTTCAGTCTGGCCTTCGCAAATTTGACCCTATCAGGATCCTCGACATCTTCATACTCAAAATATTCTTCACATTCATTGATCCAGTTGATCAATTCCTCTGGGTTAAGATTTCCAAAAAATGTAGGAACCTCAATCTTAGGTCTTTTCCCAATCTTGGAAATCGCCCGAAAAAGTCTTTCTTCCTCCTGGTTCACAATTTCAACTTCTCCTTCTTGATATTCTTCTTCGGCTTCATCCTCGCTTTCATCTCTGACATTAAGATTCATTCCTCTACGAATCTCTTCTTGCAATGCTCGCACTTGTCTCTACAGCTCTTTAACCTCAGGTGTCACAGCACCAGCTCTTCCGCCACATTCTCTTCGTGGAGGCATTTTTGTGATACGCGCTGAAACCCTAACCACGGTCCTGGTGCAAACTACCTCACGGTCGGTGATCTGTTTACACACTCAGGAAAACCTACTCTGATACCACTTGATGAAGGGTGCTCCCCTTAATACCACAAACACATAACAGACATAGAGAAACAACAACAACAATAATATGCAAGAACAGAAAATTGGCTTCTTATTATCTCCACAAATGTGGAATTACAAATTTTTAGAATTACAACATGCAAAGCCACATGGGCATTCCCTTACAATATTCTGTAGGATAAAGCCTCGAACTATTACCCAGATCTACTACCCAGAACTATTCTGAACTGCCTAAGACAATAATACAGCCTTCCTTATATAGGCAATTTTCCACCGCCTGGGAAGGTTCCAGAAATTTAGCCCATAGGGCCGACCAAACTTAGAATTATTTTATTTTTCAATTTATTACATCAAAGTCAGCTCAAAATAAATTTTGAAACCCGAACAGAAATTTTGAAGAAAAATCATTTTCTGCCATTTCAGGTGACCCAACTTCCGAAGACCATAAGTCATCACCAGTTGACCCGATTGACTATTGTAACCCCATTTCGGAAAGGGCACGAGGAGCTCTACAATGCCTGAATCAAGCAAGCTTCATTCAGCCCAAAATTCAACCTCATCCGGGGCCTCTAAAGCCTTCAAAACTGAGTTCAAAGTTTCTGCACCCTGTTTCCAAAACCGAAAATTTTCAATATCTTCAAAACCAGACTTGATCTAGCCATGAAACTTTACTGGCAGGCTGATATGACAGAGATGAACCTCCACATGTGAAATCAGAACATTCTGAGATCGTATGACCAACTTACTAAAAATAGAAAGTTTCTAGAAATAGCAGCTCTGCACAAGATAGCCCTTATTGAAAAGCAAAAACAAATATTTTTGGGTGATGCAAGATTGCTCTTACACCCAGGATGCTCCTGCATCATTTTATATCTTGGTGTTTTCAGGTTTCTAGATGAGGAAAACTATGTTTTTGGGGGAATGGTTGACTGCTATAAAGATTTATGGAAAACAAATTATTACTTGGTTACTTATTATCAGAACAGTGCTTAGGATATCTAGGATCAATTAGATGTATTTTGGAACTTTTAGTATGTTATATATTTAAGGTTGTGTATATTGATATACTCTCATGTAATAGATTACATTAGATATTTAAATAACTGATTATGTCAGTTGATTTGTAATTCGGTGATATGTTGTACCTTGTTAATAAAAAAATTTATTGTGTTGTTCAAGTTAATTTCATTGGCTCTCTTGTGGTTGTTTATTTTTATTTGGTTAGTAGTATATGGGGTGTTACATTGGTATCAGAATCTAGGTTTGAACACTAGGGGCTCGGGGTTTAGAAAAGGGGTTATGTCTCTTTGTTTCCGTTAACGATTTTCTTTTTTCTTTATTATTTAAGGTCTTGAGCATGCCTCCTGTCACAAGAGGTGCCCGTGGGTGCGGTGATCCAGTTGATGATGGAGTTGGTAGAGGTAGGGGCAGACGTCCAGGACGTGGCCAGGATAGAGGGCAAGATCACCAAGGTGGGTTAGGAGCTGATCAAGGTGATCAGAGAGAACCTCAGGCTGAAGTTCTCCAATGGATACTTAATAGACTTGATGATATTGAAGCTAGGAACAATGTTCCCGGTGGGGGAGCAAATGCAAATGCTAATGTGGTTCAAGTTCCAAATGCAAACCCGGCTATTGCTGAGAATCCTGTTGCAAGGGCTTAGTTGAAGGACCTTTCTAAGTTCAAAGGACCTATCTTCTATGGAATCGAGGAAGGTACCGCTACTGAAGCATGGCTGCTAAACATTGAAAGATGTTTTATCCTCCATGATTATCAGAGTAATGTTAGAGTTCACTGGACTGTTATGTAGCTCAGATCCTTTGCTTCCATATGGTGGAACATGGACCTTGAGCATCTTGGAGTCAACATTTCTCAAGTCACTTGGGAATTGTTCATTGAAAGGTTTCGTGAGAGGTTCATGTCAGAATACTAGCAGCAGGCTAGATCTAAGGAATTTTTCAATATCTCTCAGGGTAATGCTACAGTGGATATGTATGAGAGGAGATTCATTGAGTTGAAGAAGTACTCCGGTTGGGCAGAACATGAAAAGCCATTAGTACAACATTTTATTAGGGGATTAAATCCCAAAATTGGAGAAGAAGTGTGTACTTTCAAGCCTAAAATTGTTCAAGAAGCCTCTAATCAAGCCAAATTGACTGAGATGAAGTCAGGTTTCAGTGGAGGTGTGATCAAGAGTGCAGCGAATCCTCTTGTTCAGAATAGTAGCAAGAACCACAGATTTTCTCAAGGCAATTCAAGGGCAGCTTCAGGTGGTTCTAGTGGCAAGTTCATAAAAAGGAAGTTTGGAAAGTTCTCTAAGTCCAACAAGAGTTTCAAAGTACCTGAGCAGCCCAAATTGTTTTTGTCTTCACCAAGTGGACAGCAGAGCAATGTATCTCCTCCAGCAAATTCAGTGCAGGAAAAGAGTATCAAGAGAGGAGTGGAATGTTACCACTGTGGGTAGTTGGGTCATTTTCAGTGGAATTGTCCCCTTCGTGGCAACAACCAAGGTAGATCTAGGGCAGCAGGTTCTAAGGCCACTGTAGGTGATTTTGGAAGGAACCGTCATATTTTTGCTACCATAGATCAAAGGCAGGCTGATCATCAAAATACCATAATCGAAACAAAAAGTAATTGCCAAGGTAAGAAAATTTCCATTTTGTTCAATTCTGGGGCCACCGACTCATTTATTTCTTCAAATTTGGTTAAACAATGTGGAATTCCTATGAATAAAGCTAAAAGGGCATGGTAAGTTGAGTTGGCATCAGGATCTAAGGTAGAAGCAGGGTTAGTGGTTGTAGATTGTAAGATTCAACTTAAGGCTTTTACTACTTCAATTAGCCTTAGAGTTATTCCTTTGGGTTCTTATGATGTTATTCTTGGAATGGATTGGCTGGACCAGCATTCAGCTGTCATTGATTGCAGAGAAAAGATCATCAGATGTATTGATGATTTTGGAACAACCAAGTACATTTTAGGTATTAAGAGACCTATTTCAGTTAGGACCATTTCTGCTAAACAACTCAAGAAATGCTTGCCTATGGGATGCAAACTGTTTGCTATTTCTATCCATGATTTTGATGAACCAGTTTCTTCTAGTACCAACTTGGATCATCAAGTTTTGAAGGAGTTTTTAGATATCTTTGTTACTGAGATTCTGAGAATCCCTCCTAAAAGAGATTGATTTCAAGATTGATCTTTTTCCTGGTACTGAGGCTATTTCTAAGACTCCTTACCGTATGACCACTCAAGATTTAGTGGAACTAAAGGTTCAACTTGAGGAATTACTAGAAAAAGGACTCATAAGACCTAGTGTCTCACCTTGGGGAGCACCTGTCATCTTTGTCAAAAAGAAGGATGGTTCTCTAAGGTTGTGCTTAGACTTCTGGCAACTGAATAAAGTGACCATCAGAAATAGATATCCTTTGCCTCACATTGATGACTTGTTTGATCAAGTGAAGGGTGCTAAGGTGTTTTCCAAAATTGATCTCAAATCTAGATACCATCAACTAAGGATTCAAGAAGCTGATATCCACAAGATGGCTTTTCGTACTAGATACGAGCATTATGAATTCACAGTAGTACCTTTTGGACTAACAAATGCACCATCAGTTTTCATGAGCCTAATGCATGGTGTATTCAGGACTTTCCTTGACAAGTTTGTCATGGTATTTCTAGATGACATCCTTGTGTATTTAAATTCCTTTGAAGAGCATGAGTAGCATTTGAGACTAGTTTTTGAATGTCTTTGCAGGAACCAGCTTTTTGCCAATCTCGAGAAGTGTGAGTTTTTCAAGACTGACATTTGTTATCTTGGTCATATTATCACAGGAGAGGGTATAGCTATGGATCTGGCCAAGATTAGGGTGATTGTTGAGTGGCCAGTGCCTACCAATGTCTCAGAAGTGTGAATTTTCATGGGATTAGCTAGCTACTATAAAAGATTTGTATCTAATTTCTCTCAGATAGCTCATCCCAACACATCACTTTAGAGAAAGGGAAAGCAATTCATTTGGATAGAGGAATGCAAAGCAGCATTTCAACATCTCAAGGAATGCTTAACTAGTGCTCCAGTGTTAGTAGTACCTGATCCATCTAAGGCATTTGTGGTTTGTACGGATGCTTCATTAGATGGAATAGGACCAGTGTTGATGCAGGATGGTAGAGTCATTGCTTACGAATCCAAGAAATTAAAGAATCATGAAGTCAACTATCCTATGCATGATTTGGAGCTTGTAGCTATAATGCATGCATTGACCAAATGGAGACATTTCTTATTGGGTCAACATTTTGAGTTGCATACAGATCATAGAAGTCTTCAATATTTATTCACACAACCCAATCTTAATGCTCGTCAGTGCAGATGGATGGAGTTTCTATGTGAATATGACTTTGAAGTGAAGTACGTGAAGGGTAAGGAAAACAAAGTGGTTGATGCACTTAGTAGAAGACATCATGAACTTTCTTCTTTAACCCTCACAATGGATCTTAAGGATAGAATACTTCAGAACTTGTCTTCGAATCCTTGGTTCTTGGATGTCAAAGCAGTGATTGATAGTGACAGTCTTTTAGAGGGTCACTTTGAGGGCTACTCTATTAGCACTGATGGACTCATGAGGTACCGAGGTAGTGTTTATGTGCCAGAGAATGGGGATCTTCAAATTTTGGTTATGATTGAAGCACATAAGGCACCTTATTTAGCACATCTTGGTGTGAAGAAGATGCATGTCGATCTCAAACAATACCATTACTGGCCAGGTATGAAGAGGGATATTGTAGACTTTGTGGCTAGGTGTTTGGAATGTCAGAGAGTGAAGGCAGAGCATCAACATCCAGCAGGTTTGTTGCAATCTCACTGAGTACTAGAGTGGAAATGGGATACTATATCCATTGACTTCATAGTGGGGTTACCACTTTTAGCCAGGTGTCATGATGCAATCATGGTTGTAGTTGATCGGTTAACTAAAGTTTCTCATTTCATTCTAGTAAGGTCTTCTTAAAATGATGCATATATAGCACGGATATACATGGAGCAAGTTGTCTAGTTACATGGAATTCCTAAGAAGATCATATCTGATAGGGATTCAGTTTTTACATCTTCACTTTGGAGATCTATGCAAAGAGAATTGGGTACTCAGCTAAATTTTAGTTCTGCATATCATCCTGAGACTAATGGACAGACTAAGCGTGTCAATCAGATATTAGAAGACATGCTTAGGATGTACATTATGGACAGACAGAGTAAGTGGGAGGAGTATCTTCACCTTGTTGAGTTCACATACAACAATGGTTATCATAGCTCTATTGGTATGGCTCCTTTTCAGGCTCTGTATGGGAGACCATGTAGAACACCCTTGAGCTGGTATAATCTTGAGGATAGAATTATTCTAGGTCCTAAGATGCTTCAAGACTTGGACCAATAGGTAAAATGTGTCAGAGAGCATCTTTCTACAGCACAGGACAGGCAAAAAAAGTATGTTGATCAACATAGGATTGAGCATCAGTTTGAGGTTGGAGACAAGGTGTTTCTTCAAGTTAGGCCTCGAAAGAGTCCTATTAGGTATGGTAAGGGATCTAAACTATCTCCATGGTTTGTGGGACCATTTGAGATCTTGGAGCATGTTGGTCCAATTGCTTATAGACTTGCTTTGCCTCCCAGTCTTTCATGAATCCATGATGTATTCCATGTATCTATATTGAGGAAGTATATTCCTGACATTGCTCACATTCTAAATTGGAATGATTTACAAGTGGTAGATGGTCAATTGATGCTATAACTAGTGTAGATTATCCAACAAAGAGAACTAAACCTCAGAGGTTGCAAGGTAGAGCAGGTAAAAGTGTTATGGGATCTCAGTGATGATACATCTGTTACATGGGAAGATGCAGTGGTAATGAAGGTAGCACATCCTCACTTGTTTATAGGCTTCCAGGAGTAAGCCTAGGTTGGTGGGGGAGGGTGTCATGCCCCTATCTACTTCTGGCTTGGATTTTCTTTTATTTTGCATCTTTATTTAGTTCTACTAGGATGGATTTATGTCTTGGTTCAGATTTGATATGTTCAGACTCTTTTGGTTAGAAGTAGATTATAACTTTGTTATAACTTCGATTTATATCTCAGACAGATTAGGGATATTTAGTT
Source organism: Chamaecyparis obtusa (assembly GCA_027943335.1). NCBI lineage: Eukaryota > Viridiplantae > Streptophyta > Pinopsida > Cupressales > Cupressaceae > Chamaecyparis > Chamaecyparis obtusa. The sequence goes on from BSBK01011720.1 coordinate 250,891, forward strand.
GGCTATTAATTGTTAATTTTGGTTAGACTATGACATTGGATTTAATTTAATATCTGCAGACACTGTCTTTTCTAAATTATCCATTTCTCTCTTGACTTTGGTACTTGGAAATTTGTGTTACTTGGCAGAAGGATAAGGAATTCTTATTCTGCAATTAAGTTTTCATTTATGAGGATTTCGATGTTATACTGGTTTTTTATTGTGAAAGAAAATATGGTTAATTTTACATTTAATGCTAGTGCATAAATGATTTTATTATGTTAGCATCTATTGTTTAGTGAAAATTGAAATTTAAATGAAAATTAATAAGTCTTTTATGTTCGAATGAGTTAGTGGGAAGATATGTGTTAAAATGGAAGGGGGATTAATGATATCCTAACATTCTTGTATTATGGTTAGCAAAGTTAAGATTAGTGAATTATGTAACATTGGTTATGGCTTTGAGGTACTCCCTTTGGTGTCGTGAACTTGGATTATTATGGCGATGTTATAATATGTTCACTGTGCCAAGTTATTTGTTTTTGCTATGTTCGAATGTTAGTGGGAATTGGTTGTTATTGGCACATAAGAATTACTCTGAGCATGGGTAAGTGGGAGTTCTCGGTAAGTATGAGTACTGCAGTAACAGTTGTCGCTATGTTAAGTAAAGGTGGTAGTGAAAGATTAGTTTGGGCTTTAATGCAACTACAGCATGTCTATGGGAATTCAATGACTTCAGTTCGTTGTCAGTCATTTGCTTTGGCAAGGTTTGGTTTCTCTATTGAGGTAGTGGGTTTGATGCTTGGAAAGGTTGTGGAAATGGAGTCAATTTGTTCAGTTTGGAGAGGAATATGGTTTTATACTTGTGCATTATTAATGGGGATTCTCCATTTTTCATTTCATGGTTCTATTTCTAGTTTTTGAGCTATCTTTTGGAAACACTATTCGGTTTTGGTGCTTATGAAATGAGCTCTGTCACAGGGTGTTCAGTTTCGTTGCTCGGTTCTTGGTCTTTTTCAGTGGGTTTATCTTTGTTGAGAAAGGAGTTGGTTTTGGTGTAGCTCGCCAGTTGGGAGTGAGATCTTTGGCTTCAACTTCGAGTTCAGAACACCCCACTCTGTTATTAAGGCAGCGACATTCTCTAACTCTACTCTTGCTATTTTTATGAATCTTGTTATAAAATTCATTTAAATGGTTATATATTTTGATTATGCAATGTGATTTAAATGTTATTGTGCACTGTAGAAATGTCTTTCAAAATATGTGTGGTTTTGCACATTGTAGTGTTATGTTCGCTATATGATAAACTGGTATTTCAGTTGTGAGTTTTGGTTCAGTTGATTAGAAAATGGATTTTGAGTTTGTCAAAATGGTGATACTATTTTATAGGAGTGTGGAAGCGTAAGGTTTCCTAAGTTTGGGGGTTTTTGTGTGTTTCCCTATTTCATGTCAGTTGTCGTGACCTTAAGTAGTGGAAATGACAATGTATTGTGTAAGAAAGTAGCAATGGAGAGTGAAGACTGTGAAGTTGTCATCTCTCTACTACCAATTTTGTTTACCGAGCTTTGGGAATGTTATTTTTTGATCAGGATTAGTTGTTCTGGTATCGATATTGGTCTTTTCACCAGGCATTTGGGTTTTGAGTATCCTGGTTTTATTGCATTCTCTATTTGGTATAGTTCTTAGGTTCTGTGGTTCCTAGGTTATTATGGGTGTGTTACCTTGGTGAGAAGTTTTCTTGGCAATGTTGGAACATTAAGTGAATTCGTATTCTGTACCTAGTTTCATATTATTTAGTTGGAAGTTTATTATGTTTAGTAAGCACAGTTAATTTTCATTGTGATGACACTGTTGGAATGTTGTATTTCTTGTCTTGTCAAGCATTGGTATAGGGAAGCTTTGATAAATCATGGTTAGAGATTCTGTAGAATGCATCTCTCTATCTAGTAGTTGTAGTATTGGGCTCGAGAGATGGAGATTTGGTTACCATGAGGTTTTGTGTAGGACAGTCATTGTATGGGTATGTATCGGTCACTAGTGTTAGTGGTTGATATGAATGTTCTCAGTTCTATGTTCTAGATGGAGGTAATTAGGTTTCGGTTACTATTAGTATAGCTTTTGTTAAGGAGGATTGCTGGGTCTGTTGGTAAATTCTATTAGGTATCAAGTTCTTTTGGAAGTTCACGCTGTAGCAGGAAAAAGAACATGGTTTTGTTTCTTGGTGCTATGGTATTCTCAGTTGATGTGGGGTTTATTATGGAAATCTCTGTTGTCACATTATTCTTTCATAGATTTAGTTGTGACTTTGGTCTTTAGGTTATTTGGGGCTTACTGTTGCACTATATTTGCTATCTGTGGATTTTTTGGAGTTGTACTAGTAACTGATAGTTCATTTTTAGACTAGAGTTTTTAAATTTTAGGTTTTCTAATTTTATTACAACTTTGATGTAGTGCTCTGAACTCTATTTTATTACCAGGGCACATAAATAAATATATATATATATATATATATATGTGTGTGTGTGTGTGTGTGTGTGTGTGTGTGTGTGTGTGTGTGTGTGTGTGTGTGTGTGAGCCTATAAGTATGTGCAATCATATATATATATATATATATATATATATATATATATATATATATATATATATATATATATATATATATATTTCTAGGAATGTATATGTATATATGTATATACACGTAACGTGAGTGTATATACATATGTACATATATGTGTTTATGCCTACATGTATGTACAAAGGTGATTTGGTAACAGAGGTAACATAATTGATCAAGTGTATTTTTATACGGGTGGTAATTATGTAGTTAATGTGTAATTCTGCATTACTCTTTGGTATAAAGTTGTTTGTTAACTTTCTATGGATTCACAAATAACTCTGTTAGTTAGAATGTGATAGAAGAATGGAATTGAATCTTAGGTATTATTGTATTGAACAGTTGACAATAGAATTGGATGTTCCACTTTTCTGTTATTAAAATTGCAAATAGATATTAGGAATTGGATATTAATATTGTTTAAGTTTCTAGAAATAGCATTGGAGATTTTTCTTAAGTTATTCTTTGAGTGATGAAAAGAGGATGCTTGCTGTGGCTATTTTTGGAAAGTGGTTTCATGGATGTATGTGGAAATTTTAAATGGTCGTTTTCAGTATTATGGATTCAGTTGTTAAGTAAACATTAATAGTTGATTTGGTAATTCTGATTTTTACTATGGTTAGTTATTTTGGTAGTATGAAGTGTTTTAAGATAATGCAAGTGTGATCCTTAGTATGGGAAAATGACTTTTGTCTAGAGCCTGATGGTGAAAGATTATCTGTCAGTTAGTTACTAAGTGATAATTTAATAATTCATGGGCTATGGGTTTCATTTAAAAAGATAAAATTTGATGCCCTGATTACTTGCACATGTTGGTGAAGTAAGGGAATGGTTTTAGCTTATTTCTTGGAAAGAATAAGGCTGGCATAATGAATTCTTCAAGTTTCCTATTGGTTACTGATCATTGATTCTTATGTAGATACCCAAAGCCAGTGGATCATCACCTTGTCATTTTCTTTGCGAGTTTATTTATGTTGTTTAGAAATGAAATGTTTCTTGTAATGGTGAAATATGTCTATTTTTATATGCATGATTCAGATTATTTTGTTAAGGTTTTAACCTGTATGATGTAGATTCTTTGGAGGTATTCCATTATCTTAGACTATTTGACTAGCCCTGTTTGTTGTGGTTGTTTTATATCTTGGTGTTTTCAGGTTTCTAGATGAGGAAAACTATGTTTTTGGGGGAATGGTTGACTACTGTAAAGATTTATGGAAAACAAATTATTACTTGGTTACTTGTTATCAGAACAGTGCTTAGGATATCTAGGATCAATTAGATGTATTCTGGAACTTTTATTATGTTATATATTTAAGGTTGGGTATATTGATATACTCTCATGTAATAGATTACATTGGATATTTAAATAACTGATTATGTCAGTTGATTTGTAATTCGGTGATATGTTGTACCTTGTTAATAAAAAAAATTCGTTGTGTTGTTCAAGTTAATTTCATTGGTTCTCTTGTGGTTGTTTATTTTTATTTGGTTATTAGTATATGGGGTGTTACATTGGTATCAGAACCTAGGTTTGAACACTAGGGGCTCAGGGTTTAGAAAAGGGGTTATAGCCCTAAACCAAAAGAAGACACTACAAAGACAAGAACAATGACCTAAAGAAAAAACCTTAGAAAACCTAAAATATACCCAACATAGGTAAAGAGGATCATGTCTATAGACTAAAAAAGACATTAGTTGATTAAGGAACAACAGGTACAAAATTATTTTGAAGTCCTACAATAGACTCTTCTTCAATATCTTGTACATGATTATTATCAAGAATTAATTTTTTTTTATCAAAGGTAACATTGATAGACACAATTATTTTATTAAACTTGAGATTAAATAATTTGTAAGCCTTTCTTGTGTCGAATAACCTAGAAAAATGCCTTGATCAGTTTTGGGACCAAAACTACCTAGGCTTTCGTCTTCCCTTTTAATGTAGCATTTAAAACAAAAAATTATGAAATATTTAATAGATGTGGGTTTACCATAATAGAGTTCATAAGGAGCATAAGTCAATCTTACTCTGATTTGAACATAATTCAAAATGTGTACATGATGAAGGGTGCTCCCCTTAAAACCACAAACACATAACAGAAACAGAGAAACAACAACAATATGCAAGAACAGAGAATTGGCTTCTTATTATCTCCACAAATGTGGAATTACAAACTTTCAGAATTACAATATGCAAAGCCACATGGGCATTCCCTTACAATATTCTGTAGCACAAAGCCTCGAATTATTACCCAGATCTACTACCCAGAACTATTCTGAACTGCCTAAGACAATAATACAGCCTTCCTTATATAGGCAATTTCCACCGCCCGAGAAGGTTCCAGAAATTTAGCCCTAAGGGCCGACCAAACTTAGAATTATTTTATTTTTCAATTTATTACATCAAATTCGGCTCAAAATAACTTTTGAAACCCGAACAGAAATTTTGAAGGAAAATTATTTTCTTCCATTTTAGGTGACCCGACTTCCGAAGATCATAAGTCGTCACCAGTTGACCCGATTGACTATTATAACCCCATTTTGGAAACGCCACGAAGTGCTCTACAGGCTTGACCCGCACAAGCGCCTGTCACCCAAATTTTCAACCTCATCCAGGGCCTCTAAAGCCTTCAAAACTGAGTTCAAAGTTTCTGTACCCTGCTGCCAATACCAAAAATCTTCAATATCTTCCAATATACACTTGATCTAGAAATGAAACTTTACTGGCAGACTTATATGACCAAAGTGAACCTCCAAGAAAGAAATCAGATCATTCTGAGCACATACGAAAATCACCAAAAATAGTAACTTTCCATAAATAGCAGCTCTGCACAAAATAGCCCTTATTGAATATAGAAATATTTTTTTGGGTGATGCAAGATTGCTCTTACACCCAGGATGCTCCTGCATCAAACACCCAGTGTAATTTGAGAAGTGACCCTGTCACGACTCAGGTGTGAAGAGGAAAACCAAGACGGTTAACCTCCTCCTTTGTTAGCCATGATGAATCTTCTACAGGTCATCCTTTCCATTTGACCAAATACTCTTCATATGTCCTATTCCTTGTGCTTCTACCAACATGACTGTCCAGTATGTCTTCGATCGCCTTAGTGTCTGAATGAGTTGTTGGAATACTCCACTGTGCTGTTGTGATCTCATCTTCAACACCTCCTTCATGATACTCTGTCAGATCTGAAATGTTAAACACTGGTGAAATATTCAGCTCACTAGGCAATGCTACCTCATATGCATTTCCTGAATCATGCTTCTTCAATATCTTACATGGTCCAAACTTCTTCATTTTCAACTTGTTATATGTACCAACTGGAAACCGCTCCTTCCGCAAATGAACCATGACTTCATCACCAACCTGAAATTCCTTATACCTCCTTTTCTCATCTGCCTTAGCCTTATACTATGCGTTCATCTTGGTAATATGCTTCCTCACCTCCCCATGGATGTTCTTCAAATGTTCTGCAAAATCCTCAGCCTCAGCACTACTTATTTCTCCTTTATCTATCTTTCTCAACTCAGATGCATTTCTTGGACTACTTCCATATATAATCTGGAATGGTGATTTACCAGTGCTCCTGTTGACAGAATTATTGTATGCAAATTCTTCTTGTGGTAAAATCAAATCCCATCCTGTTGGCTTATCCCCAACCAAACATCTCAGCAGATTTCCCAAACTCCTATTTGTTGGAAATATTCAAGAATTAACCGAGTTACTGAGAGGGGAGGGGTGAATCAGTAACTCCAAATTTTCTTACAATTTTAACATGAAATTTACCTTTTAACCTTTGCATACAGAAAGCATGAAACTTAAAAGCATTCACAATAATGACACATAGATTTGGTTACCCAGAAACCTTTCAAAAGAAAGTAAAACTGGGGTGGGGATGAAACCCACAAAGCTTTAATACTGCAGAATAAAGTTGGCCGGTTAGGGCTTACAATTTGATCACTTCTGATGATCTGCCCTGTTAGGAGCAATAAGGATTGCTAAATCCACCCTGTTAAAGGATTTACAAACATATAGTGAAGTATGCACTCGGTAAAGAGATTTTTACAAAGACTGTTAAGTCTACCCGGTTAAAGGATTTAGTACTGATTCACCTGTTAGAATGAAACAGTAGATCTCTGCTTTGCAACTGGATTGCTGATTGAGATTCTCTGATGTACTGATCACCTTCTGTGATGAATTTGTCTTTTCTGTACCTTATACTTCTAAAGCCTTCTGCAATTCGCTTATTTCTACCTTTCTTTTTCTTTCACATATATTCTCCTTCATACATTTCATCTTTTTTACAACATTGCTTATATACAGGTCTTAAACAATTAATTACAATTACAATTACACAATCAGCTTGACAAATAAACATGAGTGCTGCTAAGTCGGCCCAAGTATAGTTACTCGGTTCCTTCAAACTGACTCGGTGTCCACTGCATTACTCGGCATCGTCATGCACTCGGTAAAAGTTAAGGCACGGTTCATACTGATCACTCAGTAGGTTTTGAACTCGGTAAGTACTGGTGACTCGGTAGACAAGATGTTACTCGGTTTACATTGTCTTGATCGGTTTGTACTAACTTGCTCGGTTTCCACTGTCTGCTCGGTTTGCACTGTCTGCTCGGTTTGCACTGTCTGCTCAGTTTGCACTGTCTGCTCAGTTTGCACTGTCTGCTCGGTTTGCACTGTCTGCTCGGTTTACACTGTCTTCTCGGTTTGCACTGTCTGCTCGGTTTATATCCAGAATGCAAATAAGTGTTGTCACTAGTGGCAATTCTGCTTAATGCCAACAATCTCCCCCTTTGGCATTAGTGACAAAAACACTTATTGGCCAAAATTTATATACACAAATCATGCTGAGTTTTATTTTGATTTTTCAAAATTTATCTTTGTTATAGGGCTTTATATATTGTCTCCCCCTTTCAATGTGCTAACTGTTCCTTATACAAATCTATAACTGTATACATATCTCTCCTTCTATACATATCTCCCCCTTTTTGATGATAATGCCAAAGGTGCATATACAAGTTATTTACAAAGAGAATCCAAAATTTGATAAGAAATCAGAATGTACCTTCATTATTAGTGCCAGGGTTCTGTCCCAACTTTCTTGCAGGATCTTACATGTTTGTATAGCAATTTGGACTTCTGCAGAGAGTTCAATCATGTGATCTGCTCTAGAGAACTGATTGTCATGAATCAATGTTCTGGAATGTTCAATGTGCTTATACATTGTATTCATGATGGGAAGGATCATGTGTTGGATGTCTAGCAGTGTGGACCGGATCCTTGAGTCTTCTTTCAGTAGATCAGACTGCATATTAGATAGGTGTGAAATTTTCATGTGATGAGCAGAGCTTGAACTTGGTTCAAGTTGCAGCTTCTGTATGCTAATCTTCATATCCTCATCCATTTTATTCATTTTATCTTTAACATCCTTTGTGAACTCGGCAAAATTGCATAGTCTGGCCAAAAGAGAGGTAGCATTCGAATAGATAGATTCTATGTTAGACAAAACTGAAGACAATTCCACTTGGTTAATAGCTATGTGCTGAGCAATGTGCTCAAGCACTTTATTGTTGAATCTCTTCTCGGCTCTTTCAACTAACTTTTCTATCCCGGATGAGTCCTCATTGTATTTCTCAACTGCTTCTGCTAATTGTAACAAAACATGCTGGGGGGAGTCTACTTTAATGCCTAATGCATCAGACAAAATGTCCTTAGCATCCTTGATGATTTGATACTCCTTGTCTCTCTCCTCTTTAAGCTTCTTTTGTTTTGCTTTCCTTTGGAGGATCTCACCTATATTCTGCATTTGGTCCGCTGAGAGATTTGCAAAATCTAATGTAGGAATCTCTATCTCTTCATTTAGGTCTATATCCTCAACTACATTTTTACCCAAAAATTTTATACTCGGTAGAGCTTTAGGCTTATCTGTACTTAATTCTTTTGTAGTAGTGACAGTAGATAAAGTAGGGCTGGCTATTGATACTAGTATACTTTCTACTAGAGAACTTAAAATATTTACACTTGAAGATTCAAAAGCTGGAAAACTTACTAGTGGAAAACTTGATGGTACAGGAGATTGCAGCTCGGTAGAAGAAATGGTGGCTGCCTCTGATGTTGCTAGAGATGATTGGACAAATGTGGAAGTTGTCACAACCATGCTTGAAGGTGTCTCTTGGCTGGATGTAGAGACTTTCACTGGAGAGGTAGGAAGGGATGCAATGACTTCTTCTTCTATCCTTACAGTATCATCTACCTCAGTGTCTTCTTCTTGTTCATCGCTGTCATCTTCAATATCTTTTATTATTACAGTTTCAATGCTCGGTTGGTGAAGGTGGTATATGTTCTTCCATGTGGCTTTTGCAGCCTTCACAACCGATTCAATATTGTTGATCAAAATCAAACAAGTATTGAACTTCAATGTCATCTTATTTTCATTTTCTTTTAATGCCTTCTTTACTTCATCATTATTCAAGCTCGGCATCAACTGTCTCAGGTTTTGATCAAATATGTCTATCACAGTTTTCCTTGCATTGCTCCATCTCATTTTTATTGGATTCAATAGAACTGCTGGAACCTGTGGGGTAATTTCTTCAGGAGAGTATTTCCACTGTCCCATCTTCTCAACAACAGCATCTTCTATTTCCTTCTGTTCTGCTTCCGATCTGGTTTCATATCTCAAGGATTTTATGTTACTTACTCCAGATCCTGATCTATCTCTAAAGAGTTTGAGCTTTTCTTGAAGGCTTAAAGGAGGCCTTTTGAATACTATGTCTTTATCTACCTTTTCTGCCTTGTCTGCCTTGCCTCTTGTATTTCTCCTTGTAAACACAGCAGTGGGAGGCACAGGTGCCTTAGTGATGAAAACTTTTCCTTTCTTCTTTGCAGGTTCTGGTTCCTCTATTTTCTCATCCTTTTCCTCTTCTTTTTCATCTATTTCTTCTTTGTCCTCGGTTATCATTTGCATTTTGGCTATCCTCTTCTTTCCTTTGTTTACCGCCTGTGGAAGCTTTATGCTTAGTTCAATTCTCACCTTAGCTTCATCATATGTTCCAAAATATGGAGCTTTGGGATTGACAGGCTGATTTAGAAGAGCTTCAATGATATTCTTGGTTTCATCAATATTTACCTCATAAGGAAGAGGTTTTACATATACAGTTCTTGGTTTAACTGCTTGAATATACACATTATCACAATCTACCATAAAACAGATGTCATCTTTGTAATCTTCCACCAACTTCTGTGGAATCTGGAGTCTGTCATTCATTTTCTCTTTGAAAGACTCAAAATAATTATCCATGATGCTTTCAAAGTTTTCACCCATTTCTGCGATGTATTCATTTATTTCATAGAGTACTGGCACATCTTTTCTCCATACAACTTTTCCTTTAGAAGGGAAGAATTTCTGAACATAGAAGAATAAACAGACCAACAAGGATCCAAACTTACATGGATTGTTTTTGGAAGTTTTGATGCTTTCCATGTTCTTGTTAAACTTTTTCAACAATAAGTCTGCTAGGTCAAATGTTAAGTTGTTTTTGACCACTTTGTATGCTAGGTCAATAGCTTCATAGGAGACACTGTTCTGTCGACTAGAACTGTAAATCTTGTGGGCAATGATATGTGTACCAAACTTTAGTTCAGCGTCGGTAATGCTGCTAACTTTCATGCCTCTACCATCCCACTCGGCTAGGGTTTTCTTCTCTAGTTCTGTCCGACCTAGGGTTTTGGTAGTTTTAGCTTTGTTCAACATGGGAAGACCGGTGACTTGTTGAATCATTTTCTTTGTGATCTCAATAGGTTGCTCAAGCCAAATCTTTCCATCGTGTACTTGGCTAAGAATGTACCTAACCCATTTATCTCAAAAGTTTCGAGGAAGATGTGCGATGTGAACTAAACCCTTATCTTCCAGATGTTTGTGCTCGGGTTTCAAAATACCATCCACACATAGTTCCTCACACACAATGTCTAGTTCTAGGTTTCCCATTTCATGAATTGAATAGTTAAAATGATTGCGAATATCGTTAATAAGCAGTACCTTAGGAGGAATCTGAGATTGAGCTCCGTTCGGATCTAGGGCTGCTGCAATTGTGGGCACGATCTTAAAATATGGTGCTTTCCACTCCCCTTGGACTAACATATCAGATCCTTTCTTCACTGAAGTGCTGGATGATGCCATGGTAGCTCACAGAAAATTCCTTTCACAAAAGTATTGAATCGCCGGGTTGCCCTTGAAATTTTCTGCTCTCAAAGTGCTAAAGATTCGCGGTGAAGAATGAGTTCGATTACTTGCTTTTTTGTTTACAATTCTGTCATTAATGCTCATTTCAAATTAGGGTAGGAATTCTGACAGACTGTCACCCACTAAGAATTAATTGCTCGAAAAAGACTTCGTAGCTCGGTGAACTCAAGAATTCATACTACTCCGACCTCGCTCGGTAAAGACTATACCGACCTTGCTCGGTGAAGACTATACCGACCTCCCTATGATCTCACTGCATCTTGCATGCTGATTTAGACTTTTCTTTTAATTTCGGTTCTGGAACTGCTTGAGATTGATCTATGAGAATACAGTTCCAGTACTTCCTTGGAAATTTAGTTTGAGTTGGTAGAGCCATCCATTCCATTACTTGGACTGGATTGCTCGGTAGCTTTAGGAATCCATTTTTGTCTCATCTGTTTCCTGACCTTAGTTGCTTCATTCTTCTTTCCTTCTTCAATTTCACTAGCATTCATGCAGTTTCTGGCTATGTGACCGAGTTTAGTGCATTTGAAACATCTTATGGTAGTATCTTTTTTCCTTAGATGATGTTTTATGCAATTCATGCCAATGTGTCCATATTCTCCACAGTAATGAAATCTACACCAGGTGTTGTAGTCCCATCTAAACATTGCTTTCACAATTTGTTCTACTGGATTAAATGTCTTGGATCTGCACTCGGATGCCTTGTGACCTTGTTTGTTGCACTTGTGACAGTTATCTCTGAATCTAGGTTTTTCCCTGCATTCATTTGCTTTGTGACCGGGTTGATTGCAGCTATAACATTTTCCATTGAATTCTGCTTTTTCATTGTTCCAACATTTATTTGAAGTATGTCCTATTTTACCACAATGATTACAAGTAGGTTTTTGATTTCTTTGAGTACCTTGCTTAGAGGATTCACCTTCTTCTTTGTATCCAAGTCCTGCTTTTCCTTTTTGCCTATGAAGATTTCGTTCATACAGCTGATTCAAGTCTTCTTGACTTTTCAGCATTCCTTCATTGATTTGTTTTTTAGCGTTTAGGTCATCCATCAATCTTAGATTGGTTTCCTTTTCAGATCTTAGTTCTTCTCTTGTGTTTTCTATTTCTGATCTTAGATTTAGAATTTCTTCATTTGTATGAGAGATCTGATCAATTAGATTTTCTAGCTGAAGGGTTTTGTTTTGGACTTCAATGTTTCTTCCATCTAATTCATCTTTCAACTTGTTTCTTTGTTCCAAGATCTCACAGAATCTTGTAGAGTGTAGTTCTTGTTCTCTTTTCAATTTTCTCACTTCTTCCTGCAGAGACCCATTCTTTTCTAGGAGTTCTTTGATAGCATTGTTTGCTTCATCTGAGTTATTTGAGGGAAGAAGATCTTCAATCTTTTCTTCAATGTAATTCTGATCATTCATCTGATTTGCAAGTTCCTTCCTTCTCCTTAGGGATTGGGAAAGATGTTCTTTTGCTTCTTTGAGTTTAGCTATGGCCATTTCCAAATCTAGCTTTTCATTTTCAATCACCTTGTTCAGTTTGAATACCTCCATTGTTCTAGATCTTTGCTCAAGCTAGTTAAGCTTTGTCTTGAGAACCAATGCAGCTCTGATACCAATTGTTGGAAATATTCAGGAATTAACCGAGTTACTGAGAGGGGAGGGGTGAATCAGTAACTCCAAATTTTCTTACAATTTTAACATGAAATTTACCTTTTAACCTTTGCATACAGAAAGCATGAAACTTAAAAGCATTCACAATAATGACACATAGATTTGGTTACCCAGAAACCTTTCAAAAGAAAGTAAAACTGGGGTGGGGATGAAACCCACAAAGCTTTAATACTGCAGAATAAAGTTGGCCGGTTAAGGCTTACAATTTGATCACTTCTGATGATCTGCCCTGTTAGGAGCAATAAGGATTGCTAAATCCACCCTGTTAAAGGATTTACAAACATACAGTGAAGTATGCACTCGGTAAAGAGATTTTTACAAAGACTGTTAAGTCTACCCGGTTAAAGGATTTAGTACTGATTCACCTGTTAGAATGAAACAGTAGATCTCTGCTTTGCAACTGGATTGCTGATTGAGATTCTCTGATGTACTGATCACCTTCTGTGATGAATTTGTCTTTGCTGTACCTTATACTTCTGAAGCCTTCTGCAATTCGCTTATTTCTGCCTTTCTTTTTCTTTCACATATATTCTCCTTCATACATTTCATCTTTTTTACAACATTGCTTATATAAAGGTCTTAAACAATTAATTACAATTACAATTACACAGTCGGCTTGACAAATAAACATGAGTGCTGCTAAGTCAGCCCAAGTATAGTTACTCGGTTCCTTCAAACTGACTCGGTGACTTTTTGATACTCGGCGTCCACTGCATTACTCGGCATCGTCATGCACTCGGTAAAAGTGAAGGCACGGTTCATACTGATCACTTGGTAGGTTTTGACTTCGGTAAGTACTGGTGACTCGGTAGACAAGATGTTACTCAGTTTACATTGTCCTGATCGGTTTGTACTAACTTGCTCGGTTTCCACTGTCTGCTCGGTTTGCACTGTCTGCTCGATTTGCACTATCTGCTCGGTTTGCACTATCTGCTCGATTTATATCCATAATACAAATAAGTGTTGTCACTAGTGGCAATTCTGCTTAATGCCAACACTATTCACCACCTCTGTCTATCCATTAGTCTATGGGTGATGTGATGAACTGAACTTCAATTCTGTCTTCAACTTCTTCCACAATGTTCGCCAGAAATATCCAACAAATTTAGTGTCCCGATCTGAAACTATGGTCTTTGGCAAACCATGAAGTCTCACTACTTCTCTGAAAAATAATTCTGCTACATGAACAGCATCATTAGTCTTCTTGCAGGGAATGAAATGTGCCATTTTCGAAAATTTGTCAACCACCACAAAAATTGAATCATGTCCCCGCTGAATCCTCGGTAAACCAAGAACAAAGTCCATGCTGATATCCTCCCAAGGCTTCTCTGGTACAGGTAACGGCTGATACAACCCTATATTCTGCTTCAGTCCTTTCACCATCTAACATACTCTACAACTTTGTACAAACTTCTTCACATCTTGCTGCAACTGTGGCCAATAATAATTCTCACTAACCAAACCAAGGGTTTTATCACGACCAAAATGTCCAGCCAATCCTCCGCTATGCTTCTCCTTGATGAGATTCTCCCTCATAGAACTTTGTGGAATGCACAACTGACTCCCTCTGAATAGCATATCATCCTGGATGATGAAATCCAACCATTTCGTCCTGTCTAGAGTAACAGGTTTTGTACAAGCTTTCCAGGCTTCACCAAAATCAGGATCCTCTGGATACAAATTCTTGAGTTCCTTGAACCCAACCACTTCAATCTGCATTTCTGTCAGCAATAGTTGCCTTCTGCTAAGAGCATCTGCAACCCTATTAGACTTTCCACTCCTGTGTTTCAAAACAAATGTATAACTCTGCAAAAACTCAACCCATTTCAAATGCCTCTGATTCAACTTTCCTTGACTATTCAAATATTGTAAAGCTTGGTGATCAATATACAAAACAAACTCCTTAGGAAGTAGATAATGTCTCCACTTCTTTAATGCCTGAACTATAGCATAAAATTCCTGATCATAAATAGAATATTTCCTCTTGGCATCATTTAACTTCTCACTGAAATAAGCAACAGGTTTACCTTCTTGGCTCATAACAGCTCCTATTGTAGTACCACTAGCATCACAATCTACTTGAAACACCTTATTAAAATCTGGAAGTGCTAAAATAGGTTCTTCTATAACTTTTTGTTTCAACAATTGAAAACTCTGTTCTGCCCCATTTGTCCACTTAAACTCTTTTCTATCCCCTCTCATTGTTTCAGCCAAGGGTCCATAAATACTACTAAAATTTCTGATAAACTTTCTATAAAAGCTAGCTAGACCATGAAAAGATCTTACCTCAGTAGCACTCTTTGGAGTAGGCCATTCAAGGATAGCCTGTACCTTCTTTGGGTCCATTTTTAGACCTTCTCCTGAAACTACAAACCCCAAATACACTAACTCCTTCTTCACAAAACTGCACTTCTTCAAATTAATCAGCAATTTCTCTTCTCTCAACTTCTCAAATACCATACGAATATGCATCATATGCTAATCCAATGTCTTACTAAAAATCAAAATATCATCTAGGTAAACAATGGAAAACTTACCCAGAAATTCTTTCAGAACCTTGTTCATGAGCCGCATGAAAGTGCTCAGCGCATTGGTTAGCCCAAAAGGCATGACTAACCACTCATATAGTCCTTCCTTTGTCTTGAAGGCAGTCTTCCATTCATCTCCTTCTCTGATCTGAATCTGATGATATCCACTTTTCAGATCTATCTTTGAAAAATATACAGCTCCACTCAAACAATCCATAATATCATCCATTCATGGCAATGGAAACCTGTACTTGATTGTGATCTTGTTTATTGCCCTAGAATCTATACACATCCTCCATTCTCCATTCTTCTTTGGTGCTAATACCGCTGGTACAACACAGGGACTCAGACTCTCATGGATCAATCCTTTCTGTAACAGTTCATGTACTTGTCTGTTCAACTCCTCACTTTCTGCAGGTGTCATTCTGTGTGCTGCCTTATTCGGCAAACTCCCTCCTGAGATCAAGTCCATTTGATGACTGATCTTCCTAACTGGTGGTAATCCATCAGGCACGTTATTGGATACAATATCCTGAAACTCATTCAACAAATTTGGAACTTCTACAGGAATATCTTCTACTTCCTCTTTACCATCTTTTGGAATTAAAGCAAAACATACATGCTCATGCCTCATACCATCTAGGAAATTTCTTCCATCAACAAAAGTTATCCTTGCATTACCACATACCTTTTCTTCAGTCTCCTTCAATGGTTTTAGCTTATGTCACACTCCATCTTTTGTCAGGGAATAGGTATTCGCACGACCATCATGTACAGCACATCTGTCAAACTGCCATGGTCTACCCAACAACATATGACATGCATCCATAGATATGATATCAGACAATATCTCATCTTGGTATCCGCCAATCTTGAACTTCACTAGGCATTGTTCATTGACCATGACCTTGTGGTCATCCTGTACCCAGGCAATCCGATATGGATGTGGGTGTTTCTGTCTCTTGAGCTTCAACTTTGTCACCATCTCTTCTGACACCAAATTTTCAGTGCTTCCACTATCAATAATCACATCACAACATTTACCTTCACACTTGCACCTGGTGCGAAACAGGCTCCTCCTTTGCTCAGGTTCATTCTCACCACTCAACAAGACTCTTTTGTTAATCAACGTTTCTCCTCTTTCAGCATCTTCAAAATTTGATGATCTGGCATCTTCATCTACATGTGCAACTCTGGCCTGGCCTTCATTTCTCCTGTCTGTTCTGCCTTGGCGCTGAGGACATTCAAATGCCCTATGACCTTCTTCTCCATAGTGAAAACATGTTCCACGGAAGCCACCTCTTCCAGATCCGTGTCCTCTTCCTCTTCCTCTCTGATCTCTATTATTCTGATCCTGGAAGTGATTGGAATTATTTCCTCGCTGATTCTGATTGCTACTGGCCTCATCCTTCTTTTTTGGATCTTTATTTCAGCCACCATATGACCATCCACCAGATCGTCCACCGCGACCTCTTCCATTTTGTCTGCTCTCAAACTTCTTGTTCAGCTTTTCCTCTACTTTTAGGGAAAATTGGTATGCCTCCTCAATACTGTTCATTCGAACCAGATTCAACTCCTCCTGAATGCTTGGCCTTAACCGATTAAGGTATCGGGCAACTTTCTCCTTATCAGCTTCGGCATGGCCTGTTCTGATGAGGAGTCGATAGAACTCCTTTGTATGCTCCTGAACAGATTTTCCTGCTTGCTTCAAACTTTGTATTTTCTTTAGTAGGTCAAGCTCATAATCAACAGGAATGAACTGTCGCTTCAATTTTTCCACCATCCAATCCCATCTTGTGATTTTATCTTTCCCTCTTCTATTTCGCTCCAATTGAATTTCTTGCCACCAGATCTTCGCATGACCTTTCAGTCTGGCCTTCGCAAATTTGACCCTATCAGGATCCTCAACATCTTCATACTCAAAATATTCCTAACATTCATTGATCCAGTCGATCAATTCTTCTGGGTTAAGATTTCCAGAAAATGTAGGAACCTCAATCTTAGGTCTTTTTCCAATCTTAGAAATGGCCCGAAAAAGTCTTTCTTCCTCCTGGTTCACAATTTCAACTTCTCCTTCTTGATATTCTTCTTCGGCTTCATCCTCACTTTCATCTCTGACATTAAGATTCATTCCTCTGCGAATCTTTTCTTGCAATGCTCGCACTTGTCTCTGCAGCTCTCTAACCTCAGGTGTTACAACACCAGCTCTTCCGCCACGTTCCCTTCGTGAAGGCATTTTCGCGGTGCGCGCTGAAACCCTAGCCACGGTCCTGGTACAAATTGCCTCACAGTCGGCGATCTATTTACACACTCAAGAACTCCTGCTCTGATACCACCTGGTGAAGGGTGCTCCCCTTAATACCACAAACACATAACAGAAACAGAGAAACAACAACAATATGCAAGAACAGAGAATTGGCTTCTTATTATCTCCACAAATGTGGAATTACAAACTTTCAAAATTATAATATGCAAAGCTACATGGGCATTCCCTTACAATATTCTGTAGGACAAAGCCTCAAATTATTACCCAGATCTACTACCCAGAACTATTCTGAACTGCCTAAGACAATAATACAGCCTTCCTTATATAGGCAATTATCCACCGCCTGGGAAGGTTCCAGAATTTTAGCCAATAAGGCCGACCAAACTTAGAATTATTTTATTTTACATTTTATTACATCATAGTCAGCTCAAGATAACCTTTGAAACCTGAACAGAAATTTTGAAAAAAATTATTTTTCGCCATTTCAGGTGGCCCAACTTCCGAAGACCATAAGTCATCACCAGTTGACCCGCTCGGCCACTATAACCCCATTTCGGAAATGCCACGAAGCGCTCTATAGGCTTGAGCCACGCAAGTGCCCGTCACCCAAATTTTTGACCTCATCCGAGGCCTCTAAAGCCTTCAAAATTGAGTTCAAAGTTTTTGTACCCTGCTGCCAATACCGAAAATCTTCTATATCTTCCAATATACACTTGATCTGGAAATGAAACTTTACTGGCAGACTTATATGACCAAAGTGAACCTCCAAGAAAGAAATTAGATCATTCTGAGCACATACGAAAATTACCAAAAATAGTAACTTTCCATAAATAGCAGCTCTGCACAAAATAGCCCTTATTGAATATAGAAATATTTTTTTGGGTGATGCAAGATTGCTCTTACACCCAGGATGCTCCTGCATCAGTACAACTGTGTGGATAACTTCCTTCGAGTACCTATCAGGAAAATTATCTTTATTCAGCATAGTTATATCCATTTCTTTGACGATTCTATTATTTCTCTTGACTACCCAATTTTGTTGAGGTGTTCAAGAAACAACATACTCCCACTTCATACCACTTTTTTCACACTAAACTACAAAGTCTTGATAGGTAAATTAACCCGCTTTGTCAATTTTTGAACACTTAAACTTTAGATCTAATTATCTTTCAACCATTTTCCTTAACACTTTGAACCTGTCAAATGCTTCATATTTTTGTTTTAAAAAAGTAACCTATAGCATTTAGGTATAATCATGAATAAATAACATGAATTATTTTTCACCATTTATAGATTAAACTCTTGTACAACACCACACAAATCCATGTGAACCAATTTGAAAGGCCATGTGGTAGAATGTTCATTAGATTTAAAGGATATATTTTCTTTCTTTCCTTTCAAATATTATTTTCAAACAATATTGCTAGGTTTAGTTAGTAGAGGTAAACCTCTAACATTTTGATATTTACTCATTTTGACTAGATTACCCATGTTGACATGTCCCAACACTTTATGCCATAGCCGAGTTTCTTCTACTTGACTCATTAGACATTTATCAATGTTGTCGTCATAGGTTCTAGAACCAAGTATATTATATATATTACTAGTTGTTCTTAAGCCACTAGCTATAGTCTCTCAAGTCTTAGTCTTTATATCACATCCTTTTGAATAAAACAAAATATCATACCCACTATGAAATATTTGACTAACACTTGGGAGATTTGTTTTTAGACCTTCAACAAAGTATACATCATGGATAGGAGTATTATCAATCAAATAGACTGATCCTTTACAAGTACCTAAATTATCACCACATCATACAAACCCAAAATCAAAATCTTCTAAGTGTTGGAATTTTCCTTTACATCCTATCATATGATGTGAACAACCACTATCTAACACCTATGGGACAACTTTATTTGAAAATAAAGTAGTTTGTACCAACAACTTGACTTTTCTTTTTTAGACAAAAGTGTGGGTCACTAGACTTTAAGACAATTTTTTTTGGATTTGCATTAGTTAGATGTATGCTCATTATAGCAAAAATTAAGAAAAAATAGATTTTTTAGGGAACTAAAATCCGAAGAGTTAAAGATATCGATAAGTCATTAAAATCATATGGAAAGAACACCTCAAGAAACCAACATCAAACAAAATAGGAAACCAAAACAAGAAAAATAAAAAAAACAAACTGGAGTCTACCATCCTATCATCTTTTGGATGGAATCTTCCATCTTCTTCTCTAGCTCTATCATATGCTTTAGGTTCTCCCTGAGACCTTCAATCTCCTTATTGTCAGACATGTCCTAAATCTTTTTTTCTCTAGTTCTATCCCCATGTCCTTTCCCATCATTTTTGTGCATTTGCATGGCTTCTCATTCCTTCTTTTCCAACATGTTAGGTATCCGATGGAGATTACTGGTAGAATATTTCATGCCTTCCATAGAATAAGCAAGAACATTCTCTAGGGTGTCTTCAATGCATTCAATCTTGGTGATAAGTTTAACCAGGTCACATACATCCTAAGAGTAGTTCTTACCCCTATTTTGGGTTTTGTCCAACAAATTCTGATATTTTTCTTCAAGGTCCTTATTCTGAGATTTGAGCTTCAAAACCTCCTAAAAACACCAATTTGAATTCCAAAGTGAGAAAAAAGCTTTATCTGTAGCTAAATCTCATAATGGTGACATAGATAACATCTTGTTGTTTTTAGAAAACCATAGGATTTCTTGTGTCCAGACTTGGGAGTTCTATGTAACAAGAATTTGCAAGTATTCATTTTGTGTCGAAAAGTATTATAGAAGAAACAATATCCATGAATGTAAATAGAAATAAAATGAGTCTTGTTATATGACAATTTATTATTTAAAGACTTCAAATGTAGGTTATAGAGCTACTAGACAAAATTTAGAAAGATCCTGCATATAGTTGAAAGAATCCAAAAGTTTTTAGTCAAAATTGATAGGTACAAAATCCTATTGGAATTTTGTCCCTAGGTAAACGATAAGTTTGTCTTAGTACACTACATATTTAGCTCATAATTTCATCCACATGTGAGATATGTGCTCTAGTTTCCATTTCAATACTTTTCTACTCATTGTTAGTTCGTATCAGTATTTTAATCTCAGTTTTATGGTAACTTGTCTAATTAATAATTTACATTACACTACATCACATCATTTTTATTTTCATCTTTTGTAGTTTAGTGAAGGATAATTATCCTATTTTTTTTTTGAGTCTCTTCTTAATCATAGCGGGGAATTTTCATTCTAAACTGTGTAATACGTGAAAAAAGGAATTGATTTAGACCATATATAATTTGGTTCCCTTTTCTTTGTGTACAATAAGATATGTAAATTGAATCACTATATAAATGTTTAGTTCATGTCCACCAAACTGGACACTTAAACATATCTATGATGATCATTATGTGCACCATTGCTAACTACTTTGAATAGCTAGCCTTACTATCAGTAAACAAGAAAACACAACTAAAAACTATGAGCTTATATGTACCTATAACTATGATAATGGAACATTAATAGACCATACATGATGACACCAAAATTGAAAGTCACAAAATTCTTATCAAAAGAAATGTGGAGAATTATTCCATAAGGAATTCATATAATATTTCTTCCATGTACCAACTTCCCATACTTGTCACCTTCCAGCTTTGTAACATACTAACATCTGATCAACACTAGTTAATAATTAAACAACTTCAAAAAATCTTTCTTGTATATATGACTTCAAACACTCTTTTCTTCATACTTTAGCTTCCCATAAAAAAGACACATTTTATGCACTGATGACAATAATAAACACTTCTATTTCATATACATAGATCACATTCCTATTTGTTAGGTATAATACTGACCTTTTTTCAATTCTTGATTATCAATGACAATGCCAATCATATGCTAAAAATATCGCCATATGAGATTTTCCACTCATAAAACTCTTATCAATGCACATAGTAGGTTGACATCAATAGAAATAGTATACATATATGATAAAAAAAAAGTCTATATTTTTCATTGGTTGCACCACCAATGATAAAACAAACTTATGACACATTATCTATACTTCTCTCCCTCTTTGGAATCAAGGACAAAAGTTGCATTACTAGAAAATATATTTTGACTATATATCCAAAAATGTTTATTCTATTTTCTATAATATCTATGTACTTGAATTTTCTCCCTAGACTAATAATATTCATGTCTCTTTGTTTCTTTTTCCATCTTTGCCTCTATCCTTGTCTAAATATCCTAGCAATTGACCTCGTGCACTACACACATGTATAAAAAATAGATCATACTTTTTTCTAATCAAACTTACATTCCTCTTCAATGTAGCCAAATGTATACACTAAAGAGTAATTAAAAATAAATGCTATAATATCATATAAAATAGAAAAATATAATATTTATTATAGGGTAACTAATGAATCCATTATCTCTTTTTATATATACCCTTAAATTTAATTTTAAATAATAATATTCATGTTAAAATATAAAGTAAACAATATAATATAACTAGTCAAAAGATATGATCTTTTAATATCCCAACACATGAAAAATCAAGTCACAACTATTGTCAAATCCATGATTATACAAAGCCAACACAAATTATTCATTACCTTCTCTATGACAAGGTTCTTTAACATGTGTTAAAGTATTATACTTCTCTTAATGGAAAACATTCCAAGAATTTGTTTCAATCAACTCTCCAATTGAAAGATAAAGGGTTCAATGCAAAAGATAACTAATATAGAGGTGTT
Organism: Chamaecyparis obtusa; assembly: GCA_027943335.1. Taxonomy (NCBI): domain Eukaryota; kingdom Viridiplantae; phylum Streptophyta; class Pinopsida; order Cupressales; family Cupressaceae; genus Chamaecyparis; species Chamaecyparis obtusa. Next base: position 272,989 of record BSBK01011720.1, read on the forward strand.
GTATTAGCTATCAATAATATATTTAAAACTTTCCACTTAATGACATCCACAAATAACTTATAAATAATAAATCTTTAACAATAGAAAGATATAAGCATGAAAGGACATAGAAACATAGAAATTACCATACACAATGTAATACCAAATTTACATGGAAAACCTTGTTCAGGGGAAAATGACAATGAAAATTAATTATCAACACATGCACACACGCGCACACACACAAACACACACACTCTGTGTGTGTGTGTGTGTGATCGCCTATTAGGGTGACATATATTATGGTGATTCTTACAAATAAAGACTCACTGCTAGGGGCTTACTGCCAAAGGGCACACTACGCAAAGAAAGGATCATTAACCATATGAAGAAGGATATGAGAAAATAGATCCACCATTACTACACCTTTTCAAATCAATTGAATTTTTTGTACATACCTTTGCCTCACTTCTTGTAGTATCCAACACATGAAAATCAACTCTACTCAACACTGCACTTCACACACCTTCATATATATGTATATATATACATGTGTACATATATGAAAGTCAACTATACTCAACACCACACTTCACACACACACACACACAGGGATATATATATATATATATATATATATATATATATATATATATATACATATACATATACATATACATATACATATACATATACATATACATATACATATACATATTATGTATGTATGTATGTATGTATGTATGTATGTATGTATGTATGTATGTATGTATGTATATATATATATATATATATATATATATATATATATATATATATATATATATATATATATATATATATATATATATATATATATATATATATATATTCATGCAGGAGCATCCTGGGTGTGAGAGCAATCTTGCATCACCCAAAAATATTTCTATTTTTGTATTCAATAAGGGCTATCTTGTCCAGAGTTGCTATTTATGGAAACTTGTTATTTTTAGTAAGTTGGTCTTACGATCTCAGAATGTCTGATTTTACATATGGAGGTTCATCTCAGTCATATCAGTCTACCAGCAAAGTTTTATGGTTAGATCAGGTGTAGTTTTGAAGATATTGAAGATTTTCGGTATTGGTAGCAGGGTACAGAAACTTCAAACTCAGTTTTGAAGGCTTTAGAGGCCCCGGATGAGGTTGAAAATTTGGGTGACAAGTATCTTGCGTGGGTCAAGCCTGTAGAGCACTTCGTGGCATTTCCAGAATGGGGTTATAATAGCCAATCGGGTCAACGGGCGATGACTTGTGGTCTTCGGAAGTTGGGTCACTTGAAATGGCGAAAAATAATTTTTCTTCAAAATTTCTGTTTGGGTTTCAAAACTTATTTTGAGCCGACTTTGATGTAATAAATTGTAAAATAAAATAATTCTATGTTTGGTCAGCCCTAAGGGCTAAATTTCTAGAACCTTCTCAGGCGGTGGAAATTGCCTATATAAAGAAGGCCCGTAGTGTTGTTTAGGGCAGTTCTGGGTAGTAGATCTGGGTATTGATTCGATTCTTTGTCCTACAGAATATTGTAAGGGAATGCCTATGTGGCTTTGCATATTGTAAATCTGAAAGTTTGTAATTCCACATTTGTGGAGATAATAAGAAGCCAATTTTTTATTCTTGCATATTATTGTTATTGTTTCTCTATTTTTGTTATGTGCTTGTAGTATTAAGGGGAGCACCCTTCATCAAGTGGTATCAGAGTAGGAATTTCTGAGTGTGTAAACAGATCACTGACTGTGAGGTAGTTTGCACCAGGATCATGGTTAGGGTTTCAGCGCACTTCGCGAAAATGCCTCCACAAAGAGAACGTGGCGGAAGACCTGGTGTTGTGAGACTTGAGGTTAGAGAGCTGTAGAGACAAGTGCGAGCATTGCAAAAAGAGATTCACAGAGGAATGAATCTTAATGTCAGAGATGAAAGCGAGGATGAAGCTGAAGAAGAATATCAAGAAGGAGAAGCTGAAATTGTGAACCAGGAGGAAGAAAGATTTTTTCGGGCGATTTCCAAGATTGGGCAAAGAGCTAAGATTGAGGTTCCTACATTTTCTGAAAATCTTAACCCAGAGGAATTGATCAACTGGATCAATGAATGTGAGAAATATTTTGAGTATGAAGATGTTGAGGATCCTGATAGGGTCAAATTTTGCGAAGGCCAGATTGAAAGGTCATAAGAAGATTTGGTGGCAAGAAATTCAATTGGAGTGAAATAGAAGAGGGAAAGATAAAATCACAAGATGAGATCAGCTGGTGGATAAATTGAAGTGACAGTTCATTCCTGTTGATTATGAGCTTGACCTACTAAAAAAAATACAAAGTTTGAAGCAAGCAGGAAGATCTGTTCAGGAGTATACAAAGGAGTTCTATCGACTCCTCATCAGAACAGGCCATGCAGAAGCTGATAAGGAGAAAGTTGCCCGATACCTTAATGGGTCAAGGCCAAGTATTCAGGAGGAGTTGAATTTGGTTTGAATGAATAGTATTGAGGAGGCATACTAGTTTCTCCTAAAAGTAGAGGAAAAGCTAAACAAGAAGTTTGAGAGCAGACAAAATGGAAGAGGTCATGGTGGAAGATCTGGTGGACGGTCATATGGTGGCCGAAATGAAGATCCGAAAAAGAAGGATGAGTCCAGTATCAGTTAGAATTAGAAAGGAAATAATTCTAATCATTTCCAGGATTAGAGTAATAGAGATTAGAGAGGAAGAGGAAGAGGACAAAGATCTGGAAGAGGAGGCTTCCATGGAACATGTTTTCACTGTGGAGAAGAAGGTCATAGGGCATTTGAATGTCCTCAGTGCCAAGGAAGAATAGACAGGAGAAATGAAGCCCAGGCCAGAGTTGCACATGTAGATGAAGATGCTAGATCATCAAATTCTGAAGATGCTGAAAGAGGAGAAATGCTAATTAATAGAAGAGTCTTGCTGAGTGGTGAGAATGAACCTAAATAAAGGAGGAGCCTATTTTGCACTAGATGCAAGTGTGAGGGTAAATGCTATGATGTGATTATCGATAGTGGAAGCACTGACAATTTGGTTTCAGAAGACATGGTGACAAAGTTGAAGCTCAAGAGATAGAAACACCCACATCCATATCAGATTGCCTAGGTACAGGATGACCACAAGGTCATAGTCAGTGAATAGTGCTTGGTAAAGTTCAAGATCAGTGGGTGCCAAGATGAGGTACTATGTGATATCATCCCTATGGATGCATGTCATATGTTGTTGGGTAGACCGTGGAAGTTTGACAGATGTGCTGTACACGATGGCCGTGCGAATACCTATTCCCTGACAAAGGATGGAGTGCGACATAAGATAAAGCCATTGAAGGATACCGAAGAAAAGGTATGTGGTAATGCAAGAATAATATTTGTTGATGGAAGAAAATTCCTAGATGGTATGAGGCATGACCATGTGTTTTTTTGCTTTAATTTCAAAAGTTGGTAAAGAAGACAGTAGAGGATGTACCTGTAGAGGTTGCAGATTTGTTGAATGAGTTTTAGGATATTGTATCTAATAATGTACCTAATGGATTACCACCAGTAAGGAAGATGAGTCATCAAATGGATTTGATTCCAGGAGCCAGTTTGCCAAACAAGGTAGCACACAGAATGACACCAGCAGAAAGTGAAGAGTTGAACAGACAAGTACGAGTTATTGCAGAAGGGGTTGATTCGAGAGAGTCTGAGTCCCTGTGTTGTACCAGCGGTATTAGCACCAAAGAAAAATGGAGAGTGGAGGATGTGTAAAGATTTTTAGAGCAATAAACAAGATCACAATCAAGTATAGGTTTCCATTGCCACGAATGGATGATATTATGGATTGTTTGAGTGGGGCTATGTATTTCTCAAAGATAGATCTGAAGAGTGGATATCACCAGATTTGGATCAGAGAAGGAGATGAATGGAAGACTACCTTCAAGACAAAGGAAGGACTGTAAGAGTGGTTAGTCATGCCTTTTGGGCTAACCAATGCACGGAGCACTTTCATGCGGCTCATGAACGAGGTTCTGAAAGAATTTCTGGGTAAGTTTGTCATTGTTTACCTAGATGATATTTTGATTTTTAGCATGATATTAGAGGAACATATGATGCATATTTGTATGGTGTTTGAGAAGCTGAGAGATGAGAAATTGTTGATTAATTTGAAGAAGTGCAGTTTTGTGAAGAAAGAGTTAGTATATTTGAGATTTGTAGTTTCAGCAGAAGGTCTAAAAATAGACCCAGAGAAGGTATAGGCTATCCTTGAATGGCCTACTCCAAGGAGTTCTACTGAGGTAAGATATTTTCATGGTCTAGCTAGTTTTTATAGAAAGTTTATCAAAAATTTTAGCAGTATTTGTGGTCCCTTGACTGAGACAATGAGAGGGGATAGAAAAGAGTTTAAGTGGACTAATGGGGTAGAAAAGAGTTTTCAATTGTTGAAACAAAAAGTTACAGAACAACTTGTTTTAGCACTTCCAAATTTTAATAGGGTGTTTCAAGTATATTGTGATGCTAGTTGTACTGCAATAGGAGCTGTTATGAGCCAAGAAGGTAAACTTGTTGCTTATTTCAATGAGAAGTTAAATGATGCCAAGAGAAAATATTCTGTCTATGATCAAGAATTTTGTGTTATAGTTCAGACATTAAAGAAGTGGAGATATTAGCTACTTCCTAAGGAGTTTGTTTTGTATACTGATGATCAAGCATTGCAATATTTGAATAGTCAAGGAAAGTTGAATCAGAGGCATTTGAAATGGGTTGAGTTTTTGTAGAGTTATACATTTGTTTTGAAACACAGGAGTGGAAAGTCTAATAGGGTTGCGTATGCTCTTAGTAGAAGGCAACTATTGTTGACAAAGATGTAGATTGAAGTGGTTGGGTTCAAGGAACTCAAGAATTTGTATCCAGAGGATCCTGATTTTGGTGAAGCTTGGAAAGCTTGTACAAAACCTGTTACTCTAGACAGGATGAAATGGTTGAATTTTATCATCCAAGATGATATGCTATTTAGAGGGAGTCAGTTGTGCATTCCATGAAGTTGTATGAGGGAGAATCTCATCAAGGAGAAGCATAGTGGAGGATTGGCTGGATATTTTGGTCATGATAAAACCCTTGCTTTGGTTGGTGAGAATTATTATTGGTCACAATTGCAGCAAGATGTGAAGAAGTTTGTACAGAGTTGTAGAGTATGTCAGATGGCAAAAGGAGTGAAGCAAAATACAGGGTTGTATCAGCCATTACCTGTACCAGAGAAGCCTTGGGAGGATATCAGTATGGACTTTGTTCTAGGTTTACCGAGGACACAGTGGAGACATGATTCAATTTTTGTAGTAGTTGACAGATTTTTGAAGATGGTACATTTCATTCCCTACAAGAAGACTAATGATGTTGTTCATGTAGCAGAATTATTTTTCAGAGAAGTGGTGAGACTACATGGTTTGCCAAAGACCATAGTTTTAGATCAAGATACTAAGTTTGTTGGATATTTCTGGTGGACATTGTGGAAGAAGTTGAAGACAGATTTGAAGTTCAGTTTATCACATCATCCACAAACTGATGGACAGACAGAGGTGGTGAATAGAAGTTTGGAAAATCTACTGAGATGTTTGGTTGGAGATAAGCCAACAGGATGGGATTTGATTTTACCATAAGTAGAATTTGCATTTAATAATTCTATCAATAGGAGCACTGGTAAATCACCATTCTAGATTGTATATAGAATTAGTCCAAGAAATGCATCTGAGTTGAGAAAGATAGATAAAGGAGAAATAAGTAGTGCTGAAGTTGAGGATTTTGCAGAACATTTGAAGAACATCCATGAGGAAGTGAGGAAGCATATTACCAAGATGAATGTGCAGTATAAGACTAAGGCAGATGAGAAAAAGAGGCATAAGAAATTTCAGGTTGGGGATGAAGTCATGGTTCATTTGTGGAAGGAGCAGTTTCTAGTTGGTACATATAACAAGCTAAAAATGAAGAAGTTTGGACCATGTAAGATACTAAAGAAGCATGATTCAGGAAATGCATATGAGCTAGGATTGCCTACTGAGCTGAATATTTCACCAGTGTTTAACATTTCAGATTTGACAGAGTATCATGAAGGAGGTGTTGAAGATGAGGTTGTAGCAGCACAGTGGAGTATTCCAACAACCAGTTCAGATATCAAGGAGATTGAAGACATACTAGACAGTCATGTTGGCAGAAGTACAAGAAACAGGACATATGAAGTGTATTTGGTCAAATGGAAAGGACAACCTATTGAAGATTCATCATGGCTAACAA